>VSDK01024286.1:50072-95715 GCA_009767595.1 Symbiodinium kawagutii
GTATGTATGTATGGTATGGTATGTATGTATGTATGTATGTCTGTATGTATGTATGTATGTATGGATGCATGCATACATGCATACACGCATACATGCATACACGCATACATGCATACACGCATACATGCATACACGCATACATGCATACACGCATACATGCATACACGCATACATGCATACACGCATACATGCATACACGCATACATGCATACACGCATACATGCATACACGCATACATGCATACACGCATACATGCATACACGCATACATGCATACACGCATACATGCATACACGCATACATGCATACACGCATACATGCATACACGCATACATGCATACACGCATACATGCATACACGCATACATGCATACACGCATACATGCATACACGCATACATGCATACACGCATACATGCATACACGCATACATGCATACACGCATACATGCATACACGCATACATGCATACACGCATACATGCATACACGCATACATGCATACACGCATACATGCATACACGCATACATGCATACACGCATACATGCATACACGCATACATGCATACACGCATACATGCATACACGCATACATGCATACACGCATACATGCATACACGCATACATGCATACACGCATACATGCATACACGCATACATGCATACACGCATACATGCATACACGCATACATGCATACACGCATACATGCATACACGCATACATGCATACACGCATACATGCATACACGCATACATGCATACACGCATACATGCATACACGCATACATGCATACACGCATACATGCATACACGCATACATGCATACACGCATACATGCATACACGCATACATGCATACACGCATACATGCATACACGCATACATGCATACACGCATACATGCATACACGCATACATGCATACACGCATACATGCATACACGCATACATGCATACACGCATACATGCATACACGCATACATGCATACACGCATACATGCATACACGCATACATGCATACACGCATACATGCATACACGCATACATGCATACACGCATACATGCATACACGCATACATGCATACACGCATACATGCATACACGCATACATGCATACACGCATACATGCATACACGCATACATGCATACACGCATACATGCATACACGCATACATGCATACACGCATACATGCATACACGCATACATGCATACACGCATACATGCATACACGCATACATGCATACACGCATACATGCATACACGCATACATGCATACACGCATACATGCATACACGCATACATGCATACACGCATACATGCATACACGCATACATGCATACACGCATACATGCATACACGCATACATGCATACACGCATACATGCATACACGCATACATGCATACACGCATACATGCATACACGCATACATGCATACACGCATACATGCATACACGCATACATGCATACACGCATACATGCATACACGCATACATGCATACACGCATACATGCATACACGCATACATGCATACACGCATACATGCATACACGCATACATGCATACACGCATACATGCATACACGCATACATGCATACACGCATACATGCATACACGCATACATGCATACACGCATACATGCATACACGCATACATGCATACACGCATACATGCATACACGCATACATGCATACACGCATACATGCATACACGCATACATGCATACACGCATACATGCATACACGCATACATGCATACATACATCCATACATGCATGCATGCATGTATGTATGTATGAATGAATGAATGAATGAATGAATGAATGTATGTAAGTATGTTTGCATATATGTATCTAATGGGGGCGTGATTATATGTTTAAATTTATTTGTAGACTTGCATAGGTAAAATATAGACATGTTTATATGAGATGAGTCAACACTAAATGCCACCTATGATAGTTTGGGTTGTATGACAACGACTGGACTATTCAAGAATCCGAAACAGTTCTATGCGTATACGTGAATGGAGTGGTGGTTCGTGACACAAGAGTCCTAGCAGTAAGGACACGGGTGTACAAATGTTCAAAATGGTTGGTGTCATGATGACATGGACTGTGCTCTTGGTTGGTGCGATTGTTGGAGGATACCTCCACAGTTTCCTTTTTGCTTGTTTTATTCGTCATTGTCGTTCGTTACCACGAGAAACTGAGCCCTACAAGTTAGATGAATGGGCTCCCAGCTGAAGTTCGCGCGTTGTACCATCACTGGTAGTCATTCCCTTGATGCCAACCGGGCTCCACCATCGATCGAGGTATTTGACCATGCCCGAAGGAGAGGAGTTGGAGGTGCGGTGGTCAACGGAAAGGACTCACCATGCGAGATCCGGATGCGGCGCAGGTGGTTGCTGGATCTACCCCACTCAAACCTGGGATTATAATGTAAGTTGGTGGATCACTAAGTAAGTTGATCCAGATCAACTAGCTGCTGGATAGATCTTACTCATTAGAAGTAAGTTGATGTAAGTTGGGCTTATTAGATAAGCTCTGAATCACTAGAAATAATTGGGCATATGAAAACCCCTGCTGCTTCTACCCCTGATTAGTTGGGCCAAATTAAGCATTTTGAGAGAAAATGATTAGGGGTTGATAACCATCAACCATAGCGAAACTTTGCATCACCAACCTGAGGGTCGCCAGCCATCCCCGTGGAAGTATTCCTTCGATGAATGGTGAGTGACTTATTCACAGCTTGGTGGTTTGATTGCCATTTTCCATTTTCCCTAGTAGTTATTATCAAATCCGTTGGTTGACATGCATATTTTTCGTAGAAATTGAAACAACCAACCAGTTGAGGATGGTTATTTGTTGGTTCGAATGGTTGATGCATAGTTTAATCATGGTTCGAGATGTTTTTTTCCATGGCACTTTCTGGAAAGATGGCACCAAATTTCTGTTTGCGCTATGGGTCAATATTGACCAACAACAATGGGGGATAATAACCAGCCATTTTATAGCGAAAACAGCCTGGTGAATGATAGGGAACCAGGCGTACAGGGTTTTGACCCACACCAATATATTAAATGTATGCTGAGATCGGTCATAACCAACCATCCAAAAGCCGTGGGCAGGTGAAAGTCCCCAGGTACCTAATCTGACCATTTTTGGGTTGTGACTGTGACCAGAAGAGGTACAGGCTTTTGACCCAGAACCATTTCATATATCTCTCATGGCTGATCATATAGCATTTGATCATATCCCTGTTGGTGATTTGATTGCGAATTCTTTGGTGCTATAGGAATGTGTTAACCTTCGAAGCAACCAGGTCAAGAAGGTTATTCTAATGAAGTCATTCACCATCTTGCATCTTGGTGAGGTTGGGTTGCTGGGTCTCAACGAGAAGGTTATCGCTGACCATAGCTATGGCTGATAAGGGTGATATAGTACATCTAGTCAAGTAGCGAGAACCAGCTATCAAGTCAGTCATCGACAATTTAAAAACATCCATGAATGATCATGAACCATCACTTAACCATTTGACTTATCATTTAGCTAGACATGATCAGTAACTAGGTGATTAATGATCAGCGTCCTACCCATCAAGCTTTATCAAAAATCAAGGTTAATAAGCTACTAGCACCCTAACAATCAACCACTTTTAAAAATCCAAAGTCAACAAGCTATTCATATCTATTCATAGCAAGCTATCAACCATCAACAATTATCATGAACGATCATCAATGAATCGATCTATCCATCAATCGATGAATCAATCAATCAATCAATCGATGAATCAGTCAATCAATCTATCAATCTATCTAATCTATCTATCAATCTACCAACCAATCAATCTATCAATTAATCAATCCTGTTCATCAATCCTATTCATAAGCAATGATTTTGACCATTCACGGCATGGCTCCACGGTCAAGTTCTTTTTTCCGTGTCAAGGTGCCGACCTTGGTGCCCGCTTTGCCGTGCGGAGACCCGGCTGCTGCTTGCTCCGCGCTTCGGAGCGCTTCCCGTGGTGGGGGCAGGTGCTGCCCCTCAGGAAGAGAAGGTTGGGTATCACCATGATAATGTGGCTGCTGGTGATGGCCAACTCATGGTTAATGGATGGTTAAGGGGAAAAAGGGCAACTATGGCATGTGGTGATGATGATGATGATGATGATGATGAGGAGGAGGAGGAGGATGATGAGTGAGTGTGGTTGATTGACAAGTTTGGTTAATGGTAGTCATGTTAATGATCGTTGATTGCTGTTGATGATTACAGCCAATCAGGGTAATGGTTGTGGTGGCAATTGATTAAAGATTACCAACTGAATACAATTGACAATGAGTATTGATAATGGTTGACCTTGATTCGTCTCGGTGAATGAGGCATCATGGTTCGTAGATATAGCGCTTGAGAATGCTTCGGAATTGGTGCTAATCACAATATGGCTGTTACAATTTTAAACATTTTTCCTAGTATTAACTCAAATGATTGGTTGGTTGACTTGTACATATTTTTCACAAGGGGTGGTTTAACCACCGCGCTATTCGATAATTATAGCGCATGATTCACCTAGCTATTCTTTAGGTACGGTTACAATTATCTGAATTATAATTCTAGCTGAACTTTAGCATAGACTACCAGTGATGGTACTAGTTGTGCCAAGCTGTTGTAGAATTGCCCTTTGGCAAACTAAGCTGGAAGCTGGAAGCTGAAAATTGCTTTTTTTCAGGTAATACCATTATAAATAGTGTGTATAATTGTTGGTGAGTATCCCCTATCAGTCCCTAGTATTAACCACAATTAACCACTACTTGGTAACCATTTATTAACCATGAACATCGAATGATTCTACGCTGAATGACGCATGTCATTATCTCATAGCGGCCCAGTGCAGCTGCCAGCTCGCTCCAGACTACCGCTACCGCTGAGGTGCGAAGTGATGGGCAACGAATTTCTGTGCCTTGGCGAGCATCAGCTCTCGCTGGTTACAACCGGGTTGTCGCACAACGAACAACCAATCATGGTGACCAGTGATACTGTTTAATAATGGTTAACAATGGTTAATAAATGGTTGATAAAGGGTCAATAATGGTTGATAATGGTTAATGATTGTTAATCAATAGTTAATAATGGTTCACAATGGTTTATAAATTGTTAATCATGATCAATAAATGGTTGATAATAGTTAATAATGGTCAACAATGGCTAATAATGGTTAATAGGTTGGTTGGGAGCCAACAGATAAGTTGATCGATCAACAACCAACAGGAAGTTATTAGATGTCAGTTATGACAATCAATCTTAATTGACAACCAACAGACACCCATACCGGATTGACATATCATGGTTATGAGCCATGGTCCATTCGTTGGTCAACCCAGTTGAGTGGTTAATGAACCGCTACCAACCAGTTGAATGGCTATGCTTAATCAACCGTTGGTGCCATATATGCTTAAATGAGCCATTAGATTACGTATGCTTAGCCTGGCAGTATCAACAGTTTGTGTTTGCGACCTGGATGATCAAGCACGTCAAAGGCTTTGTTTGGCCGACCCATTTTGTGATTCCTGCAAAGGATGTGGCACATCTGAGATACCAATGGATCTGGCAGTTCTTGGCACGCTGTGCCCTCCTTTTTCGACAGCAAGAACTAAAAGATGGTCCAAAGGCACACTGGAATCTTGAAGCAGATGCTGAATATGCGGATTTCTTACGAGAATTCTGAAATTGGGGAAGCCCCAGAATGAACGGCTTATTACTGATAATCTGATAATGTTTTTTGGGGGGAGGTCCCCTATGTTGAAAAACACCCATATCCCTCAAGGTTCGAAACTTCAACCATTTACCTGCTTGGGATAATCCAATTTGATTGTAGCCTTGAATTTTGTTCGCTCCAGGTTCCTTGTGTAATAGAGTGGTACAAAAAAATATGTCGGACTACCTGGATATTTTTAGTAGCTTGTTCTACAACATAATCTTTCATTAGACTACTATTACCGCCATTGTTAGACTATTGCTACGCACCCATAATTACTCACCAATATTAACATGGAGCTACCCTATTACTTGGGGTATAAACTTAGGCACGGACTTATTACCATTAACATATTCTTTCATTAGTACCCCATTACTCTATTATACAACTGAAGTACTAGGATTTCAATCACTTCCTTATCTACATGAGCTTAAGTGCCCCCCAGAAGAGCTGGACATCACCATGCACCATCCATCAGTTGTATCTATGAAAGCACCCATTGAAACCAGGGATAGTAGTTCACAATTAAACCTGTTTGGATGAGCACCGATCCACGTACTCAAAATAAAAGTTTCTCCTTGAGATGGGGGGTGCCCAAAAAAAATTGAATGGTTTATTGCTATAAATGAGTACTATTGGATGATTTGCGGGTTCCCCTATGTTGAGATACACCCAAATGGTTGAGGGGAAAATCTAGAGGAGAACCCTATGCCTATGATTGATTGTTGTGATCAGAATCCTAGCAGGTGTTCACCACCCTTGACGCACAGCGATATTGATGACAATATCGCTGTGGATCATCCGCAACCGTATATGGCTGGGATCAAAACCAAACTACGCTGATGGGTTATATCCACCATCGCCCCCAGTTGGGCCTCTAAAAATCGTAAGTTTTTACGATTTAAATATAGGTTATGACCCATAGAAATCATGGTTTTGGGAACCCTAGGCAACTATTATTTCTGGCCATTTACCATTCCTACCAACGTAAACTTCAGATTATGGCATGAGATCCAATCAAATGAACCATTTATGGGTACTGTGATTGGATATTACACCATAAGAATAAGCTTGCTACTGCCAAACTATTTACCACTAAACTATCTAATGGTCAGTATTTGACATAGTTTCCTTATTACCTAATGGTAGATATCTGAAGTTTCGTTTTCACATGAACCATTACCCGGAGGGTAATGAACTATTTACCCTGCGGTAAACTAACATGGCTGGCTGGAAAATCCACCCCATTCTGTGAGGAAAACCCTGGGAAATCATTCATTGAACTGGTGGATTTTCCAGCCAGCCATGTTAGTTTACCAGAGGGTACCACTACTTTCAAGCTTTGACCCTTCAGGAAACTCAGCGGCCCAGGCCCGAGCTGCCTGAGAGTGGTGAGGCCGACCGGTTGTCGGGCGGGGTGCCAGCAACGTTAGCGTTCAGAAGTTGGTGATAGCGACCACGCCAGGAGTTGTATCCTGGCTGGTTGTTTACGTGGGATTTGCCCTAGTAATCATCAACAAGTAGTTGGTTGACTAATGTTTTTCATAGTTGTTGAAACCACCAACAAGTATCACATGAGTTGATGAGTAATCGCGAATGAACCATTTGTTGGCCAACAATCATGAATACTTATCGCTGGTCAATTATCGCCTTGCAATGGCTGGTCAATTATCGCTTAACCAACTCTGTAAAGGTATCGAACCAACTCTGCTAGGATGCGAAAGACTTTTGAAGAAAGTGTGAGACATCTCGATGAGGCAAACTAATCGCGTAAACTTATGACTTGTAAGCTGGTTGATGGTTTTAAACATGTTTTTTCCCTAGTAGTTATTAACAATTGGTTGGTTGACTAATTTTTTTTCATAGGGGTTGAAACCACCAACCAGTCAGTTATAATTGGTTTTTAGTTACAAGCAGACGAGTCAAATGTTTGTTTTTCCTGCGCCTGTGGGCATGTGTACATCCCAAGCTTTAGCGCATCGAAATAGGAAATCTGTTCACAGCCCCTTGACGCCTGAGCTCTATAAGAAAAGCCTCCGTTGAATCGTTATCAATTGGGTATGAGCCAAGATAGGGTAACCAATAACCCACCAAAATTGATCATTTTACGTTTGGAAAACACTGGTTTTGGGGATGTCACTTTGGCTTGGCACATATTTGGCTTGGCACATACCCAATGTTCAAGTCAATGGGTTTGTTGACTCGAGCATGGCCAATTGCAGGGTCCTTGTTTGACAATTGCTGCCCGAGTCCATGTGAAAGTGTGCTTGCTGCTTTGTCATCTCTGGAAGTTGTGTGACAGTTGATGGTGGTCTTTGTCGATCGCCAGCTGGTCTCCGATTTTCACCTTTCGGAACAACCATTATCAACAACCATTGTCGAACGTTCTCAGTACTAATCAGTATTTGGCAGCCACTAGCATTCTCATTGTTAAATAAGTTATTTACCAGAAGTTGTCAGTCCGTATTTTCAATCACCCTCGTTAGCCATCATTGACACTAAACAAAATCAACCATCAAAAACAATCACTATCATTCGTTACCCATCACCCACCATCATTAAGCATCAAGTAACCAACATCAATTGATCATCAACCAACCAGCAACAATCATCAGCCAACCAGCATTAATTAACCATCAACTAACCAACAGGCACCATCAACTAACCATCATTAACCATCATTATCACTGGTCGCTTGGCAGGATCAGTTGCTAAGCCCTGAAGCAGCATCAGAGTCCAGCTTGGAGGATGAGGAGGTCCATCTGGAGATATGCAACGGTTGAGGGATTATGGTTTTATGATGGCTAGGTTGATGTTGATTGATTAGATCCTTAATGATGGTTAGTTGATGGTGCGTGTTGGTTAATTGGATGGTCAATGATGGTTGATTTAAGCTTGATCTTGGAAAGTTCGTTGATGGTTGTTGTTGGTTATTTGATGGCCAGGTGATGGTTGGATGGTGGTTAGGAGATGCGTAGGTGAGGGTTTATGTTGGTCAGTTGAGGGATCAGGATTTTATGTTGATGCTTCGATGATGGTAACTTTATATCTAGTTGATGCTTGGCGAGGGCAGTTGATGTTGAATGATGGTTCACAGATTGGTTAAGAAACTCGAAGATGATGAGTGACGATGAATTTTCGGGTGACGGTTCGTGATAGGTAAGCCAGGGTTGCTCATGAGCTCGGATCAACAAAACGATGAAGGAACGGTTATCGATAGTCTCTCTTGATGATTTCTATGCCTGTGACTGTCAATAAGAACATATGGGGGTTTCTCAAGTCATGGAACACCCCCAAAAAAAGATTGGTTTACTACTTTAGATGGTCAATAAACTGGATGACTTGGGGTACCCCTAGTTGGAGATTGAATCGCTATACTAATAATGTATTGACAATTCACTTTAATAATTTCTTTGTACAATTGTTATACCAATTGATAAGCTTACTGAACCAAGATAGCAACTATTAGCAATGGCCATAGAGCATTACTGTGACAAGGGGCCCCAGGACTTACATGAATCTGGTTGAGATTCCTAGTTGTAACTATGGTAAACAACTGGTGATAGTAGAGAAATAACTATAGTTTAATGGCTTATGAACCAACTTACAATTAGGAAGTACTTGGAAGTGCAGCTGAGGTCAGTTCACCTCTCTAATGGTTTTTCACAATAGTTAACAACTATTGTTTAAACATTTGGCTACAATCTAGCCATACACTATTGGTTCATAACTATTGTTGACTATAGTGAACCCTGTTAGTGAGCCATGGATAACTGTTAGTCAATAGCATTTGACTATAGTTATTATTACTTTTAAAAAATCTAGCCATGATTGTTAGTGAACCATAGTTCACTGGCTTATTAACCAACTCAGAACGGGGAGGTACCACCGGGAGAGTACAGTGGGGATCGCAGGAGGTCCTTAGAGTCCCGTGGTGGAAAGCCCAGCACAACTGACAGAATCTGCGCTTCAGACATGATGACCTCAGCCAGCTAAACATGTGAAGGTCAGAGCTATGAATATCTAAATGGTTATATTTAATGGTTGAAATTGGAGATGAGAACCACCAAAACTGGAGGATATACCAACCATGTGGTTTCTTAGTGGTTTTATAGGGGGTTAAAATGGTTATTGATGGGGAATAACCAACAAGAATGATGGTTAAACAGCTACTAGTTGGTGGTTTCTTAAAAAGGTACCCCAAATTACGAAAAATGATTATTAACAGATGATTTGGGCGGTCTCATATTTTGAGAACCCCTACTGGGTTTGGACAACATGCAGCTGGCCGCTTATGGAGTTGACAGGGAGGTACGTCCTCTGGTGGGCCCGGTCGTCATCGATGGCGACGACCCTGCTGTTCCAGCGGCGCTGCTCCTGCTGCAGCTGGAGCTGATGGACCTACCGTTGGTGGACCTGCTGTTGCTCCACTTTGTGTACTTGAGATCATCCAACCTATGGTACTATATATGAAGCGTGCGCATGCTCTTCGGCATGCTCTTCGCACACCGGGTGAAAGAAATCACTCAGGCTCCTTTGGAGGATCATCGACTTCCATGTTGTGGCCACCTTTGTCCACACATGGTGTACGCCTCCCACTCATAAATGGCCGTAATTTGGCGAAACACCATTTATGGACAACCCCACTCATACATGGCCGTAATTTGGGGAAACACTATTTATGGACAACCCCACATGATTGGAAACCACCAGATTCATAAATTTTGCATACATTCACCAAGCCATAAGTCACTATGATTTGCCAACATGAGCCGTCCTTCACCAAGATGGAACATGATGAGCCGTCTTTCACCATCATTCGCCATCATCCACCATGATCCATGAGTTGTTGCCATTGTTCACCAGTGTATTTTTGCCATCATGGCTGCTATTCTTAATGATTTTGACTATCATCCATCATCAGCCATCATTCATCCATCATCATTCACCATCATCCATCATCAATAACTTCTTACCCCTAATGTTTATTGGTTCATATGGATTATACTCCTCTTAGTGTTGCTTGCTACGAGCATCACTTCTGGGCCTCCCGCAGTCCATCGCCAGGAGCAAGGCATTTGTGACCCAAGTGCCGTGATGCTGGAGCAGCTGGTGGAAGGCCAGCAGCAGTGCTTCCCATTGGGAAAAGTGGCTGACAGGTGGTGCAGGGTGGTACCCCCTACGGGGCTAAGTTGGCTTATAACTAGGGTAACTACTGTACTAGTTATGGTAGATATATGTAGATATAGTTAAATGGCTTCTTAATCAACTTATAACTGGTGGATTCTTGCTAGCTGGGGGTACCCCCAGACGCATCCGGTTTATCAACCATTTTTACTAATAAATCAGCCATAAACTTGGAGTACCCCTATTTTGAGAAACCGCAGGTGGTAGCAATGATTGACCAGCGATTTTTTGTGGCTGACCCTGGTATGAGGATTTAGCAGTCACCCAGGGAGCAACTCTTGAAATTCGGCATTCACCAACGATTACAAGTGTATGTGCCAAGCCATAACAAGGGAACCAAAGGGCGGCACCAAAAAATGATCAATTTCTACATGGAAACCATTCGTTTGGGAGGTACCACTGTTTTGGCACATACCCACATGACTGTTTCCGGCTATTCCCTTGATGATGATTCACGTGCGGTGGCTGCGCCCCGCACCGACCAAGTTTTTTTGCTGTTCTTTACAGTTTGCAGTCAATGACTTCAGGGTACCGTCCAAGATGCCATCAACAAAAGTGGACACCAGGATGGGTAGTCACTAGTTAATTGTTGGGTGGTACGCTTCTATATCAGTATTGGTAACCACTATTTATTGGATGATATTGTATATAATTATGTATATTTTATTGGATGATTGAGCATCACCAGTTTGATGTCAATATATACATCATCATCTCTTATTGCGAATGATTAACATATTATAGTCGCCTTCATGAATTTTCCGGATTGGTCATCACCGATCGTTAGTTGAGCCTGAGGACTATTCTGATTCTTTGCCATTGAGCTCAACGGCAAATTAGGCACCTTTTCATAGATACGAAGTCGCATCCTACTGTCCAAGCAAATCAGTTTTGTCAAATCCCTGTTGAGTGTTGATTGCAAGAGCTAAATGTTGGGTGAGACCATTCAAGTCTAACCTAGACAACATGCCTGTACCCTGATTTTTCCGGCACGCCTGGACTCTGTTGGTCAAATCAGTGACGCGAGACTGCCTAGCTAACTAAGTCACACACTAACAAACGAAGAAGCAGCTGAGTAGCCGACTAGTCAGGAAGGAATCTACAGAACCGCCTGACTAAGCTTGTTGACAATCATTGTCCAGTACCATGAGCCATCATTCATCAGCTTCACTGTCATTGTTTCACACACCTTTTGATCAACTATAGTGAACCGTCAGCAACCAACCTGCGTAGCTGTCACTGTTCCGTGGTTGTATTGAATTTCCGTCGTCGGTTCTTATGGTTCTCAACTATCAGCCAACCATTGGCCAAACGTAAAAACCAAAGCTCAACCCACCTTGACCAACCTAAAGCAATTTTGACCAACCTTAACTCCAGCTTAGGCAACCTTAACCCCACCTGAAGCAACCACCTTCAGCACCCACCTTTCGCCGCGCCAGGTTGCACAGAGGTGGGCGATCGCTCGATGCATGGCTTGCTTCCACGTCCCGACTGAGCAGTGTCAGGGAGCCGGCCATGCGGAGCCAGCCATGAGCTAAACAGCATCCTTAGGAGTAGATATAATTATGCTAGTTCAGGATTGTACCTGACTAATAGTATGGTGATAATTTATGATGGGTTATTGGTTCATATGGGTTATTAATGGTGGATCCAGCTCGAAAAGTAACCACCAATAAGTTTATCCATAAATAGGTGGTGAAGGGGGGAAGCGATGACCAGGAGCTTCCAGTGAGTTATTTAGGACAAGTTGCAGGGAAACCCCTGATGTTTCAGATGTATTCACATGGTGTTTTACCTGAGGAGCATGTGTGTTTGTAAATTTTGAACAGTCACCCCAGGTTCGCCAAGATCAGCTTGCTACACTTGAAGTCTACTGGCGGGGGGCGATCAGGATTTTGACGCTGAGCTTAGTTGAACTGTGCTAAGTTTATTGGATTTCGCTTATATGGTCATTTCCTTAGCATGCTTAAAATGTTAAGATTCCAATTAGCCTCCGTTGCCAGATTCCAATGGCTTGATTGATTATCACGGCGTATTTCTTTGAAAAGACTGGACCGTGCTAAGCAGCCCCCATGCAGATAAGCCCCATCATAGTCGACCGCCCCAGAAACCCTGCCTGTTCATCTATAGGATGGAGGATAAAGCCCTCATTATCCGCGGTCCGCAGTTTCATTGACTCTGCAAGCTGCCTTAACTCAGACTTGGGCAGGGACAACTATCGATGACACAATCGATTCGCTCTTGTTTTTTATGGGTCGAGTCATGCTCAACCAATATACAGTCATCATTCAGATATTGTTAGCCTGTATCAGATCGTGTGTCTAATCAACCATTACAACCCTGGATATTCACAGGATAGTTGATAATGCTTGATAATGCCTGCATTAAACCTTCCTAAAGCCTAGTTTAAACCAAACGAAAGCCTCTTTAACCCTATTAAAGCTATTAAAACCTTGATAGCATCACTTTAAATATTAAGCCAAGTGAAATTCATATTCAATCACTTTAATATTGATACTTAGATTCAGCATCATTAAAGAATGCTTGAGAATATGGCAGCATCACCTCAGTACCACTGGGCCTACCCCTCGAACTCCGCCATGAAAGGGTGGCTTCTACCAGCGCCACTAGCGCTTTCAACGCATTGCATCATGGTTAGTGGTTATTGTGGTCAACCACGGGTGGTGATTAGTGGTCAATGAACGGTGCTATAGATTGTTTAATTGATAGTGGTTAGTAAGCCTTAAACAACAGTCAATGCTGGTTACAATGGTTGATTTCAATGGTTAGTAAGTGGCACTAAGTGGTGATATAATGGTTACACGTTAGTGTGCCTTAGTCTAATTTAATGTACTAACATTTAAGTTTGAGCCTTCAGGCCCCCTGGAATCAATGGTCGTTCCTCACTCGCGCGGTTGCTGTCACCAGAGCAGCGCAGCATTGGTCCAAAAGATGACCGATGGACGGAGCGAGCAAAAATGGACGGCAGAACCAAATGGTGGTCTATTAATCATACGGGGTTAACCATATTACCAAACAGTGATTTACCATACTGCCATATTACCAATGTTAACTCATATTAGCCATGCATTATCAGTCATTGTCGAGCGGCATCACCAACCAGACCATTGGCAACAAGTTATTCTGCATCAATATTCCCGCAATCAGCCATCACTTTCCCAAAATGAATCAT
Source organism: Symbiodinium kawagutii (assembly GCA_009767595.1). Classification (NCBI taxonomy): domain Eukaryota; class Dinophyceae; order Suessiales; family Symbiodiniaceae; genus Symbiodinium; species Symbiodinium kawagutii. The sequence continues at coordinate 64,193 of VSDK01024286.1, forward strand.
GATTAGCCATCACTTTTCATCCTTTTTACATTATCATTCTGGGGGGGATCATGTTTTACCAGTTCTTACCAGTCCAAACATTACAAACGCACCAGAGACCATCACTGCAAACCAACCATTGCCAGCCACTGGCCACTAGTGACATTACGTATCATTTAACTAGCCGATTACCCGTCATTTATCAGCTTGTGGACCATCATGTGCCATCATCATTCACGAGTTACCAACTATCATGAACCACCAGTCATTGGCCAGCACTATTCACCAGTTTACTTGCCGTAAGCAGCCAATATTTGCCATGATTTGTCAATCATTACGTACCATCGCTTGTTAGTGTGTACCATTACCCACCAGCGTGAAGCAGCATGAGAAAGATTGTGACCACGACCAACCACTATTGACCATTAATTGACCATGCTTTTCCAATATTTGCCAACCATGGTTTACCATTGTTTCTTAATGACAACCATTACCAACCCATGACAGTTATTAACCATGACAATTGACCAGTATTAACGAGTCAACCACCTATTCACCATCATTGGCCATTGGTGGACCAGCTCTTAACCATCAACCAAAATCAGCAAGAATCAACTATCCTCAGTTATCCACGATCATGCACACGCATGATTATCAACAATCATCGCCAGCCAGCACAACAACAAGAATGACCAGCGCAGCAAAAACAGAAGCACGGCAAAATCAGAGGCATTAAAGCTTACGAGTACCAACCAGTACTTATCAACCATTATTTACTTAACAATCATTGGCTATCATTTATCATAACTACCCTTCAACTAAACATAATTGTCAAATCAACCGTCATGAGACCAATTGTTAAACATGAGGTTTCATCTCAAATTGATAATCATCCCAATCATCAATATCATTAACCAGACTACTCGCCATTATTCAACCATGATTCATAATTGCCAACAATCATGAAATCAGCCATCATTATCAACCATAATGAACCCTCGTCAATCGTCACGAAGTATCATGACCACTAAGCATTCTCATCATGAGCCCTGAGCCAGCCATCAACCATCACCAACCAGTTTCATCGGTCATCACCACCGCTAGCCATGATCATGAAAATAGCCATCATTAACCATCATCAACCAGTAATAAGCACCTACCATCAATCATCGCAACTAATTCTGAACGATTATCGTTATCAGAAGCCACTTTGAACCATCATCATTGGCAATTGTCACTACCATAGTTATTATCATTAACCATTAATTTTGATTCCGGTCAATTACCACTACTCAGTTAGCCAGAAGTCATTATCATTATCCTAATGACTTATGATTAAGCATCATCAACCGTTAATCATCATTGACTCAATAACCATTAATTCTGAACCATTATCATTACCATCCATCATCACTTACCATCTATCATCATTGGCCATTATCATCACCATTAGTAACCATCACTAACCATCACTAACCATCACTAATCATTAGCCATTAACCATCACTAACCATTAACCATCATTAACCATTAACCACCAACCATCACCAATGATTTTTCGTCCGCAAAAACAAATCCACACCTCCTCTGGCGCCAGGTGCATCACAGCATCGCCAGTGTCCAAGCGGAAGCATCGTCGGGTGCCAATGCAGGCGCGCAAGCGCGTGCGCGTTCGGCGTTTCAGGGGTGGTGGATTGATTGTGATTGATGATTCTGATGACTCTGAACTGATAGAAAGGTTAGTCAAAATGTGTCTCTTTTTTTCGGAAATATATTGATTAATGATGGTGTTGTTTGATGGTGATGATGATAAACTGGTAAAAGGTAGTGTTTTAGCAGTTGACTAATGATGGTCAATGCTCGTTGCTAATGGGTGACAATGGTGAATCATGGTCAACAATGCTTCAGGGTGATTTACAATGATTGTTAATGGTGAACACGGGTTGATAGCCCCAATCAATGATGGCAAATCAACATGGCTTATAGATTTTTATAGTCAATTGCCGCTGGCGATGACTCAAAGTGAGCACTATTGTGATTATAAAGCATCATAAACCATCCAATAACCCATATGATCATTATTGGTTGGTCATACTGCTGGTGATGACTCAAAGTGATTATGATCATTGGTTGGTTATTGACCAATAAGGAAGCATAATAAACCAAAAATATGACCAATCATAGCCCCGTAAATGACCAACGACCAACCAATCAAGTGCGATGATCAGATGCCATGATCAACTCCTCCTTGACTCCGAAACTCGTCGTCAGGTGCATCTGGTGTCGCCGGGGACCTTGGCCGCGGCAGCGTCGGGGAGATCTACCGTCGGGTCTGGTGATTTTTGATGGTTCATGGCAGCCAATGGTCGGGGAGATCTAGCAGATGTGATGATGGTTTCTTGTGATAGTTATGTTTGTGAGCATGTTCGGTATTTGTGTGCTTAGTGAGGATGGTGGTTGATGAGTATTAGTTGAAGCTTGACAATTAACCATTGGTTTCATGATGGTGTTTTTATGATAGCGGTCAATGTTGACCAGGAATGGTGGGGAATGATAGCTACCAATGATAGGAAAAACAATGGTGGGTGATGGTACACCTGTGGTACCTGGTTTTGACCCATAGCCACTTATGACAATGGTTGGTGAGAATGATGGGTAATGATTCTTAGTACCAATGGTCGATAGTAAACGTCAGTGATGTTGAATGCTTGATGATGGATCTAGTGATGGATAATGATGGTTAGTATCGTTTCGTGATGCCTAATGGCCAATTGATAATGGTAAAACAATGGTTCATAAAGAATGATACTGGTTCGTTCATATGATTACAGTAATCGTGGAGACTAGTGCTTGCTAAGTGATGACGAGTCCACTGGTTGACTTTGGTGTGAAGACCTTGCTAGCAGTGGTGTTTCTTGGTGCCTAGCTATGATCAGCTCGTGGTGTTCAACATTTCTGATTGGCACCAAACTGCAGGCAAACCTGGCTTGAACCATGAACCACGCGGACCCCATGCAGATTTTGACACCCAAACGGGCGCAGACGACTTTGGATATCTTTGGATCCAGGATGCCACGAGTCATGGTTTTTAATTGTTGGTGACTGTTCTGATATCAATTTGTTTGCCCTATTGATGGCCACTAACATCATGTGAGTGTTTCCGAAAAAAGAGGACCCCCGAGTTATCATCCTTTCTTAATCATTTGGCTGTGGGTCAAAACCCTTAGTCCCCCTGGTTCCCTTGTTTTTAACCATGGTTTTCCCTATTGTTAGTTCTTATCCCCTATGATTGGTTGATTAACTGCTTGACCCACAGCCATATATAGCTCGTACATCCCCTACTATTGTTACTTATTATATCCTATTATCAACCATGAACCAGCTAGAGACCACCATGGTTGTTGGTTAACTGCTTGACCCGGTCGCTTGCCATTTGTCGTGGCCGTGCAACTCTCCAAGCAGCGGATGGAGTTCGCCTTCGCCGCACCGCCGCACCGCTCAGGTGGAGTTGAAGTTGCCCAACAAGGGCGAACCAATCCAGGTGCGGTCGTCAGGGCGTCAACTGGGGGCCTGGACGGGACCACAAGTTGATGTGGGATGATAGGGTGCTTGGTAATGACGGTTGACAACCTATGACAACAACGGTGTTGATAGGTTGTTATGATATGGTAGCTTCATATGGGATGAACCGCGGGGTTGCTGATGTCTGAAGGTGTCCAAGGGAACCTTGGGATTCTAAGGTTTACACATCAATAACGGTTGTTAATGACCCTGGACAACTACAACGATCCGCAACAATGATATTGGTAAGTTGTCATGGTATAGCAGCTTTAGAACTACAGTGATCGACAGCAAAGTATGATTGTTGACAATGCTGGTTAAAAGTGACTGATGCTTGATGCTGGTTAACGATGGCTGGGAGTTTGTGGCAATGGCAAGGGTTGACAAGTTGCTTCATCACGTAATACTTGCAAATGGATGGAGATGGTGGTCTACTATGGTTCAGAACTGTTCCACATTCATTGCTAGTTCACTGACAGCTACTTCACGGAGCAAAAATCTCGGAGAAAACTCCTCAACAGCCAACCAAAAAGCAACCAGCTCTGTGCACATCTCTGCGGTTCATGGGGGCGGCCTTGATATCTGTGGTTCCCAGCCGTTCCTCCAGCCGTTCACCGGCGACAGGTACAGATTGCTGATAGTCATCGGAGAGCCTTGTGGAGGCCCGCTGTGGAGGTCGAACGATTGGATGTCACAACTGTGGGATGTGGTCAGACCATGTACCCTTGGTAAACCAACCTGGCAATGAAAAATCCACCATTTAAAGCTGATTCATGTTAGTTCACCAGAGGGTAATTGGTATGAAGGTCATGCGGACTGATAGTAGTCTTAATGATCGAAATGATCCGTATAGGATATCAAATACCAAAGGTCATGCTATCATCGTTGGGTGAAATCATTATGACCTTTAGTCATTTGCCTATTGTCATATGTGGTAGTTGCTACTATCATTCCGTATGTGATTGTCATATATTAGGACCTTTAATTATTTGCCGTGTGCAAGCAACGGATTCGGTTTGGTAGATTCTGATTGGAAGGATTCATTCCACCATTTTTCGTTGTCGATGTTTGTGGAAGATCCATGCTAAGACCCAAGTTTACCACTCAGCTGTGGTGGTTTACCCGATAAGTGACTTCTTATTGTGGATCTCATGTTACGAAGCCACTAGCTCACATCTTGCTGGTTACTGAGCCCACATCTTGTTGGCTACATGATGTAAGCAAATCACCAGCAAAGGGACAAGAGGGATGATTTTTAAATGGTATTGATCAATTGCGAATCCCTATAGACGTCAGAAACTATTTGCCACGACCGTACTGTGACCGTACTGTGGTACTCCAGCCTCGTAGGTTTGCTGCTGGCTATATTTTGATCATGGTATGTGTGTGGACGAATGATCAAAGAAACAACGAAAACTGCCTACTGGAAGATTACCCCGTTTATTTGATGGCATTCTGTACTCCACTCTGGTATGCTATTCTAGTACCAGTACCATACTACACTATTCCACGACTAAGGATGATATGACATTCTTTCCTGTAGAATACTTGAACTTGCTACGTTTCTTCTATAGCTGCATGTCCAAGTCTTGATCTAGCTATTTGCTGCTGTAGCTTGCTTTTGAGTTCTTGGTTCCTTTGTCCGGCGCTTGCGGGGTGCTCACTGTAAGATACATACGTAGAAGTATGAAATGTCAAACCATCAAAGGAAAGCATCAGTTGCTTGCTACAAGTGCTATGAACCTGCTCAAAGTCTTGCAATCCATTAACTGCTAAGCCGCATCCCCTGGCCACTGCAGTCCCTGTGAATTTAAGTTTGATATTTTGGATTGACCCATATGCTGTTGGTTATTGTTGGCACCTGTGTTTGACCTCTTTCAATCACTAAATGCAATGATTTCACAATAACAGCCACTATCAGCAATCGTTGTGAAGTGTTTCTGTCTTAATAGCCATGATTCTCCATTCTCAACCACTCCTAACCCACCATTCCAAACCATTGATCATTATCATCAATCACTATTGAGCGTCATTATCCATCATCAACCCAACATTATTTGCGATTATCAACCATGATCGAAACCATCACCATAGCTGCTGGGTCATTCACCAACCATCAGCAACCACCAACAATCATCACCAACCATCAGTGTTCACCATGCCTTCACCAACCCCAGCCATACCAACCATGTCAACCATGCCCAAGCACTCCATGGCCACCATGGCCACCCCAACCCATGGCCACGCCCCACCGTTGTTGGTGAGGCTCCTCCGTTCCTCCGTGACGATGCTCATCATGGTCGCCGGCGTCACCGTCTTCGCCGAGGGCCTCGCCGGGAACGTGCAGAAGGCGCGGCCGGGAAGGCAGCAGTGGGTCCAAGGAAGGTCTTTCGTTACGCTTGGGAAGTGAGTTTTTGAATGTGTTTGATGCTTATCTGAGTCATCTTAGTCACCTTAGTCATCTTAGGTTTCTTAGTTTTCTTATTAGTTATCTGAGTTATCTTAGTTAGCTAAGTTATCTAGTTATCTTATCTTGTCAAATGGTTGGTGATGGCTTTGGTTGGTGATTGCTGATGGTGATGGCAAATGGCAAGCGAAAAGGTGTGGCGCCTCCAAGTTCGCCATGGGAGGCAACAATCCAACGAAGGGAGCTGTGAGCTGGTCATTTGTTGCATGGTCACAAGGGTATCCATAGCGCTCCAGGATGGTTGGGTGCTTGGCTCATGATGGTGATCATTGTTGGGTGTTGATCATTCTCCTTCAAGACTTGCTATGTTTAACCATAGCTCTCATTTCATCAGAAACCACTGAACAGGTGCTAACCTCTCAACGTTCAATCAGTGTCAGAAGTCAATTAACCTTTATTGACAACTACTAACATGTATCAAGTAATTATGATTCACCATTATCAATTACTATCATTAGCCATCCTGAACCAATGTCAATCATCATCAACAACTATCAACCATCATTCACCATCATTAGCAGCCATTCACGATCATGAACCCTTCTAAACCAACATATGACCACTCCGTGAAAGTGAACCGTTGATTCACCCCGTCGCCACAGGGTTTCGGCATGGGATCGAAGAAGATCACACCAGTCGAGGTGAGGCTGCGTCGACGCTGGTGGATACAGGTTGGTTAGATGGTGGTTACAAATTATGATTAATGATGGTCAATGGATGCTTGGTGATGATTAATGATGGTTAATAAGGGTTAATGATAGTCAATGATGATTAACGATGGTCATCAAACATTAATGGTTGCTAAATGATGTGTTAATGGTTAATGAAGGTTAATGATTTTTGATGTTGCTTAATGGTGGTCAATTGATGATGGTTAGGGATGCTCAATTGGTGGTTGATTGTGAATTTTGTTATTGGGGAGAAAAGTACTTCATCCAAAAATGATGTAAACACGTTTTTTTTTAGATTGGAAATCCAAAAACTCGAGATCGCTTGGTTGGTTGATGGGAAAATTGCCAGGAAAACCCTTGTAGCTGACGGTTATAACTAGGGTTTCCTGTAGATCTTAGGCACCCATCGAGGGAGTCCCGGTATCCATGGTACAGGGCAGCTGGTGTTTTCCATGCAGGCTTTGGGCGCTCATCACGGCGGTATGTTTAGATGTGGATAGCTCAATGAGGGTTGTTGAAGAGTAAACAAATGGTGGTTTCTTAAAATAGGGAACCCAAAAAATGGATGGTTGAATCACTATAAATGGTTTATCTGGGATGATTTGGGGGTACCCCTATTTTGAGAAACCACCAAATAATGAATAGGTTGGTAGATCTGATGTAGATCTAGATATTATTGTAGATATTACCTTATCTGAATAGGTTGGTAGATATGATATTGGTCAGTATAATGAATGATATATTCGTATAATTGTGATATTGGTAGGTATGATTGGGAAATGACATTGTAGTGATATAGGTTGGTATAGAATGGTTGGTTGATGATTGATTACTGATGAGTATTTGTTGCCGAATCTTGATACTGGTCATTGGGTAAGAGTGTTTGTGTGTGTGTGGACAATCATTTGCGGTTGATAGCAAATGATAATGCTTGACAATGGTCAGTCAATTATTGAGTCATGGCTAGCAATGGTTGTACCCACCGCCAATCTTTTACATTGCTGGATCATTCACCATCGAACTGGATGGCTTAGTTATTGGCAATCGCCATGTTTCGCCCAGCCAGCGATGTTTGACTGCAAGAGGCACTATCACTTTGTTTGTTACATTCGGTTCATGTTGCTGGTGGTTGGTACTGTACTTGAGTGTTGGATTCTGGGTCATCATATTCCCAATTTGCCTATTTCTCTGTTGCAGAAATGGCTTGGTCAGAGAACTATTTCATGATCATTGCTTTCAATAGAACGGATGTTTCTAACTTCAGAACTTTTTATGCTCGTCATTGCCTTTCCTTTTGCGCCAATCGTTGGTACCTCTACCCGTGTGACCTCGTTCCCTGGGTTGATTTCAGATCGGACAAGGACAAGTCATCATACTTTTCCTAGTGATCAGTATACACCCGAGTATAAAGCAACCAAGTGGTGGCAGGTTGAAAGGTCACCGCTTGCCAACATGGCTCTGCAACATGCGACTCAACAAGCTGTGATACTAGCTTTACGGAGCTCTCACGATTCGTGACATGAAATCCTTTTCAGCTGGCCAGTCGCAGCAATAAGCAGATGGTCACTTGTTAGTTGTCGGCTGCTAATCTGCTTGAAACCTGCAGCGATACAAAATTTGAGAATGTGAGAAGATACACCAGACAGAATGCAAACGGACGCGAGCCGCGAGGTCATGGCATGTCTGATGCACATTCTTTTCTTTCCATGGATCCTCAACCGGCATGGCTTCAGCTAAGCATGGCATTGCCGAGCAGGCTGGAAAGGGTTTGGGGTAGGTACTTCGCGCCGCCTGCCTATCTGTTAGATGCCTATTCACCGTCACGGCGATGCTCTTACAAGATGGCACTTCCAAAGCTGCAGCTTTGCGTGCTGGGATTGATTGCCCCAAGGTACACCTCCGCAAGCTGCACGCGACACGGCCAACGTGGACTCAATGCAAGTTCTTCAGAAAGTGTCTGGAGATAGCTGCATGCTCTGCAACCACCCGGTGCTCCCAAAAATCCGCCCCTCTCAGCAGGGTGGGCCGCGCCGCTGTCGAGTTGCAGCAGCTTACATACTGTTCTTTTAACCGTTGATTAAGCAAAGGCTGACCGTCAGCTAGCCGTTGATTAGGCATTTCTCACGACAACCTGTCCTTGAAGACTTTTAGGGCAAATCCATCATGGTTTGATACCGTTTCCGCGAGGAAGTCAACACCAGCTTCGACGACGTCAAAGGCTGCGACGAAGTGAAGGACAGCAGCCAAGCCAAGAATCAGAGTGATGAGTTGATCCTGGTTAAGGTGCGATAAAGTTGGTTCAAGATTGTCAACTAAGGATTCATGACAGTTAGTTGGTGCTTACTGGTTCTTCATGATGTTTGAAGGTAGTTCTTTGACACTTACTGTAGTGGCTCATAGCCAGCAAACATGGGAAATAAAATGGCAAATGGTTTACTGTGGTTCAAGATGGTTCATTGACGGTTTGTTGGCTGATGCGTATTTGATGGTCAAAAATTGGTTTACTTTTGTTTGAAGTGCGTTAGGAGCCGTCGCTAACGATGTTTTATGATGGTTTTTGATGGTTGATATTTTGTCGATGGCAAAAGGAGGAAGATGGATGGACTTTGGTGAAGAATGGTCAATAATACTGTTTCTGAAGGGTTGGGTTGACAGTTGGGAATTCCCGCTCAATCACGATTCATGAGGGTTGGTCATGATGGATGAATTCACATTGATGTTGGTAGTACCAGACTTCGGTGGTCATTAATGTTCAAAAATGACAAACAGCTGTGGTTGCAAATGACTGAGAATGCAAAAGGCCTGCCGTGTTTAGTAGAAAGAAAACCTTCTTCAAGTGGAACCATATAACCGTCAAAAGTGGCTAATAGAGTTGAATGATGAATTGTTCATGATCGCTAACAATGTTCAACGGTTGTTGAAAACAAATGTTTGGTGCACTTGGCCAATGATCTGCCACGTGGCCTCGTGTACAGGTTATTCTCAATGAGTTTGTTTGCTTAACCGCAAAGCCAGCTAAGATACGATTGTTGCCAAAGACCTCACATGGCACTGAAGGCCATTGGAGACCCATGTGTGAAATGGTTGTAAATGGTTTTCTCGTCATTTACTTTTCGATTACCGTGTATAATCAAGATGCCAAGCCTTACAAGGTGTGTTTTTACATCCTGTGCAAGCTCAGCAAGGAATGGCGAGGATGCCATTACGACATCCTGTCGCGCAACTGCGTCAGCTTCAGCTGGAGGCTAGCCACAGAACTGGGTGTTGCCCCCGTCCCAAACTGGGTCGACAGGGCAGCGAGCCCGCTCCGAGGAATGTTGGGCGGGCCCCCTCCACCCAGCATTGCGCCACCGCCCCCACCAACTGCCGCCCTGGCACCGCCCCCACCAACTGCCGCCCTGGCAGGGCCTGGCATATTGCCAGGACATCACCGACCAATGCACCGACCAATGCAAGATGGTAACGCAGGCACAAGGATGGTTGGCTCCGCCGCTAAGGCGGCGATCAGCGTGCGTGGCATCTGCGAGGATGCGTCGAGGTGGACGACAGCAACAGCAAGCCACGGATTATCGCCGGATGCCCAGCGCGACGTGGCTTTGTCTCCACGGGTACCCCCCTTGCTGATTACCATGTGGCTCCTAGTTGGTTGATCATTTTAAGGCTTATGCTAGCCAATTACATAGGGATTATAATAAGCCCCTTTAGGGATCGCTATGAACCAACCAGTATAAGGGTATGTCAATGAGTTTTGAACACTGCTCATGTGGCTACGGTCAAAAGCAACAGCTGGTCCATTTTTGGGATGATTTCCACCAATTATACTCTATTTTGGGTGGTAGTAGGGTACAAGGATCATGAACCATAGCCATGTTAAGATCAGGGCTTGATCCAAATGTACATGGTCTCAAATTATATCAAAACAACATTTAATGTTACATTTACCCTTTGAATGATGGAATTATTATGATAAACCAGTGGTGCAACTAGCAACCGTGAATTCCCAACGATCGAAGTAACAGATCATTTTGTATACATCATCACCTACCCGACTTCGCCCCAGAAAATTCAGCACCAATTCACCCCTTCAAAAAAAAATCCCCAGGTCACCCAGCAAACCCCCAGGTCCCCAGCGCCTGAGCTGCCACCGTCGCCCACCAGGAAGAGCTCCAAGAGATCATTTTGTACCTCCGCGACCCGGATCGTTTCACACGCCTCGGAGCCAAGCTGCCCAAAGGCAGGGTACGGAGGTTGCGCGGCGCCAGGGTGTGGTGAATGCACGCAGCGCTTGTAGATGAATGCTTGGTTGGTTGATGGTTGATAGTGGTTACTCACAGTTGACGTTTTTTTTGGTTGGTCGGAGATTGTTGGTTGATGATTCGTTCGTTCATGGTTGGATACTGCAATCAGTGCGATTGCACGGTGGTTATTGCTTATGATTGATTTATGATTATATATAGGGATTAGTGGTTCAAGAGTGGCTGGTGCATTATCTGCATTCGTTGGCGCTCGCATTCTATCCCCGGTTGGTTGGAAGCCTAGATTCAATCAGAAATCCAGCCCCTAGTAAACGCCCGATGTTTAATGGTAAATCACCACCTATGTAAACCGATTGGTGGTTTACTTTTCAAGCTGGATCCACCGTTCACAAGCCATATGAACCAATGACCAACCATAAATCGTCAATGGCATCACTCTTATCCACATCAAGAGTTGGTGAAGAAGAGATCTCAACAGCTGGGTACTCTCAAATGGAAATGATGGTCCTAATGGTTGATTAGCTAATAGCCAAGCCACATGATTCATGCTTAATTAATCGGTTCACCACGGATGGCTCACCGGGAAGAACAAATACATCAGCAACACCATGAGACATGTCAAAATTCCCTGCAAATACTAAGGTTTTGGGTACATTCTTCGTGAGTCCCCGAAACAGTGCAGGCACACCCCAGGCAGCCATCGTTGCCAAGCGCTTTCGCTTGGTCATTGTCATTCGCGGCTCCCGAAGCTGGTTCTAGATGGAGTCTCAACAACCAGCAGTTCTACACCAAGGAAGAGCAGTTTTGTCCGAATCCGCCACGTAGTGACTAGCTACTTGCCAAGTTATAAGGGTTACAACCCACCTTGTAAGCTGATTTACTGTGGTTAATATATCATATCATACTATAGCCCAGTCAACCATACTAAGCCTCATTATCGACGATCACTACCCATTATTAACAGGTTCTTTCCCAGGGAAAGCCCTGGTCGTCTTGCGCCGCCAGGCGTGATGATGAGCGGTTCCCCTGGTACAGGGAAGACTTTGCTGGCTCGTACCATTGCGGGCGAAGCGGGAGTGCCATTTCTGCAGGTCGGGAGATGGATGGGTGATGAATGGTGGGTAGTGATGGATCAGGCTTGCTGGGATATAGTAACCAATCAGGGGAACTACTTAAGATTACTTAAGATAGCTGATCCCCTAGATGATAGCTAAGTTGAGTTATAGCAAATTGGTATCCGATAGTTATGCACCAAGATAGCTAAGTCAAGTTACAACCAACTAGGGGAACTGGCGGATCTTAACCAACTTATGACTAGGGGGTGCCACCTTGTGTGTAATAAATGCTGATGGTTAAGTGATGGTTTAGTTGATGGTGAAATAATGGTTCAGTAGTGGTTTATTAATATTCATCGATGGCTACTAATGATTACTTGATGATGATGATGATGATGATGATGATGATGATGATGATGATGAAATTCCTACGGTAATAAAACCCATGACAATCTACAGAACTGATAAAAACTGGATGGATAACAACTGAATTGTGTGAAATAGATCACTGATAGCGGATACAACCTGATCATAGCAACTAAATAGTTGAGCATTTTGAACAAGTATTAGCCATCATTCAACCACTATTATAGATGATAACCTATCATAATCAACTATCATCAACCTTCGATTCATCAACCCTTAATTACTATCCACTGAGATACGGTGAAGTCGAGAAGCTATTGTTAACCATGGCTATAACCACCAGAGTCAACCACTATGAACCATTCGTAACCAATAATTAACTTATCATGAGTGATTATTTACCATTATGATTAACCATTGTTCTCCACTAGTCAACCACAAATTAACCGCTAATCAAAAAGCCAGTACCCAACCATAATTAACTTATCATAAATCAGTATTAACCATGGTCACAACCACTTGTGATAATCTATTTGATTAACCATGGCTATAACCATTCCTAAGCACTATTAACCATTATTGACTATTAATTAACCTATCCTCAATCATCATTAGTGGTTGTCACCACCAGATAGTGGTTATATAGCCATTGTTAACCATTACTTACCACTAATTGGCCTATCATAAATAATCACTAACCAGTAGTAACCACTTGTGATGACCTATCAATTATCAACCATTAGTGTCAATAAGTAGCTTAACCACTCATTAACCGTGTTTCCAACTATCATTCATAATAAACCATTCAAAAATTACTAACCATTATTAACCATTAATGGTTAATTAACCACCATTATTAACCATCCTTAACCACTCATTAACCAGCGGGTAAATTATGAATGGTTGAATGATTAACCATTTGATTAACCATTATGATTAATTAACCTATCATGAATGATTATTACCCATTATAATTAACCATTTGATTAACCACCATTATTAACCATTTGATTAACCATTGTTCTCCATTAATCAACCACCATTATTAACCATCCTTAACCACTCATCAACCAGTGGTTATAACCACCAGATCAGCTGTGATCGCCAGGCCTCGGGCTCCGAGTTCGAGGAGATGTTCGTGGGCGTCGGCGCGCGACGCATCCGGGACCTCTTCCAGGAGGCGAAAACGCCGCGTCGCGTCGCAGCGGCCGCTCGGGGCGAAGGATGTGGTTGGTCCGGGGCCGTTGGTTGGTGCATGGCTAGGGGGTGTTAAGGAGGGCTAAGGATGGTTGGTTGGTTGATTGGTTTGGTTGGCTTAGTGGTTGGTTAAGAAGCCTTAACAAGCACCAACAATGACTATTGAGATTGATGTTGAATGATTTGTTGGATAGTAAATTGAATGGTATATGATTTCATATAAGATCATCATATTGATCAGTGGTCATTCTGAGCAACTTTCGTGTGCAAAGACTTGGCACACAGCCATCACCTATCACGTGCATTTTCAGCACGCCGTGGACGCGCTAGCATGGTCGGCTCCTCCCGCAATGAGAAGCATATCTATGCTGGACACGGTTGACAGGATCTTGCTGCAGCATTGTGTCCAGGGGGCATCCTTTGCACAGATGGAAGAAAAAGGGGGCAGAGAACCATTTTCACGCGTTGAGACGACTCAGGTTGTGTTCCAGCGAGATCGCGAACACCTTCCATTTGTCTGGCTACAACCTGCCTTGTAAGCAGCTTCTCCAAGTATGGAAAGCTAGGCTACGCTGTGAAAGGCTGTGATCTCTATTTCCGCAGGCTTCCCAGGGCGCAGACTTGCAGACTGGCAATCGTTACTTTTCCAAAAGCAGGCTCGTGAAGCACATGAAACTGAAAAAGGCCAGGGTCAATGTTTTGCACGCCCCTTCCGCTGCGCGGGGCTTCCCAAAGCACTGGTTTGCGGGCCCCTTGGCAGCGGGCACTACGGATGCTGAAAGACTTAGCAGCTTCTGCTCCATGGCCACGCCTTTTCGGGTTTCCGAGCTGTGGGCGAAGGGGTCGAAGATAGGCAAGCTAGCAGTCAGCGCAGCAAGCATTTCAACGCCGGGAATCCAAAACTTGTAGATATATTTGGAATCAGTGTGGCGCACCCGCTCTGATTTCGTAAGGCAAAAGTTTCGCGCCGCTTATGGGCTTCAGGGCTTGCGCCAGTCACCTGATCAGAGCTTCCAGGCCTCACAGCTCGTGGCCTATCATTGGGCTGTGATTTTCCTAAGGGTCACGGTCACACTTGTTTGTTGGCATAACGGCTGGTTGGGGTCATTTTATGTGCTTGGCTGTATCGACTAGTACCCCAGTACCACGAAGTAAGTTAAAACAAAAACCGACAATTTAGTTATTTCACCTCTCTACTTTGGGGGTCCTTGATATTTTGGTATTGACTTATGGTGTATCAAACCCCTAGCGCGATGGCAACCGTTGCTTGGATCATTGTGAAAGTCCGAACCAGGCACGGTGCCATGGCAATGGGTTGCGCGCACACCCAAAAGCAATGGGTGACGGTTTCCTTCGTTTGTCACGGAGGTAGTTTGCGATGGTAATGAATAGTAGCGAATCGTGGTAAGGAATAGTGCTACTTAATGGGTAATTAGTCAACGATGGTCGTGGACAATACTAGTGAACTAATCAGCAGTAATTAACAATCATAGTCACATACGCCAGTAAGCATCATCCTCACCAGCAAGTTGCAGTCAAAACCGGTCAACAATAGTAGTCCCATACAGGGCCCAGGTGTGACACCCGCTGTGATTTTGCGGAACAATTCCCCAGTAGCTAGTAATGGTGGGCAAATCGGGGATCACAACCATCAATGCAGTGGGGAGATCGTCGTGCACCGCATTGATTTCATGATTGGTTCGTTGATTGGTCAGTGGGGAAACCTTCAAAACCATCAATCACCAAGCAATTGGTCACTTGCTGAGGGTAGATAGGCCAACAATAGTTGTTCTAGTGACCATGGCCTCATTTTCAGGTCTGCAGTCACAGGAGCCACAACTTTGTTGTTGGTGTACCATTATCCACGACCATTTGTTCCTTGTTGGCGAGTATTCGTCTTTGACCAAGTCTCTACCCCTTTGACATTATCGCTCATGATGAACCGCGAAAAAAACAGTTCTCAACCCTCACAGGGTTGAGTTTGCTTCGTATATCCGTGTCGATTCTTGGCATAGCCACTGTCAGCAAACGTCAGCAATTCTGAATATCACCAAATCTTTGTTGGTCGTGTGAATCTGCTGATTATGACGTGGGTGGATTATCATTGGTGTATTGGTGTTAGTCTTCTTTTTCCTTTGCCATTAGTGGTGGTTTTCTTTACGACTATTGACAAATATTTATATCCACATATATCAAATTGATCCGCATACAGTATCCATTTCTGTTGGTCTTACGCATGAATCATCATTAGAATCATGAAACCGTGCCAACCATCCAACCTCCATGAAACATCATCAGTCGGATGTTTTTTGAATCCAATGCTGCAAGGTTACAACTAATATGTAGCTGCTTCGAAGAAACAAGATCATCACTTGGTTGATAATTAAGCATTGGTCAACGATCATTAACCACTACTAAAAAGCATCACTTTCCCATCAAATCACCATCAAATCAAGCTCGTTTAACCATCATTGAACCATCTTTCATCTATCACCATATCCCCTTATAAATCATCATTTAACCATCACTAACCACTTACCCATCATAACGATGCTGTTTGATCTTTTGTGTTAATGTCAATCATGTATCCCATTGCAAAATCAATTCACCATCAAATCAACCATCAAAGTAACCATCAAATGAACCATCATTTACCCACCATGTAATTATCCCATTATCATCAATTCACCATCATTCACCATCATTCACCATCACTTACCCATCTCAAAATATCATTCAGGTGCGGTGCACTCCAGGCTCGAAAGCACGCGCCCTGCATCGTTTTCATCGATGAGATCGATGCCGTAGGCTCCAAGCGGTCCAACCGCGACAACACCGCGGTAAGGCGCGTGGAGGGGAGATCAGTGGTTGATGAGTGGCTGGATTTGATGTTGAAATGATGGTTGGTTAAGTGTATACATATATATATATATAGATATAATGAGTATAACTCATTATTTGATTGTTATTTTTTGATTAACCATCAATTGGTTCAGTGATAGTGTATAAATGATGTTGATTTGATTGTTAAGTAGTCAAGTAATGCTTGACTTGAGGGTGAAATGCTGGTTAAGTAGTGGTTTAATGTGATTAGTGATAGTTAAATGATAGTGTAATGATGGTTAATTTGATGATTGATGGTGGTTGAATTATGGTTCATCACCAATTAATATTGGTTATAATTATAGTGGTTAAATTGATGGTGAAATTTCTCGATTTTGATTATGGTGTGATAAATGCTTAGTTGATAACTAATCCAGTGGTTGGCAAGTCTGTCAGTAGTTGATTTGTCGTTCAAGTTTGATGTTTGATGTGTTTTGGAGCAATGGCAAACTATTGCATGGAAACATTAACATCCATTTTTGATATATGATATGCCGGCATAGTAAAATGTAGATATTCTGCAGAAGCTAGTGCATGCTACATGCTCTTTCCGCTGAAGATCCTGGTGTTTTTGTTGCTGCTCTCCCTCCATGGGCCTCCCTCCATGTTGGTTCAATCATGGCCGGCAGGATGACGTTGAACCAGCTGCTGGTGGAGATGGATGGTTTTGAAAACAACACAGGTGCCGCTGTAGTGCGAAGGTGTTGTGTTCAGGTTGGGGGTGGCGGTGCTGTGGGCCATGCCAAGTTACTGCTATTGTTGAGATGTCTTTGGATGGTGAATGGCTGGTTGGGACCTATAGCCTGCAATAGCCATATCTAGACAAACTCGCACGCAGCTGCGCGGACACACTGACACTCATGAGACCGGACTGGCCCATCTCCGACCTGGGATCCTGCAAAATTTCTCCAGCATTTTTTCGGGTTCGCCGGGGTTATCCAACCCAGGATGCGAAGAACGAAGATTACGGATGACCAAAATGTGCAAACCTAATGGCACTCATAAAATAACGATACTCTGTTGGATAGTTAATCCCAGGATGCTCCCCACTAAAATGAGGAGAATTAGGGAATGGATTGTAATTGATGGATTGGAACGGATGATAATGAATGTAATGGATGGTAATGATCAGGACGTCCCCAACTAGTTGCATTAGTAAGTACTTTAATCCCTAGGATTAGCGGCTAGAAGGGGAATCAATTAACCATCCTCAAACATCCTTAAGCATCATCAACCAGCCAATCTACCCTGTTGTTGGTTATTATCCCCTTGCCACAACCCTATACCATCACAAACCATCATTTAACTACTATCAACCATCATCGTCAACAAGTATCCCCTACATTTAACCATCATATCATCCCCTATACTTAAGCACCATTGACCATCGTTAATCAAGCGTCATTGACCATTACGAACCATCATTAGCCACCATTAACCATCATTGGCCATCATCGATTAAGCATCATGAATGGTCATGATCCATCATCCCCATAGTTCACCACCTTTCTCAACCAGGCATCAGCCCTTGCAAAGGGCCCAGCTCAGGTGTGGTGGTGATTTGTGCCACAAACTTTCCAGAGTCCCTGGACAAGGCGAGAAGTTGAGAGAAGCCCAGCGGCTCCGGATCGAACCACTCGGACTTGCAGAGGGTATTTGGACCCAGAGCTTTCGGGGGGCTATTTGGGTCTCTGGCTAAAACGGACCAAAGTTAATGTTAGATTTTAAGATGACCTCTCAACATGCTAAAGTGGATGGTTTAATCAACCTTTCTCAAAATAGGGGACCCCTACAAATGGATGGTTTTTTACTACAAATGGTTGATATTGGATGAATTGGGGGTACCCCTATTTTGAGAAGCCACCATGTGGGTATGTGCCAAGCCATACGGAAGCCAATGGGCCCCACCAAAAATATGATCATTTTACGCATGGAAACCATTGGTTTTGGAGGTGCCACGATTTTGGCACATACCTATTTATAGGGGTTGTAACCATTCATAATGATGAACAATAGGGGATAATTGGATAATCACCAAACTTAGACAAATTGATGAACATAACCAGGGTAACCACTAGGCAAATGGTAGATATATAAGTATAGCTTGTCAAATGGCATATTAACCCACTTATAACTGGGAGTACCACTCTGTAGGGCCGCTAGTGGGGGAGACCAAGCTATGCCACGGAGTTGTTCAGACGATGGATTATTGATGATATACCAAAAACCCAGTATCAACATGTATCAACCGAAGATGATCAAATAAAACCAACTAAAGCTGTTGGTTCAACCCAGTAAATGTATACCAAGAACTACTTCGCGACCGTGATAGCGCGGAGAATGCCAGACGCTGGAGGAGGTTATGCGCACCGGTCGCGTTCGTCACTGGAGCCTGGGAAAGATCCACGGAACATCAACCTCATAGGTGCGAATGCATCCTCCATCATCATCCACAATGGCTTGCAGCACCCAAAGCCGGTCCCAGATCTTGGGCGACTGGGGCAGCAGCCTGAAGGCGAGCGCTGTGACTTCCAAGCTCATCAATGACCTGGAGCTCCCGCAGAATTTTTCGATGACCTTCCGTGGTCAAAGGCACATGGCCATCGTCCAGGATCACAGCGTCCTCATGGCCCTGTGGTGGGAGTTTGCTGGATGTCGGATGGAGCACCGGCAATAGGTTCCCGGAGTTCCTGTTTGACAAGCGTGCTCGCCAGGTTTCTCAATGTTCACCGGAGTTCGCTTCATGGGAGATCGATGCATCAATTCACCAGCCCACTCAAGAACTGGTTTGTTGACAGTGGGTTTATCAATTGTCAATACTAATGATATTAAGGTTTTGATCAATAGATTTAGTATCAATATCAATATCATGAGTTTATTGATAAGATTGATGATATTGACAGTTTTAAAAGCCATATGATATTATCAATTATCAATGTAGATCCCATGATATCAAGACATATTAATAAAGTGACAATATCACTATTGCCATTGAGAACGAGTCTGAAGCTTTATCATTTTAGCTATATGACTATATGGTAATAAGGTGGCGATCTACCATCAAATATGGGGGTTATGAAGAGCTGAACCTCCCATTCAAGGTCAACAATATAGCTTCCAAAGCTTCCAAATGTTTTTCTGCAAACTGTACTTGGCAATCGTTGACCACTTACCAACCATCATTACTTCTAATCGTTGTCAAAAATGGACTGTTAATCCACCATGGTCAATCATTATCAACATGATTTTTGTTACTCAGCAATGATTAACCAACCATTGTTGGTTGATCTCCCATTATCAGTTTGCTTTGCCACAGATCGGGCGACTTAGGAAATATCAGCGGTCGACCCAACGAAAGGCGCATGTGAAGCCAATTTAGCGGTTATCAATACTAGTTGTATAGTATCGTTGGTACATGTTGTGTGGTGTATCTAATGGGTAGTAATTGAGACATATTGAATTGTGACGTTTTAACAGTAGATTCAATTGAACAGATAATACAACTGGGGATGCACATCCACGTAAGAGTTAAACACAGAGAGCGCTATCTCACTCTGGCGGATCGTGTCGTCCGATTGGTTGCCCAATGATTTTGACCCGCGGGTCAACCAATGTATCAAGGGACACATGTGAACAATTACGATGTGTTGACCATGTCTTGACCCAGAATGCAAGTGCATTTTGAGTGTGTATGTCATGTCAAGATGTGTGTGTGTGTGCATGTACATGATGAAAATAGTATTGATAAACCATACTCAGTCTCAGCATGACTTCGTTCATTGTGAAAGATGTTTATTTGTTTGGGGCAATGGACATCAGATCAACTGCGATGAAAAAGCTGATCAGCCAGCCGTTATCATACACCATTACCATTCAATCAGGGATCGTTTTTGATTTTATGCAGTATGTTTATATACATACATACAGTACACATACCAGTTTCTGTGCAGTCAATCACTATAATCGTATTGACAGTCATTCACCATCACAAGCCATGATTTGATGTCATTTGCCAATTTGATAATCACCATTGACCACAATCAACCATCAATTTACCATCAATTGGCTATTACTGACTATCATGAACCACCATGAAACATCATGAAAGCATCATCAACCACCTCACCAATCATCATTCAATCCATCAACTGCCATCATTAATCATCAAGAACATTCAACAATTAATAAGCATCATTAAACATTCTGGATCCTCAAAAACCATCATCGTTTGACCATCATTAGCCATTGATAACCACCTCATTCACCATCACTAATCATTCAAAACCACCTCATTCACCACCTGACTTAACCATCACTAGCTATCAAAAACCATTAACAACCACAACCACCACCTTCACCACGTCCTCCACCTTCGCTCATGGGCATCCCGGGAGGCGGGTCCACCACCGCATGCTGCAGGCCTTGACTCGGCCGGGCCGCTTGGACCGACAAATCGTCGTGCCCATCCCTGACCTCAAGGGCCGCACGGAGCCGGGAGGGGGGAAACACCACCGGGCGGTGGCTCAGGATGGACCTTAGGGGATACCATGGGTATCCATACTGTTGATGGAGGAAATCCTGCACCAGCTGGTTGGTTGTTTATCCCATGATTTATAGGGTTTAATCATCGGTGCAGGATTTCCTCCATCGACAGTAGGAGATCAACCTCTCATGATGGCTATGGATCGATATTAACCAACGATAAAGGGGGATAAGAACCAACAAAACTATAGGGAAAACAATGGTTAATGATGGGGAACCAGGGGTACAGGGTTTTGACCCACTGCCATGTGGTGATCAATGGTGATCACTACTACTTGAATGGGAAATCCCGTGATAAAATGGGAGATGAACCCATCAACCAGGGGTTTATGTGAGACTAAGCGTGATTGCATGGGAGTTTCTCAAAAGTCGGGGGCCCCTAAAATCACTTGTTGATAATCTAAAGCAAGCTATTTTGAGAAAGGACCAAATAGGTGTTGAGATGATCAACAGGAATTAATGGTGTTGAATGATCGCGACAAGCCAACGATGAGGTGCCCAGCATGGTGTTTCAGGCAGCTTTGAACAACCATGTGTGGCCTGCAATGGCAGATCTATTTGATACAGCACCTTGAGCTGCCAAAGCTTTTGCCTGGGCTGGTCCGGCAGCAAATCCTCCAAAATTAATGGATGTTGGCGATGTCTCTATGATTCACAGCCATCAGAGTCATTGAACACTAATCTGCAACCCTCAGTTGTCATGTTTTTGGGGGGTTTACTATGTTCATTGGCCTCCTGGAAACATAGACCTCAGATTCACTACATGGTGGGTGCAGGTGTTCGGCAAAGGTCATGGGACAAGACCGGACCATTGGAGAGCTATCATAGCCGGCATGGAAACCCGGAACCCCAGTGCCAAGCGGAAGCCACGTCCACCCAACCCTACGAGCAAAATCAAGTCAACAATAGCGGAACACCTGTGAATCCACCAGAAGAGGTATGGGGATTTTGTCAACCATCATTGAATCCATGAGTTGAACCATCATTGAACCAACCAGCAGCATCAATGCACCAGCATCTTCGGTGTTTTGTCATGTTTTGATGCTGCTGATGTACTTGCCCTTGGAAACATTGGAAAAAAGAAAAAGAAACAGAATCCTTTGACCATGATGAAAGTCGATAATAGCCAATATTAGAGGACAACAAGAAAGCATCATTAGTAATGGTCAATACTGAAGCTTGCGATGTTGGTTGCTTAAAGGTTAGTTGTCACAATAATCTTGGCTAACGGACTAGTTGATTACATGGTTGATCACTACCTGATTTTGGACTTAATTGGGATGCTCACTGACAGATATTTGCGCGCTGACCCTACGATTTTCGCTGTGCCACACTGCTGCTTTTCGTCTGTGAAGGAGATTTTGGAGATGTATGCCGCGAAGTTGGTGTTGGATGACAAGGCAGCGCATGCGCTTGCCTGGGTGGGAATGAGTGAGGTTTGGTTGAACTGGTAACAGCGGGTTAGGTGCAAGAAGCATGAAGTGAATACCTATCAACTAAATTCTCTGTCTATGCTACAGCCTAAGCAAATGATGGGAATGGTAAGCCCTTTCCCTTTATCTCAGAACTACCTGGTTTCGTTGGTTGATTCGGGAGGGAATGAGCTTGGAATCAATGAAAGCTGGGAGAAGTCGACGTAGCCATGGCGGGCCAACCATTCTTCCGAACCAGTCGTTCATCCCTTCCCAACCTTTATAAACAAGTTCTGACCAATGTTTGACGACGCTTATTGTCGGAATCAACTGTCATTGTCATACCCATGTGAGATTGGTGATGATGGCTGAACTTAAAAAAATCACATGCCATTCTCCTAGCGTCGATGAGTATAATGGCAGAATACTAACTAGCCTGAATGAATCAATGTACCAACAATTCTTCACCAGCATACTAACCACTATCAACCACTACTGGCTGTTGGTTGGGAGCGAGGTTCGCTTCGACAGGGGTACCCAGTGCTAGCCTGTGCCGTCGAAGGTAAACCAGTCGACATCACCATTCCAAGCACCAGCACTTTGCCATCAAAGTCACCATCAAAGTCACCACTATGCTGGGTGGGTTATAGCTATGAATTTAGTTTTTTTAACTTTTTTGGGATATGATTGATTTACCATATAACCACTGAAAGATAGACTTTTAGCAAGGGATCTAACAACCACCAAGTATGAACATAGCCGTTGAACTCCAGTACCATCATTCAACCATCACTAATCATCAGCCCAAGCATCATACGAATCATCATCCTGACCATCATGTCACCATCAGTGTTCACCACCACAAACCACCATTAATCCCCGTGAATCATCCACCATTGACCAGCTAACCACCATTGTCAACCAACATATTTAATCTTCCATGATTCTCCCAATGAACCACCATTATGGACTAGTTAACCACCAACACGAATTAAACACCAATAACCAGCTAACCACCATTGTTAACTACCATCAGTTTTGCAATCATTCTAACCATTCCTACCATTCTAGCCATCATTAACCAACCATCATTCCAACTACCATTCCAACCCCACTCTCAACCATCCCAAGCTTCACTTCGCGCAGGTGGATCTCAAGACCTTGGCACGGCGCACGGCCGGGATGACGGGTCTGGAACTCAGGTGCAGCGCAGGTCCCCACGAAACGATGCGCGAAACGGGGGAAGCTGCAAATCCATGGGCAGGTGATGATCACGGTTAACTGGTTGGTCAATAGGCCAACTAATAAGCAACAATAGTAGGGATATACCATCTACAACTGGTTGGTTGGTCAATGGTTGGTTCATTGATGGTTAATAGTTGGTGGTTTCAAACATTGTTTATTTTCCCTATTGTTTATTAACAAGTGTTTAGTTGACTCATATTTTTCATAGGGGTGGTTCACCCACCAACCAGTTAATGGTTGGTTGATAAGCCTTGTGTGGTTGGCTTATGGCTGGACAATGGTTGATTGGTGGTGAGTTGATGTAATGGTTAGAATGGTGGGTTAATGGTTGGTCAAGCCTTGACAAGCAGCAATGATGGGGAAACACCAGGCAGTTGAACAATGGACCCCATGACGCTGGGGAGATGCTACCAGCAGGGTTCCGAGCAATAGATGGGGAAGTGATGGTTAGTGGTCAACAAACAATGAGGATTATGGTGGTTCGTAGTAGGGGATAGTAATCAATGATGGTCAAAGAACTGCTGGTTGGTAGTTTTAAGCATTGTTTAATCTTACTTTGTAATTATTTGTAGTTGCTTGGTTGACCAACATATTTTTCATAGGGCTTGAAACCACCAACCAGCATTAAGACCAGCAGTTGATATGTATTTAATGTCTTCCAATATACAGTGATAAATATAGTCATTGTTGATATTAACATCGATTAATACCACTACGGGTTGGATTTAGCCATGATAAATAGTAGCAGTACTTAATGTTGATTCATAGTGGAAGACCTGTGTTTGGCAATGGTTGATACTTGTCAAAGGTGTGTTTTTCGTGGCTGCAATGGCTCAGCTCGCAACAAAAATGAAACTCACGCTCCATACCAGGTAGCACCAGAGTTTTAAAACAAACAATGCTGGACTGAGCAGTCCAAGATATACCACGTGCGAGCTGATCGGAGGTGGGGTGAAATGTGTTGGGTAGAACATGCTCAAATCATCCATGACAATCGGTCATGAGAACCTTTTGTAGGGGTTTATGAGAACCAATTTAGGAATCCAATGACAGTAGTTGGATGGCAGCAATGGTGGGTGTGAAGAAAATGGCGGTACTCTCAAACCATCCAAGATTGATCATGCATATGGTTGTATGATGTATCACCCAAGATGGTTCAATCCAAACATGGTTCGGGAGTATCATCATTTAGGATTATCATACCTCCCAAAAATGATCACTCAAAGGTATCGTGCCTAGCTTGATCATGACACGCCCATGCACGCCAGGGGGTAGATATGCTCAGATTTCTGGGCACGCCAGATTACGAATCCTGGGAGAATCCTGGCCCTGGCAGTGACATCTTGCTGCCGCCTTCACGTGCACTTCCTGATCTCGGATTGGATTACACAGTGCGAATGAAGACATGTTGTATGATGACACGCACAAATCGTTCCTGAGGTTGGTCCATCATCATCACCGTCGCCGGTTTGGCATTTCAGGTGGAGGGAACGGGACAGCCGGAAAACCCGACGAACGAAACAGTCAGAGGTGAGGACGCAAGGACCTCAAGAATAAAACAGCCAGCGAGGAGGACGCACGATCGTGCAAAGCAAGCAGAAAAGCCATGCAAAGATTGTCTTTCCTCACGCTGCGTAGGCTCCCTTCGAAGCTAAAACAGGCTCCCTAGCTGTTGCCCGTTGCATCCAATCATTGATCTTTCTTCGGAGCACTTCGGGAACCTGATCCAACTCCCAAACGTGGTGCAATTCAAAGCCCAATCCCAGACCACTGGTGACTTCTAGCTTCAACCAAGCATCAGCTGTATATCTACCACATGTTTCACCCATGTCAAAAGTGCAGCGGCGATCCACGACTTGTGGTTCGATTGACAGTTGAGAATTTTCCCCAATGACTTTGGCGTGTTTGTTTGATCAGTCTGTTTCAGAGGGAATCCACCAACCGGAACATGATTTCTGAGCAAGAAGCTATAGCTTAGACCATTGCTAGCCTCTACTAACTGATTTTGCTCAGAAACATGATATAGCAATAAGCTATAGCAACTAACTCAGGGATAGCAATAGCACCATGATGGTTGAAAGTTACAGCTGAGGATATCTCAGCTGCCCACCAAGCACCTATCATTACTCATCATTCACCCAGCCATCGTTAACCGCCATTGACCATTAATAAAGGTTCCCCACTGAAAATGGTATCCCCCAATTCAAAAATAAACATATGGTCAGCACTACAACTAGCACCAATCAACAACAAACCTACCATCCTCAGCCAATCAACGAGCAACAACCGACCATATTGACCACATCACCTGAGGGATGAACCATGAATTAACCATCCTCAACCTACCATCCTCAAACAACCATCCTCAAACAACCATCCTCAACCAACCAACCAACCATCCAACCAACCAACCAACCAACCAAGGGACAGCTCAAGCAGATCACCTCCTTAGGTGCGGACTTGGCCAACATCCTCAACATCGCAGCTGTACGCTCCTCCGCGGAGAACCTTCGGTGCGTCGCTCGTTCAGCTGGGGCGGCAGCACGGGCAGGTTCTGGCGCCGCTGGTGGGTACGCTTGAGGATGGTTGAGCCATGGCCATCCTCATGGTTTTGGATGGTGGGAATGATGTTAGATGGTCAGGATGATGGTCAGCAGGATGCCTGGGTCATGGAAAAGATAGGAAGAATCATGTGGAAAATATTTGGAATCTATGAGGAGTAGTCAGAATTGAAATTATTGGCCCATTGTTGCAATCATTAGTCATGGCGGCGATACTTGTTGAGCAGGGATATTAGGAGATCATGTTTCATGATGGCTCACTGTGGCGCATTCACGATACCCTTTTGCTGTGTCTCCTGGTTGGGAGTTATTCTGGAAATATTGCGATGGTTATCAATGGTTGATGGCCGGGTCAAAAGTCAGAAGGATTGATGAGGATTGGTAGTCATTGATCAATGGGGGATGGTCATTTGAGAAGGGCATGGTTCAGTACCAAGCAACCAAAAGCCATTGGTAGTGGTAAATCCATCCCAGCGGTCCATTCTGTTGATGTGACGAGCGCACCGGGCACCACCGCCATAGAAGGACCACGAAGGACCAAATCAATGGACGCTTCGGATTTTTCATCGTTGACTAAGACTAACTCCCAGCCGCCACTAACCATCATTCGCTTACTTGGCCAAACATCATTAAATGGTCTTGGCCACCTTGTTGGCATTGAATAGAACACCTAACCAGCACGAACCAGTGGATTTTGGAAATGACTTAGAGGGGAAAGCCAATGCAACAAGGTTCTGGAGAGCTCTGCCCAAGCTTCAATATGGCTATTTGTAGCCATGAGGTACGTCCAAATTTTGCTGGTTCCCCGATAAGAATGAGCAAAACATCACACTTCCGCTTTTTGGAAGGTTCATCTTCTTTAAGACCAATTGTCTCACTCCAACAGGAGAGAAAAAAGAAAGCACCTCCAGTGATGATTCGAAAAGGGATGGCCGACTACGTGCCACGCTGCGATCTTCACCATTTCTGTAGTGCCTGGCATTGACAATACAAAAGCGCACAGTTGTCCTTGAAGACGCGACTCCCTTGAATGCCGTAAAATTGTTGCACCTGGCTGGTGATTTCAAAAAATTTTCCCTAGCAATTTAACAAACAAATGGTTGGTTGACTCGTGTTTTTTCATAAGGGTGTTTCAACCACCAACCAGTAATGATCATGATCATTGCTATTATTAACCATTATAATCATTCTTCACCACCAGTGAATCACCAACCAGTGTACCTTTTGCCAAGTCCTGTGAAGCCAGTCCCGATCCTCGGTCAAAGCCTGAGACGCCCAAGCCCCGTAGGTACGAACAACCACCACCACCACCGCCCAAACAGTCGGTGGCTAATGGTTTCTAATTAATTGGTTATAGTGTTTCATGGCAGTGATTCACCATGATGGTTTATAGTGCTTACCAACGGCAACCAACACCAACCAACCAACCAACCAACCAACCGACCGACCTACCGACCAACCAACCAACCAACCAACCAACAACCAACAAGGCTGACCTCCACGACTGACAGCAGCCACTGAGATCCCAACGAAGTATCTGGAAGAAGCCTTCGATCGCGTGGTGGTGGGTCTGGAGCTCAGCGGACACCAGGTGGGCGCTCGGCGGATGGGCTCATGAGCTTCGCTGGTTGGTGGTTTTAAGCATTTCTAATTTTCACTAATGTTTATTAACAATTGGTTGGTTGACTAATATTGTTCATAGGGGTTCAAACCACCAACTAGTTAGTGATTTGTGGATATAAACCTGCATTAATAGATCAATAATCATGGGTTCATAGGTGATTCATGAGCTTTTGTAGGATATTCATGGTGAATATGATTTTGTGAATGGTGGTTGATGATGAACAATTCATATTGCCAGGAGGGGCTAGGGAGCCCTTTGGGATGAGAGGTATCCCTGCCTCTGCGAAACACAAATCCAACCGCCCGGCAGACTGATTCGACGTTGAACCAAGCATTGCTTTTCTTGGAACATGACAAGATTGAGCAAATCAAAGCAATACATCTCATAAGCATAGTGATAGTATCGTGACCCAATTCGACACAAACTTGCTGATCTTCCTTGTGACTGCCCTTACATTTTTTTTACATGTTCTCGATCGATGCTTTGGCACGGAACTTCACTACAATGCCATTTGTGGGCGGGCCTGGCAAGCTGCTTGGCTGGCCAATGCTGGATGGAAGGAGAACTATTTGTGAAGCAGGTGATGAGGAGATGTGGAACTACTGCGGAATGCAGACCTCAGAGTCTGAGCATGATCAACGCACAGGAGGGATAGCTTGAGAGCGGCAAAGCATGGTGGTTTGCCATTGCCAAGGAGCCAAAAGAAGAGGCTGTTGTAGTGAGCGGCATGACCAGCGTCGCCAGGGACCACGCCAGCATTCTGCAACAAGGATCCAGAGCCAAGATGACCCAGAGAAACACCAGGATGAAGGAGAGGAACAAGCCCCAGCAGAGACAGGGGCCAGTGGCTGGTATTGTTCATGGCTATCACGTCAGCTAAAGATTCAGTCATCAACCCACTCTGGAACTATTGGCGACACTAAGAGGATTTTCCTTGATACAAACCAGTTTTTATATTGGTGCTTATATGGATCTAAGCAAACCATATCAGCAAAGCATGACACGAAGATGTATTTTTGCCACGACTTGAAGCGTGACAAAGGCTTTGGTTGATTGGTTCTAGGACATCATTCTTCGTGATATCGCTATTGGTCAAGCCACAAACCATCCCAAAAAGGGTTTGTAAATGAACCCATCTCAGCAAATCCGTAGCCATTTTGGTCAATGTGAATAGCCATGAGCACAGGGTACATAGGGGGCCTGAAGAGACCCCTGAGCGCCATATCGGCAGGATCCGGAAAAAGTATCTTCTCCACACCCTTGAGGTCTGGAGCGAAGAAATCCCATGAGCGAACAGGAGAAGAAGCTCACTGCGTGCGACGGGAAGTGGGGACATGTGGGAATGGTTGATGATGGATGATGGTTGTCAACAGATAGCTGTGTAGGTTGAAATGGTTGATTAGTCTAGTGATGGTTGGTGATGGGTATTGATGATCAATTAGGGATGGATCATGATGAATGATGATTAATTAGTGATGATGAGTGATGAATGAAGACTGCAATAGCCATCATCTCAACAATAGATCGCACCTGTATTGTATTTGCACCGCCAAGGGGCACCTCTACTCTACCCCAAGTTACGACGATTTCGCACAGACCGATATGCCCGCCACGTAGTCGGCATATCTCTGCCACAGTTGTCACGTCTAAACACCGCCGTGAAACGACCATAAGCAGAAGGCATAGTAACAAACATCAATAGAAACAACTACTAAACCCATAATACACAAACCATGAGTTTACATCCCGTGAGTATTGGTATAGTGTGGCTATCAGCCACTACTAAAGCCATGATAGAAGCCATAAACCATGAGTTTTTTCACCACCGCTTCTTCAGTGAAAGCAGGAAATGATGCCGTTGAGTTCCCCATCCAGAAATGATCATGGTCAGAAACGCTGACTTATACAAGGTGGAGCCCCCAAGATAGCTAAGTTGTTTTTTAACTAGGGTAACTACTAGTCATGGTATATGTGACTATATTTGAAAGGCTTGTAAATCCCAGTTATATGTAGGGGGCCCACCTTGTAGTTCGTTTTGACTTAATATTGCCATCGTTGGTGTGGGCCCTTTAGCATTACCCAATACTAACCAGTCAATAGGCTGGATCAACATTTGTGTGCAGGTCAAGGGCCCCTGCACACCCCTGGCCAATTTGGTCCAACTGTTGGGATGTTAATCTACCCTCTTTTTGGATGGTGACACTCTTGACCCACAACCATACAGGTTGACAGAGTTCGTGGTGGATCTGGCCGTGCAACTCAGGGGCTTTCCTGCACGGCAGGTACCATGAGGGTGGGCACACGCTGGTCTCCATCGGGAACTCCGGGGCAGCACGGGCACCGAGACCGCTGAGGGGTGTTGCCGTTGCGGAGTGATGATAGCCGCTATGGATATGGCGAGTCATGGCTAGTCATGGCTAGTCATTACAAATAATTGATCTTGACCTTGAAATGGTGGTGACGGAGAAGCAGAATTTTAATGATTGGTAGATGGATTTACCATATAACCACCTAGTCATTCATTACCAATCATCTCAAACTTGAACTGGTAGTGACCAATAGGTGCCAATAAGCATAGTCATCTTGGTGGTTGCTAACCAAAAATCATCGTGCCCATGATTATTTGAGTGGTTGCGAAGCAGCAATGTTGATTTGGGTGTTTGTCAAAATAAGGCTACCCTAAAAACATCCAATAGTAACCATTGATAATAGTAAACCAACCATAACTTGGGGGTCTCCCAGCTATTAAGAAACCACCAACAATCGTAGTTGTATAACCATCATTGTTGTTGCTTAGACCCCATGATTAATCATTATAACCCTATAAAACCATTCAAACCTGATTAATTAGCCATTATGATTATCATTAACCATTATTAACCATAGTTAACTATATCATCTTGGTAGTTACTAACCACCGTTGGCAATGGGTCACCACCCGTCGCAACCACTATTCTCCTGAGGATCCAGTGCACAAGGCCACCATCATGCCACGCAGGAAGCTCAGACCGTCGCCAGATCAGTGGCTGTGATCACTTGCCGGGTAACGCAGTCCCTAATCTGGAAGCTAAAAAGCACCAGTTCTCATAGGTAAACCATTACAAATGGTTGATTTTCCACCATAGCCGCTTTGGGGGTTCTCAAGTCAGCTCCCAAATCACTCAACTGGGTTGGGTTTAGCCAGAATCTAAGGCTTTTAGCATTTCTTGGGATAGATGGGGGCGCCATATAACCACTAAAAGTTAGACTTTTAGCAAGGGATCTAAAAGCCACCAAGTAACCTGGAAGTTAAATTCACAAGTTCTCTTCGGTAAACCATGCTAAACCATTATACATGGGAAGTCAAACCAGTTACCCTTTGTCTATAAATTTGCCTATTTGGTATCTCTTTCTATGCACTTTCTGTTTGTCTATCTATCCATCCATCTCTCTGACTCTCTCTCTCTCTCTATCTATTTGTCCATTTGTCCGTTTGGTTGTCTACATCAGTTTATCTATTTACCTATCTATGTGTATCCTATTTTCTTCAAGTGTAAGTATTCAGGCACGCACATCTCTCTCTTGACATTTCCTCTTTGGCATCTCTTCTGAGGACTACTGCTGCAACTTTCTATAACCTAGGCTGTGGACTTACAAATATCCTTCAATTGATCGTTGTCATACAAGTAGTACCCGGGCAAGCCGGGGGCGGAAGTTTCCCAAGG
>VSDK01024294.1:484-14300 GCA_009767595.1 Symbiodinium kawagutii
CCCCCCCACCCCACCACACCACACCACAGGGGGGGGAAGGGGGGACCATGACCATGACCGGGGGGGGGGAGGGGGGGTGGCAACACTGGACCATATATACACAAAGAAAGACGAGTTGCTCCTTGCAGACCAACTCGCTCTTACGACTTACGACATGCTGTTACGGCCAGGATGCTGTCAAGCAACATCCAAACATGTTCAGCCACCAACAAAGAAATCTCGGATCTGCCAGCTTGCAGTGCTTGGGTGTTGCCTGACCAAGGGGGCGTTCGCCGTTGGAATTGGAATGCACCGCTTGGAGCACCGCAAAAAATTGACGTGTGCTACTCCAAGGGATGGAAGGAAACCTGCGACCTCATCCAATCCAAGTTTGAACTGAAAGCACAGAAGTACTCTGGCAAAACCAATCGATTTCTGATGAATTCTGAAACCAATCCCTAATATTAGCCATCATAAAGATTCATAGACCATCATTGACCATAGTCGTTGGCTTGCTTAAGAATCTAAGTGCTTGGTACCTTCAAGTGCTGGGTATTTCCAACGCCAGCTCTGTTCCAACTTGCCTCGATTCTCAACCTACTCGACCACCAACATGTGAGAAAAATGGACATGGGTTCCCATGTCCCAGTTGTCTCAAAGCCACCTGAGAGTTCTACAAACACACACACACACATACACGCACACACACACACACGTGTATATAATACTAAAGTACACTATACATCGTTGAGGAAGATATGGGAAGAGATAAAGACTTCCTTTCAGAGTTCAATTGTATCATTGTACCTTGATTCGTTTCGAACTAACATGCCCCCGCAATTCCACCACCATCAAATCAATGGAATCGTTCCTTTTTTGGTAGATTAAATTCCTGAGTACAACAATGGCTGATACGATCAAAAGCATTAAAACACTGGCACTGTTGGAATCTCAGGGTATCTATATTCATGTATATTCCTATCAGTACTATTTTTTCTCCATTGGTTAATCCCATTGTTCCCCCTTAATCAATCCTATTGTTCCCTGTCAAATTCCTAGACAAATTGTTGGACTCCAGGGAAGCAACCCTTGTGACGCTTGCCGCAGCTGCAAACCGATCGAACTCCGCAGCGAACCTCCGAAGCGGAGAGGTTTGGAGACGGAGCAGCGGGCGTTGCCGTTGCCGGGTTGGACTTGGCCTGGCGACTTTTTGGGATCTCAGGGATGGTGGTTTCTCAAAATGGGAGACCCCAAAACGGTTGGTTTACTGCAGATATATGGCTAATATTGGATGATTTAGGGGTACCCTCATTTCAAGAAACCACCAGATTGACCATCAGCATATACCATTTCGTGAACGGGCACTCCTGGAAGCTTTTGGGTATTGAAAGGGCCAAAAGGATACTCCCTGGCTCCTTAGCTTGCCCCCAACCACCAGCCAGGTATACTCATGAACCAATTTGGTTCATAGTGGTTCGCCATTTCCAGTTGACTACCCAGTGGATTGTTGCCGATATTGTTCATTCACCATATTCACTATCAATAACCTGTTCGCCAGAGTTAGCAAAGGTTCCGCCAACTAAATTACTGTAGTGAAAGCTTGGAAAAACATCAAACTCCAGGCGTCAAAATCTCTCATTGGTGACCAAACGGCACCATCTTTAGTAGCGTGTCAATCAAAATGATGTTTTTTTTCCAAGCAGTCAGAAGAGAGACCACAATCATTCAATTCGGATTGTCCAAAAACGGTGTACCCCCAAACTGGTGGTCCTCCCCAAAAAAGGGGCGGCCATTATTGGATGGTTACTAGGTACCACTCTGGCCATAGCCACCCGGCGACTTTTTCGTTTGTCACCTGCTGCGTGGCCTGTTTCCAATGGCAACTGTGCATCACACTGGTTAATTAAACGGGTGACCAAACGTGAATGAAACGACACCGCAAAACACGCGGCAAATCAATCATGAAATTACAACAGGTGTACCTTCCATGCTGCCCATGCTACCCATGCTTATCCCGCGATCGATTCCACGGATGGTTTTTCACGGGATAGACAAGCTCATCCGGAGCTCGTCCGCTGCCTGCACTCGAAAGAAAGGTGCAGCAGCCGCCAGAAAGACGCAGGATGTGGCAGCGTTGATTCGCATTGCCCATCGCCACCCAAGTTGGTCTGCCGGGGCGACACCGGGGAGAGGTGCACTTAGCAGTACATCAAGGCTCCACAGTATACAGGAGGCACACTTAAACAAATGCGGAAGGGAAATTTTCACAATGAATGACGACCGCGTCCATGATTCAGGCACATCTTGTACAGATTTCAGCCCGCTGAAAACGTTCAGCCCGCTGTTTGAGTGCAGCCTTGTCAACCGCGTCTCTGGCATCAACATTGGGGTCAGGTGAGCGGTGTTCAAAATCCTTCTTTGATTTCAAGGCGATAACTATTTGCTTACGATTCGGCTTACGGTAGCTTACGTTTTCCAACATTTTACTTTCGGATAGGGTTTGGGACAAGATTAGCTTACGATTCGCTTGCGGTAAGAATTGGTGGACATGAATATTGCTTACGTATCGCTTGCGAAAACATGTCTGCCTCACATAGCTTAAGTCACAGCTTACGAATACCTTACAAAACACAGGAAAAGACTTACGAATGACCTCAGCTATCGCTAGCCCTTTACTAAATATGTAAAGGGGTATCTAGAACGCTGCTCAGGTAGCTGTTGATGCTGGGATGCACAGAAGTGACATCAATACTCATTAACCAATCAACCAACCGTGAATAAATGTGATTCACCATTTCTTTAAGCATTGCTATAGCCATTCCAACCTATAATGAGTATTACCAATTACTATTTTATCCACTATGACAACCCAGTATCACAACCATCAATCACTATGAGAATCACAGGCGTTTTGACAACCATCGTGATGGTTAATCAGTCACGAATTCACCCCTGTGACCCCCCGCGGGGTCCGCGTTGCGGCACCACGCCGCTGCTGAATACTGCCTGTCAGCAGCGTATAGAATTGCGGTAGCAGAATGGTACCCAGGCTAGTGCCGCCTCAGCGCCGAGCGAAATGCTCCCAATGGTGATGTTTAATTGGCTATGGTGATGTATGGCTATGGGTCAATATCAACCAACAAAATAGCTGGTTAATGATTAATATAGGGGATGATAACCAACAACAATGGTGGATATACCAGCTATATATGGCTATGGATCAAGCAGTTGATCAACCAACGGCTTCATGGGGGATTTCCACCAACAATTTCATAGGGAAAACAAGGGTTAATGGTGGGGAACCAGGGGGACTAAGGGTTTTGACCCACTTTCCAATTAGTGATGGTGATTCCTGTTTAGAGAATGGCTATATTGTTAGGCAAAACCACTAGACCAATGTATAAACATGTGCGATTAAACAACGAAATAAACAACTATTTTCAGAATTTCTAAACAACTTGCTACTGGTTCAAGGGTAACAATGGCTAGATCGATGGTTGAAAATTATTGACTGCTAATGGTAAGGCTAAATAATCTTAATAGCATTTGGCGCTGGTTAAATCATTGTGAAAGAAATGATTATATTGGCTTATAATCAAAGCAACGGTATTGGCATGCTGTCTACAACAACAATGGTCAATGGTTAGGTACTGGTACTAGTGGTTACTAGTGGTGAAACCATGAAAATAATGGCTATCATGGCAATGAAATAGGACTGGCTACAGTAATTCTCATGATTGCAATTGCAATGCTGCGTTCATATGTAATACTGATTGCTTCGCAAACAACGGTAGCGGCTGATGATTAATGTTGGTTTCTGATTAGTATCTACCTGTTGGTTTCATCTATTTTCATTACTTTGGGGGGTTACACTAACCAGAAACCAACATTAACTGCAACACAAAAAAGGGCAACAAGAACAGCTCAATCACAGCATGGCCCCGGCTTTTCCTTGGCCCTGCTCAATGGCCAGAGCGACCAATCGACCAAAAAAACCACCCTTCATCATGAGGAAGCAAAGGTCAACCCCCCCCGTTCAACACAAATGACCACAAGCGATCACACAATGTAAAATTTCACAACATCATAACTCCATTTTCCGATGTCCGCACACCAAATGGGGATCGAATAATATGTGAAATCACGCCCCACAGACTTCAGATATTCCTAGTCTCTAGCAATTGACCTGGCTTCAAGTACCAGGTCCAAACTCGTTTCTCCAAAGTGGCTGCACGCATGGCTGCACACGCAGATACTGTATACAATCAGTGACTTCCCTACAAAAAACCCTACAACTTCCCTATCACACCCTATAATTTCCCCAAGAAACCATATAACTTCCTATCAAACCCCACAACTTCCCCAGATATAAAACTTCCCCATAACTTCCCGACATGACTTCCCGACGCAAAACCCTGGTGGTTTCTCAAAATAGGGGACCTCGAAAAATTGCTGGTTACTATACATGACTATTCATGGATGATTTGGGGGGTTGACTTGAGAAACATCCATGTAACCCATAACTTCCCCAGAAAACATTCCATAAACTTCCCCATATAACTTCCCGACATGACTTCCCGACATAAAACGCCTATGTAGCATTCAAAAACCATCAATCAACCAGTAATCACCCACTCATCCACCATGAATCAACAGTTGATTTGGGGGCTCCCCTATGGCTTGAGAAACGCCCATTTTAAGAAACCCCCATACTCCCAAAAAGTCCACAATCTAATCAACAACGTGAATCAACCCCATTCATCAACTCTTATTAAAAATCCGCCACAACTGGCGCCATCACCAGGCCCTACCTCGGCCAAGCCGCAGGTGGCGAAGCCCACGAAGGTGGCCCGTCTCTGCGAAGGCACCGTGGCGTTCAGCGCCACGAGCCCTGCCAGGTTGGAGGAGCCCAGGGCTAGGCCTCCCGCGGCACGGGGGGGTGAAGGGTTGGTGGTTGAACGCGTGGTTGAGATGGTGAATGGTTGGGAAATGGTTGGGAAATGGTTGGAAAATGGTTGGGAAATGGTTGGGAAATGGTTGGGAAATGGTTGGGAGATGGTTGGGAAATGGTTGGGAAATGGTTGGTGAATGGTTGGGAAATGGTTGGAAAATAGTTGGTGAATGGTTGGGAAATGGTTGGAAAATAGTTGGTGAATGGTTGGGAAATGGTTGGGAAATGGTTGGGAAATGGTTGGTGAATGGTTGGGAAATGGTTGGAAAATAGTTGGTGAATGGTTGGGAAATGGTTGGGAAATGGTTGGGAAATGGTTGGTGAATGGTTGGGAAATGGTTGGAAAATAGTTGGTGAATGGTTGGGAAATGGTTGGAAAATAGTTGGTGAATGGTTGGGAAATGGTTGGGAAATGGTTGGGAAATGGTTGGTGAATGGTTGGGAAATGGTTGGAAAATAGTTGGTGAATGGTTGGGAAATGGTTGGGAAATGGTTGGGAAATGGTTGGGAAATGGTTGGTGAATGGTTGGGAAATGGTTGGAAAATAGTTGGTGAATGGTTGGGAAATGGTTGGAAAATAGTTGGTGAATGGTTGGGAAATGGTTGGGAAATGGTTGGGAAATGGTTGGTGAATGGTTGGGAAATGGTTGGAAAATAGTTGGTGAATGGTTGGGAAATGGTTGGGAAATGGTTGGGAAATGGTTGGTGAATGGTTGGGAAATGGTTGGAAAATAGTTGGTGAATGGTTGGGAAATGTGAATGGTTGGTAAATGGTTGGGAAATGGTTGGGAAATGGTTGGGAAATGGTTGGGAAATAGTTGGTGAATGGTTGGGGAATGGTTGGGGAATGGTTGGGGAATGGTTGGGGAATGGTTGGGGAATGGTTGGGGAATGGTTGGGGAATGGTTGGGGAATGGTTGGGGAATGGTTGGGGAATGGTTGGGGAATGGTTGGGGAATGGTTGGGGAATGGTTGGGGAATGGTTGGGGAATGGTTGGGGAATGGTTGGGGAATGGTTGGGGAATGGTTGGGGAATGGTTGGGGAATGGTTGGGGAATGGTTGGGGAATGGTTGGGGAATGGTTGGGGAATGGTTGGGGAATGGTTGGGGAATGGTTGGGGAATGGTTGGGGAATGGTTGGGGAATGGTTGGGGAATGGTTGGGGAATGGTTGGGGAATGGTTGGGGAATGGTTGGGGAATGGTTGGGGAATGGTTGGGGAATGGTTGGGGAATGGTTGGGGAATGGTTGGGGAATGGTTGGGGAATGGTTGGGGAATGGTTGGGGAATGGTTGGGGAATGGTTGGGGAATGGTTGGGGAATGGTTGGGGAATGGTTGGGGAATGGTTGGGGAATGGTTGGGGAATGGTTGGGGAATGGTTGGGGAATGGTTGGGGAATGGTTGGGGAATGGTTGGGGAATGGTTGGGGAATGGTTGGGGAATGGTTGGGGAATGGTTGGGGAATGGTTGGGGAATGGTTGGGGAATGGTTGGGGAATGGTTGGGAAATGGTTGGGTAATGGTTGGGAAATGGTTGGTTAATGGTTGGGAAATGGTTGGAAAATGGTTGGTTAATGGTTGGTGAATGGGTGGGAAATGGTTGGGAAATGGTTGGTTAATGATTGGAAAATGGTTGGAAAATGGTTGGGAAATGGTTGGTTAATGGTTGGTGAATGGTTGGTTAATGGTTGGGAAATGGTTGGGAAATGGTTGGGAAATGGTTGGTGAATGGTTGGGAAATGGTTGGGAGATGGTTGGGAAATGGTTGGGAAATGGTTGGTGAATGGTTGGGAAATGATCAGTATGAATGGTGAATGATCACTATTAACCAATCATTCGCTGGTTAATATTAACCATATCAACTAATGGTTGGTGATTGAACAGTTGAATGGTAAAGAATGGTTTGGCCATATTCACTTGTCTTGGTGGCTTTTAGGTCCCTTGCTAAAAGTCTAACGTTTAGTGGCTATATGGTAAATCAATCATATCCCAAAAAGCCACAAAAGCTAAGGTAGCAGCTATAATCCACCCAGTTGCGAATGGTTGGTGGTGAATGGTTGGTTACTTGCATGCGCCATGCCCAGGGATCTTGTTAGCATTCACCATGGCGAGTTCAGGGGTGGTTCAGCTAGCTTAGAGAGTTTTTATACATGGTGACTAGTGGTGATTGAACAATGGTTGCTCAAGAATAAGGATTCATGAGCAACAATGATTGGTTGAGAATTGATGGTTGGCATAGAATTGGCAAAAATTGCGAATCATGACTTGAAGATTGCTGGTGAATGGTGGTGAATTGTACGACTTGTCAATGGTCCTGGTTTGGAATTGCGAAGCATAAATAATTATTGGTTGACAATTGGTGAATTGGTTGCTGTTGGATGGTTGATGAGTGATCGTCAATCATTGGTTCGAAGGATGGCCAATCATTTGCTGCTAATCTGGTTGGTGGTTTCAATCCGTATGAAAAATATGCTTGTCAACCAACATTTGTTTCATAGAAACATTTGGAAAACAAATGTCAATCAAACCACCGGCCAGTAGTTGTGAAACCATCACATTGTTGGTTATTAACCCCTATTATTAACCACTATATTCCCTCCAAAAATTGTTCATCAAACCACCGGCCGGTCATGAATGGTTCCGACACGATGATTGTCCATTATTTCGCCATCATGAATGGTTATAACACTGGTTGGTGGTTTCAACCCCTATGAAACAAAATTGGTCAACCAAGCATTAAGGCAA
Source organism: Symbiodinium kawagutii (assembly GCA_009767595.1). NCBI lineage: Eukaryota > Dinophyceae > Suessiales > Symbiodiniaceae > Symbiodinium > Symbiodinium kawagutii. The sequence goes on from VSDK01024294.1 coordinate 8,159, forward strand.
AATAAAACATGTCCACAACCACCAACTGGAACATGTTTTTGACCCATTCATAGGACTATTATTGGTAGCAATATTGTCCATCATGAGCCTGAAAAAAACCCTATAAAACCATATTGTCCATCATAAGCCTGAAAAAACCCTATAAAACCAACCACCATTGCTACCAATGGTCAGTACTGCTTCATCCCGCCACGAAGAAACGTCTTTACATACGTCACACCGGACCCGGGAAGCGGATCTTCTGCGGGTCACGAATGTTCACCAGGAGATTTCGGGGTTAATGGGTAATGTTGGTTTCTGATTAGTATCTATCTGTTGGTTTCATCTATTTCATTACTTTAGGGGGGTTACACTAATCAGAAACCAACATTAGTTAATACTGGTTTTAACTCTGCTGCCAAGTGAGACTTGACAATGTGAGGTGTCAGGATTCGTATACCCAGCGTAAGTGAATAGTCAATACCGGTCAATAATGGTGAAATGAAGGTTGATAAATGTTGATAATCGTTGATACTGGATAATATGTGTTTCTCATGGCCAATGGTGGCCAACAATTATGATCATTAAAATTCATTATGCATTCTCATCACTGGCCAACCATTTGGAACCACTAGGGGTATTGACCATCGTTGATAGTAGCTAATCATGTTAAGTCAATTCCATTCTCACTCGTCAACCGATCGGTTTGCTGCGGCCACCATCACAGAAGCGCGAGTATTTTAGACATCATGAATGATAAGTTCATATGACAAAAGTCCAATTGACTCCAATCCTGCAACCAACAGCTGCTCATCTTGTCACAGGATGATGGCTGAAGAGAACAATCTGAGCGCTCAACAGTAGGCCCAGCAGGCCTGCCAAAGTCACCGCTGGATAGGCAGCATACACGGTGTCAATCTCGGCGTGTCGTTGTAAGCGCTGCACGCCGTAGTTGGGATTGGTGGTAGCAATGGTATACAATTGCTATCCGAAGCTAGTATCATTGGAGTCTATCTGGATCATCATTCGCAATCAAACGCACCAAAAATGGGATATATGGGTGTTTCTCCAGATAGGGTACCCCCAAAATGGTTGACTTATTATAAATTGTTAATAAAGGATGATCACTGTGGGTCCCCCACATGGTTAAGTTAACGACAAAATCTTGGGATTGAAGGTCGATCACGGGCCTCTCACCATCGAATTTGTGACCGAGAGTTGATACATGAACAGCGCAGTTAGACTCCCGCGTTAGTGCTGGATACTTCTCCATCCATGAAAAAAGGGTAGGTTCCAATGACTAGCCTGTTCCAAGACTCATGGTTGAGGGAACATCTGTCACCAATCAATCTCACACCTGACAACGGTCTTCCGGAACATCAGCAAGCTCAGCACCAATAGACAAAACAAACCAAGGAGATTGATATCTTCCCCGATCTTCCCTCCAAGCGTACAGGCTCATGAGCTGCTGTTCGCTGACCAGGATCCAGAGAATGGTCGCAAACAAGAAACCAAAAAACTCTCGGGGTTCTTTCAGCAATGACTTCTCTACTTTGCTTAGAAACATAATTGGTGGCTTCTCAAAATGGAGTGGCCCCTAAAATCACCGACTGGTAATCACAAGAACAAGGGCTCAAACAAGCTCAAATTGGCTGTGGGTCAAAACCCCGTACCCCTGGTTCCCCATCATTGACCATTGTTTTCCCTTATTGTTGGTAAATCCTCCACTACAAGTAGTTGGTTGGTTAATTTTGACCCATAGCCAAATTGGCTTTGATCCCCTTTTGCTAATCTATGGGGATCAAACACCACCAATTATCAGGACATCGCTCCTATGTGGCAAACAGCTACTCAGCATGTCCCGATCTGCTTCCCCAAGCTGGTGCGAACCCTGGTCGTCGGTGAAGGCCGCTGTTGATGTTTGTCAACATGGCATGGCTAATGGTTATATAATCATTAGTTGTTAGTGGTGGTCTTTTCAACAAAACAGCTACAACAAATTATTAAGTCAAGTTGTGAGTAGTCATTTCAAAACAAATAAAAGTTCATAGTTAATCTGTTCGTGGTTATCTTCAAACGTCTTTAAACAAATGCCAAACAAATTAAATTGAAGAATCAGTGACAATCATGGTGAATGGTCAGTGTTTAACGATCATTTTACACCATGACATGTCCATCATTGGCCAATGCTTGGATAATCATGGTCACAAGTGCACATCCCAGCTCGACAAAAGAGATCATGACTATGCACACCAGGGCTACTGCTGGGTTGTGCCAGAAAAGAAGGGAGAGATTTGACGTGCTTAGTTATTGACTGCTGTGCACGTATAACTAATCAACCATTCTATCACCGGGATATTTCACCATGGTTCTTACCAGTACTATGTTTATTAGCGATTAAGTACATCTTTCAAAACCATTCATGATTCGCCTTAGCACTACAATGATATTCTTATAAATCATCATTCCGCAGCCGTTGATTTGCAAGTTTCTTTTCAAGAAAAAACGGATTCGGAAACTAAAGAAATCCATCCAAGCCCTGAAAATGGCTTGGAAAGATTCTTTTCCCTTACAACATCAAGGACTGATGCCCGAAACGGCTTCCATCCAAGCCCTTGCCACACTCCCTACACCAGAAACGCTTCCAAGCAACCGTAGATAGCAAGCCAAGCCCCAGCAAAACTCCCAGTGCACCGAAGAGAGCGACAGTAGCGTGCCCCACTTTCTGAGGGATAACTAGACCTTGGTGACGCCGCGCGCAACAAGTGGTGACTCCTAACCCAACAAGTTTGGGCTAAGAATAGCCAGCCTGGTTGGTGGTTGAACCACCCCCATGAAACATATTTGTCAACCAACCATTTGTTCATAATTACTGGGGAAAATAAAACATGTTTCAAACCACCAACCAGCAGCTTATTAACAAAACAAGTGACCTGCAACCCCCTGGTTGGCCCAAGCTCAAAAAGGACCATGACAGCATGACGGTGACAGCTGAAAATTGTGTCCTGTCTTCCAGGCAAAATGCTTCGAGATCTCAGGGATGACATCTATTTTTGGAATCAAACAGGTCTTTCTGAGATCGGCAGGAAGCCATGGACTCAAACGTGCAGTAAATACAACCGGGCCGTTCAAGTGAAGGACAGGACCTTCCACCGAACACAGATGCAAAGTGACTTAACAATCAAGATAGAGCCGTCCGGGATAGAGATTTTGGGGATGGTTGGTTTTGCAACAACAGGTGTTGGTGTCTGTTCAGCAAAATCCCACCAAAATGGAACATCGTACGCATAGTGACTTCTCAATTAGTACAATGTTTTCTGGGAGAGAGATTTTCAGGATGGTTGGTTTTGCCACACCAGGTGTTGATGTCAATCCATGAGGGAACACTGAACGCATAGTGACTGAACAACAAGCATAGTGCCTTGCGGGATAGAGATTTTCAGGATGGATGGTTTTGTAACAACAGGTGTTGATGTCAATCCATGAGGGAACACTGAACGCATAGTGACTGAACAACAAGCATAGTGCCTTGCGGGATACAGATTTTCAGGATGGATGGTTTTGTAACAACAGGTGTTGATGTCTCTCCATATGAAAGAAACATATCCCACCCCCATGGAACATTGCACACGCAGTGGCTTCTCAATAACTAGAATATCTTCTGGAATAAAAAATCAGTCATGGTTATTGAAATAATGATTATTATTCAAATTATTATCATCATTACTACTATAAAATGACCGTAGGATGCTGAACAATGTTCTCATGGTTATTTTATCGTTATCATTTTCTCAGGATAACCATAATGATGCTTGCTTTTGTTTCAAACATGGCCGCCAACAGAGGTGAGCCGCGGGCAGACAGGCAGATTGCAGCGAACAGCCGTTTAACCTTGGAAAACCAGGATTCTGATGAAATCTTGGATGACTTCTGAAAGGGTGCTAAGTGGGTCCCCCCTAGGGGTTACCCTGTGACATGGGTTGTCTCAATGACAATAACCTTGGAAACAACCTTGCTCACAAAATAAGCTATAACCAGATTAACCTGTGATGACTTAATGTGGAACCGCTATTGACCGCTGTATGTGGCCAGCAACTCAACAGTATTGACCATTGCCTGCGTCATGACTAACCATCATTATCATCAACCATTATATGATCATTCCTGGTCGCTTTTAGCCAGCACGGACATTCTTACGTAATCATCATTGCCCCTTTGTAGCAACTATCATGAACCATTACTTTCAACTATCGATCATAATTAAAGCATCAAAATCACGTAGAACCATCAATATCCTAAAATAACCATCATTGTCAAGAACCAATAAAATTATTCACAATTATTGTACACATCATTATTCACCATCCGTAGATAAACATTTATTAACCACTATTAGACAAACCAGCCATCAATACGTAAAAGATAGGGCTGTTTCTCAAAATAGGGGTAACGAACCCCAAAATGTATTGTGAAAAAGAATTAATGACTTGGATAACCTTGGAGTACCTCTAGTTTGAGAAACACTCACTTGTCTGATCAACAATCAACAGGGTCTTTAGCAGGGTTCACCTTCATACACTGCTAAGAAGAAATTATCACTAGATAAATCGACCATCATTCAGCAAACCCTTATCAACCTCATGTAGGTAAGTTATCCGCAATAAAGGTATCCATAAGAACTCTCTAAATAACCAGTATAACCTATAAACCCTATCATCAATCATGATAAATCCATCTGAATCCTGGTTCTTCACCCTTCACCATCACGACCGCCCAGGTACCTGCCAACAATGAACCCGCAAACTGGGCCGTGTTCATCGTGCTGCTGATGGCTGACGCCTTGCTGCGGGGGAATGGGTGGTTAGTGGTGCAAATTGATGGTTGAATAGTGATTAAAAGATGGTTAATAATGATTAATAGTGGTTAATAATGATTAACCATAATGATTAACCATTTTTTGATCATTATTAATGGTTAATAATGCTTAATCATGGTTCATAAGGGAGTTTCTCAAAATAGGGGTGCCCAAAAAATGGTGGGTTTGTTACAATAAATGACTAGTAATGGATGATTGGGGGGTACCCCTATTTTGAGAAACACCCCCATAATAATGGTTAATAATGGTAGATAATATCTAATAAATAATGGCAAATCATGGATAATATGGGTTAATATGATTAATCATGGTTCATAATGGTTAATAGTGGTTGATAATGGTTAGTAATGGTTAATCATGGTTCAAACTGATTAATAATGATGATTACTGGTTAATTATCTATGGTTAACAGTAGCCAGTCAATCACACAGTAGCGGTTTTATTTACAACTATGTTTCTTTAGTTTATGATAAATTATGCAATTGATAATTACAATAATTGTTCATGATGGTTGATAAAACAAGGTCACGCCCGCTGTAACGGTCCCGCGCCTTTTGCTCGTTCGGATTTTGACATCTGAAGTGTTTCAGCAACCCTTACAGGATTTTGTGCTGGCACGCATTTCAGGACATGTTCATTTTACCCTGCGTTTTACATGGTTTCGCGGCTGTGCAGTCGTAGTTCTAATGGGGCAAAACATGTGGAAGCGATTCCTGAAAACGCAAAAACTGACGTCTTGAAGTTCATCAAGAGAAAGTTGATCATGTAGATGAAGATCATGATAAGGATCATGATGGTGACGACGATGATGACGATTTTGATGATGATGATGATGATGATGATGATGATGATGATGATGACGATGAGAATGATCATGTGGAACCAGATCATGATGATAATGATTGTGTTGTTTATGATGTTGTGGATGATTATGAGGAGGATCATGTGGAGGAAGATCATGATGATGATTATGATGATGATCTTGTTCATTCTTTCATTTCAAGTTTACTGTTGAGCACGTGACTTACTTGCGACTGTTGACTCATGCCTTGGTGCGCGCCAGGCTTCCCAACTCCTGCAGTTGCTTCTGCTGTTGCGTATTGCAATGCCAGACGAAACTGTAAACATAGCCAATGGCAACCGTGGGTTCGGAAGATCTACTTCTACTTTTAATAAACCATTGTCATCATCATTCCATCACTACAACATCTTGCTGATGGTACTCACATGCACCTCACGTACAAGCACAATACGAACGTTGTTGTGCCCCCCCACCCACCCCCCCAA
>VSDK01024294.1:14552-110004 GCA_009767595.1 Symbiodinium kawagutii
ACCTTAGCATCAACGCAGCGACGTAGGCGCACTTGAACGTTAACGTGTGCGTCAAACAACCGTAGCATCAACTCCGCGACGTAGGTGCAAGTGAACGTTAACGACTGTATAACACAAACCGAACGTTATTCTGCCCCCCCCCCCACCCCACCCAAACCCCACCCCACCCCACCCCAACCCCAACCCCCAAACCCAACGGAACGCATGCCGCACCAGAGATGAACGCGATAGGACTGCAAAATGACTGAATTCTCCAGGGCCGCTAGGGGGGGCGTGAGCTAAAACAAGGACTGGTTAGGGATGGCTCGTAATGATGGTTGGTGATGGTGATAGTTATACAATAGCTAGTTGATAGATGGCTCATGATGGTTCATTGAGATCCATGGCTATTGCATGATGGTTTAAAGATGGTTTACACATGGTTCATAACAATACTGATTGGTTATGATTGGTTAGTGAAATGGTTGATCGATGTTGACTTCTAGATTGCAGTCATCATTTGCATGTGTGTCAAGGGGCTGCGCCCATACACCGTTGCCCTACTGGTCGGTTCACTGGTTGATATAAAGCATAAGAATACTTGGTTCGGTCAATCCTTGAATCCCCTTGAACTATTTGTATCTGGTTGGTGGTTTGAACCTCTATGAAAAATATAAGTCAACCAGCCAAACATTACTAGGGAATATAGAAAATATTTAAAACCACCGATCAGTGTATGGTTATGATTCATGAAGTACATGGTCAGTAATCCACTTCATGGTCATGAAAAGTTCCCTAATAACCACTTGGCAACTTGAGATTGGATCAATGCCCATTCGGAGTCAACCTTAATAACCCACACACTTTAACCATTAAGTAGTGATCATCCCCAACTAGTGAATAGCCGACAACTGTTAGGATTCGTTGGTGATATCATCCGCAGGGAGCTGTGGATCCCATGAAGGGGAGATGACCCATGAGCCCTTCGGGAGGTGGGAGGCATGGTGTGGGTTCAATATGATTGAACTCTCTTCGAAACTAATTTCACCTTCATAGTTTCTTTCGTCTTCACATCGGCCGGTTGACACAGAGAAGTACTTGGAGGCCCAAGCTCTGAAAAGGATGATAGACCGGGGGAAGCTTTCAGGGCGTCGCAGGAATGGCGGAAGAGATCCAACAAGATTCATAGTTTCAAGTTGTCACAGCTGCAGTCTGTTCAGATGCAACTTCAGGGTTGACTCATGTCTGGTTGGTGGTTGAGAGAAGTGATTTGGAGCCAGGGGTATCTTCATAGCCCTTGAAAGGGGGAGCCAGTTGGAACTACCATTCGTGCCCGTTCACCAAATGGTAGATGTTGGTAAGTTGATAGGCATTGAATTCCGTCCTGCATGATGATCGTCCTGGCGATCCCATTCACAGCCCCAGCTCCAACCACTAGGCTTCATCTCCTGGGTCTACCATTGGTGCAGTCGGAAACCATCAAAGCTATTTGATGACCACTGTCGATGATCATGCTCACCATGGTCAATGATGCTCAACCACGGTTAGAGATGCTTAACCATGATGGTAGACCCATCAGTTGAAACTCATCGATCTTTGATGTACATCCACATGAGTGTTTCTCAAAATTGGAGATCCTGAAATCATCCAGTACAAACCATTTATGGTACAAACCCAACCAGTTTTTGGGGTTCCCCATTTTGAGAAAGATCCACATCCATCTACGCCACAATCTCTGCGCCTCCGGTAGACTAACATGCAAATCTGCCTCACCAGGAGAGTGCACCAGACAGCGTGTTTTTTCTGGAGCACTGCATCTCCAATAATTGGATGTGCACCCCCACGGCTTGTAAGTGGTCTCTAACCATGGTTGTTAGGGGTTAGTTCAGCCACCTTAAAAGGCGTAACTAACCATGGTTATAACCCCACCTGCATATCCAAGTAAGGTGCGCAGTATGTGGCACTTTGCGTTGCGTGCACTACGTAGGTCGTTGCGTTTGAGATGCTCTGCAAGGTGACTTAGCAGGTCGCGGCATGTCCCATTCAAATCGCGGCCGCCTTGATGATGGGTAAGAAAACCCCGAAGCTGTAAATCGGTCCGAAGGAGAACACATGATTCCTTAGACAAGCAACGAGCAATTGCAGCCTCTTAGCTTAAGTAGACTCTAGGTATGGGTCAAACCCAAGCGGAAACAATTTTGAAACAATGGGTGAAAATTGTTCATGTGGGCGTTGATCAAAATTCCTTGATCCCGAAATGGCCATCTTCGCAAAAAAAAATCTCCATCGCGAAACTTTCGCGAACCCCGTGTATAACTTTCGGGGGTTAAATCTTGTCTTTTAATACATGTTAGAATTAAGGATGTCAGCCATGGGAAACAAGATATAGTAGCTTTGCTATCCTTGCTTGCCAGCCTTCACGAAACTTTCGCGACATGTCAAACAAAACGTTGGGGGAATCCGTCAGGGCTGGCATTGCCTTGGACTTATCTTCCCATGAGTGAACCTGGTACCGCTCAAATTCTTAGAATTTCACTAAACGATATGTTTTCTCAAAATAGGGAACCCAAAAAATGGTTGGTTCATTGCTATATAAATGATTAGTACTAGATGATTTGGGGGTACCCCTATTTTGAGAAACCACCATATCTATTCTAATAATACTTACACTTACACTACATTTCGCAAAAAAAACATTCGCCCCAAAAAACTTTCGCAAATGCAAACAAAAACTTTCGCGAACCTTAGGTTCATGACATGAAAGGTCATCGGAAGCTAAACTCCTTACAAGGAGACGAAGACCTTTAGATCGACTCCTATGTGGCGGTTTATTAGTGTTACCATTCATTCACCATTTACTACCTCGATCATTCACAATGACTACCCTGTCCGACAGCAGCCTCTCTGGCCATGGGAAACCAACCAGCGATTCTGGCCAAACCAAGAGTCACAAAGCAAGCAGTCACCTTCTTGAGCACGGGTAGTGGACATCTGGCTTCTTCTGAAGCAGCACCGTCCATTTCCGAACTCAGGACTTTTGAGAATTTCCCGGTGATTCATAGATGGGATTCTACAAAGCTGTGGATTTGTATTCCTATGGTTGTCCCATGAAACGGTGAGACATCAGAATTGAGATTTTGAATCTTAGCCCAAACAATGCGGTGGCATTCCTAGCTTTCCTAAGCCAAATTTGATGACTTTGACCTGACTACTCCTTGGTAGAACAATCAGCCATGGTGTGCTCTTGACATTAGCCATGGCCCACAGCCTTTTTGGGGCTTCCGCTGCGGCTTGATCCACAGCTTCGCAGGCACAGGACCTGATGAAGTGGGTCAATGGTTGAAGGTTTACAATGGTCAGTGATGATTAACCAAGCAGGCTTTATCCATAAGGCTTGGCACTCATGGCTGAGGGTCAATGATCACCATTTGATAAGGCTCAGCACTATGATCAATCATTAAGTGGCTCATCCAAGTCATCATCTTTAGCCGGCTCATCCAATCGTCGTCCAAAATCAGTGGAGTGACTACAAGAATCGTCTCTCCAAAAGGAGATCATGGTCTCAAGTTCTATTCCCGTTCTGCTGCCAATTCGGAATGAGCCTAGGGGTACTGAACACCTCTGGCCGTCATGTCAGGCTGTTTCTGAGATCACATGGTTTCAACAGATTTCTTCCAAGAAATTGGGAAACCAACTAATTTTTGTTTTCATTATTGACATGCTTTTACTGTACCCCCTACCTTGCAATTCTTCGATGTGCCTGCCATTTCTTGGGCAACCCCCTATGCCCCCATATCTTCTTTCAATGGCTGAGGAAAACAAGAGAAACACAGAGGAAACGACCCTGTCACCGCACGGCCTCACATCATCACAATGTTGCTGAAGTGAATAGATGCGAACCTGTCACTTGCGTCGTGTCATGGTGAGGTCGATTGGTTTATTGGATGATAGCGTGTTGGTCTTTGTTGAAATGGTGCTTTATCCCTGCAACTATTCGATAAACCATGCCGGATTTTGTGTGGAATTTGGCTACCATTTGGGAGATCTCCCAGGTTTAGGAAACACCCGACCAATAGCAAGCAGAAACGACAAGATTAGCGGAACTCAATTTGCTGAGCGGCACCCCACAAGAATGCTTTCTGGATATGCAAAGAACGACAGTTTAAGATCACCTTAGCAACAGTTGCATAGATTTCATGCGGGTTGATGCTATATCTGGCAGGTGTATAGTGTACGCCTGGATGAATCTCAATGCCAGTTCCTCAAATTCGTGCCTGATCGGTTGCCCAACTTGTTGGTCTTCTTTTCATTTGGCCATTTCTGGTGGAGTATCCCCGCTGGCATCCGCTGGCATTGACAGGAATCGTGTCAACCCCCAGCTATTCAAAAAGAAATTGTCATGTTCAATGCGTACTTAACAATGCCTTGGGGACATTCTCCATCTATACCAAAAAATCATCAGTTTTTTGGGTTCCCAATGTTAAGAAAGTCCCATATCCACCCCCAGCTCTAGAAACTCCACCTTTGACTCTCAAGGTGAGCTGCGTTCGCCTTGCGCATTCTTCTTGGCACCGCGACAACGACGTACTTGTGCCGTCCAAGAGGAGATAAAATTCTCGGTCACACCACCTGATGCCACGTTGGGAATTGGTTTCCCAAGACTCGTCTTCTTTGTTTTTCGGATTATCTATAAATAATTGAATTCAATATCCGTACCATCCGAAGAAAAAAAACATATTTGAAACATATTAGGAAGGTTTCCTTCAAGATATTGAAAGTCATTTGAGAAGGAAGTGGCACCTTTTGGATAATCACTCAATGGGAGATCCATATCACTAAAGGTTCCTCATCTGTATCTGCTGGTTTCTCAACATAGGGGTATCCCCAAATCATCCTAATATCGAAGTCATTTCTAGTAGTAAGCCAACTATGACTTTGGGGTTCGCAATTTTAAGAACCCCCCCAAATCGACCTCTCTGCTAAACCGAGGTGTTCTACCTACCATTCACCAATCTCTTGTGGGGTCACCACAGACTCGGTGCCCCATGCGGGGCACCCACGTTCGGTGCGGATGCGCGCGCACGCCTCTTGGCGCAAATCCATCCCCGGTCCGCCGACTTCCAGGAGACCTCTTGGGACTTAACAAAGATTCGTGGGAGAAATGGTACTGGTACTTGGCATTTTAATGAACCAACAACCATGGTTCACTAGCTGGTTCATGGTCATTACTAGGGTATGATAAGACAATAGTACGGGGATAGCTATTTAGGGCTATGAGTCAAGGTGGATATAAATCAACAAACTAATGGTGGATAGGAACCAACAACATTAGGAAAAACAATGGTTAATGATGGTACACCAGGATGGATTCATATGGTGATTAAGGGTCAAGGCCTTAAGCGACCAACTTTCTTGCGGGATAAGTTCACCAACAATTTCATGGGGAAAACAACGATTAATCATAGGGGAACCAGGGGTACAAGGTTTTGACCCACTGCCACTTAGGTACCCTGGTGCTCCTGGCATACCTTGTGAGACTGTACAGAAGAGGCTGATTTTGAGGGTCCAAACCCCTTCTCAGAAGGTATGACTGGAGCACTAGGGGTACTTAAAACCACCAACCATGGTTAGATGGGTACTTAAGGTTGGCTCCGGAGTATTATAAACCTCCGGGCCTAGTCGTTGGTCATAATGAATTGCTTGTGATTATCGATGGTGGGTTTGAGCAACATCCATTTACCAACAATTGTTGGGTCTAATCAGAATTTATTAGTTGTCCATCCTTTTGATCATGGTCAACTAAAGTTGGGATACAGTACAGTAAAGGTCCAATTCTGCTTGATGATGGGTGTATATCTGTGTGTGTTTCTTTCTTGCTGGATTTGAGATTAGTTCTCGGGTTTATCAAACAGTGCTCAAACAAATGGATTGTGTCACATACATGGCTATGGGTCAATATTGATCAACCAACTAATGGGAGATTTCCACCAACAAAACAAGGGAAAACAATGGTTAATGGTGGGGAACCAGGGGTACGGGGGTTTGACCCACTGCCACATACCCATGCAGCGGACTCGATCAAACACAGCAAGCGTGATAGTGCTACCGACATTTCCCACTCACATCATTGGTGCTGATTTGACGGTCGTTCCAGCCTTGCTAAACACTCAGGCTTCACAAATAGGGGTTTCTCACCCCCCCCCTGCCCCCAAATGGTTGGTTTAGTACTATATGGATGATTTGGGGGTATGTACCCCTGTTTTGAGAAACCACCAAATATCAATGGTACATCAATGGTATATCAACGGGCAGGGACTATACGACATCACAAGTGGCTTCCATGCACTGACAAACTAGAATCTCTTAGCTGCAAAGATCAATATGGTGGTTTCTCAACTTACAGAGGTACTCCCAGTTACCATCCAATGTTGAAACATTTACAAGTAAGAAAGCAACCATTTTTCGGGTCCCTATGCCTTGAGAAAGACCCATATCTAACTTGGAAACAAATGCTCCTTGCATCTCCTTGAAACCTTGATTTGGGAGGATTAATCTTTTAGCAAAGCAACTAACAACAAAAGAGCAGGATCGTTGACATAAACCGTGGCCCAATCACAGCAGTGGCTACGGTCAGCTATGGCCGCTTGGTAGGCAACCCAAAATAACCGACCATTTTTGGTGGGTATTATCCCACCAGTCCCCACTTTCAATTCGTTAATGGTAGATCATGGTGGATCCATATGAACAAATTCCCTGTAGTCGATGGTAAGTCACCAGCTGGTTAAACTGGGGGTGGTGTATCAACATGTTGATTTCTCAAAATAGGGCTACTCCCAAATCATCCAATATTCACCTGGTACTAAACCAACGAGACCATTTTACGGGTTCCCTATGGCTTGAGAAACCACCACAGGGCAGTGGGTCAAAACCCTATACCCCTGGTTCCCTCATCACAAACCATTGTTTTCCCTGGAATTGTTGGATATCATATGTCATCATCCCCTACTATTGGTTGCTTAATATTGACCCATAGCCATACAGTTGCTATATCATGGTTTATCCCCCACTGTTAATCATTGTTAACGTCACTTATTTTCCCATATCATTATAACCCTTATAACCGTTGGTTCAAAGGGACTCAGCTCGCCATATCGCCATCCTTCGCCTGTAATCCCATCCCCTTGGAATGCTGGCTGTGCCCGGCCTCGCGACAGTTCAGCTTGGGATCCTGGCGCGGACGGTGACTGTACGTCACTCGTTCCCTGTGGAGACTTCCAGCGCTGCAGAGTGGTACTGTACCGGCCCGTGAGTGAACTGAGGTTAGTTCACTGGGGTAAGATGATTAGTTCACTAGGGTTAGATGAGATGGTAAGTATCATTGATGGTTGATGCAACTTAGGTAGGTTTTCAAACAAACTTTACAACTAAAGGGTACCACTCTGTGGTGATTTACCTTCAAATACGACAATACCGATGGGCGGTTTCTCATGTACTATGGATCTGCCATGAATTTGCTGTACAGAGGAATTGTGATGCCCTGTGCACCCTGTGAAGATCCCATCACTGAGCGACTGTTAAATCAAGTTGGGGCCTGTATCCTTCAATTTGCAACCGCTTTTTGGATGTTGAAATGGTAAAACAAAATGCACTTCACGTGTCCATTCAGGGTCCAATCATTTTTGCCAATTGTTGACAGAGGCAAAACACAAATCACCGTTTCACTTCCAACTCTTTAACCAAGGATAGGATCACCAGTTTCAAATGATCTTTGACCAATCTATAAATGAAGTTTTAATGATAAACACTTCCAACTCACCACACTAGTATCTGGTTAACTTTTTTTTCCTGCATCAAAGGTCAATCCTTGCTGCTATCTGGTTAACTGAGGTGAAAAAAATCACAGTTTCACTTCCAACTCACCGGATCCAATCTTTCACCCAGGCTCTCCGGAACAAGTTGCGACCGAGCCACTGAGAGGGTCGCGCGCAAGGGCGTCAGCAGCGGTTTCTCGGCCACTTTGGGACCCAGTGAAGGCACCGTGCTTCGAGACAGCAACGACCTGACGCATCGAGACAGCACGGCTGCCAGGTGGATATCCATGGTGAGCACCTCGAAATGATGGCCATGGACACATGACACTTGGATTGTTTACCCTTATGTCAAGTGTATGATTAGGTTTACTTTAATGACACATGATATCATATGATATCATGATCTTTGGTCATATTTGAGTTGCTTTGACCGGCTGAGCCAATGTCTGACATTGACAACTTCGCCATTGCCACATCCCGGGCGAAAACGAAAGATTGGCTCAGCTCCCCGTCGTAGCGCGCGGCTCCGAAGTCGTGGTTTATCCGGGATAAACCGGAGATCAATCATGATAATGTTGTTAAAGTTAGCTTACAATCATGATATTATAGCCATCATGATGATGATAATTTGTTGATTAACTTCGTTATGTTGGTTACAATATGTTACAATGATGACAGGTGATGATTTCTTTCAAGAAGCACAAGACTCGCAACAACCAAGCGGTCGAAGCCAGCCGCAATAGATGGTGAACGTTCTTGACTAAGGGATCTGGCTATGGGTCAATATTAACCAACCAATAATGGTGGTTAATAACCAACAATAATAAGGGAAAACAATGGTGAATGATGGTTAATCGCCATGATTAACCAGTGAGCTCAAACACAAGATGGCTGATGGCCTGTTGAGATGGTTGTAAATACATGGTTGCTAATGATGGCTGTCAATGGAATAGTTGTTTAGCGCACTCTCATTCACCAGCATTGGCCATTTTTCATCATGATTAACCATCGTTCACTGTGGTCATAGTTTACCATGGTCATTAAGGGGCACCATGGATCACCATAGATCACCATCATTAATCATTAATCATTATCAACCATCATTTATTAACCATTCAAACTGATAACATTCAACTAACCATACTAATTAGTTAATTAATTCAACTATTATCCATTAGTTAGTATCATACGAACTATATTCAACTATTATTGAAACCACTCACCAGTAATTATCAACCATGACTAACCATCATTCACCATCATTAACCATGACTAACCATCATTAATCACCAGCCAGATTATATTCATGGTTAATGAACCATTAATCATACTAACTATATTATAAATTAACCATCATACTAACTATTAATCATTAATCACTAATCATTTTACCATGGATTGATCATACTAACTATACTATAAATTAACCATCATACTAACTATTAATCATTAATCACTAATCATTTTACCATGGATTGATCATACTAACTATACTATAAATTAACCATCATACTAACTATTAATCATTAATCACTAATCATTTTACCATGGATTGATCATACTAACTATACTATAAATTAACCATCATACTAACTATTAATCATTAATCACTAATCATTTTACCATGGATTGATCATACTAACTATACTATAAATTAACCATCATACTAACTATTAATCATTAATCACTAATCATTTTACCATGGATTGATCATACTAACTATACTATAAATTAACCATCATACTAACTATTAATCATTAATCACTAATCATTTTACCATGGATTGATCATACTAACTATACTATAAATTAACCATCATACTAACTATTAATCATTAATCACTAATCATTTTACCATGGATTGATCATACTAACTATACTATAAATTAACCATCATACTAACTATTAATCATTAATCACTAATCATTTTACCATGGATTGATCATACTAACTATACTATAAATTAACCATCATACTAACTATTAATCATTAATCACTAATCATTTTACCATGGATTGATCATACTAACTATACTATAAATTAACCATCATACTAACTATTAATCATTAATCATTAATCATTTTACCATGGATTAATCATACTAACTATATTATAAATTAACCATCATACTAACTATTAATCATTAACCACTAATCATTTTACCATGGATTAATCATACTAACTATATTATAAATTAACCATCATACTAACTATTAATCATTAATCACTAATCATTTTACCATGGATTGATCATACTAACTATACTATAAATTAACCATCATACTAACTATTAATCATTAATCATTAATCATTTTACCATGGATTAATCATACTAACTATATTATAAATTAACCATCATACTAACTATTAATCATTAATCACTAATCATTTTACCATGGATTAATCATACTAACTATATTATAAATTAACCATCATACTAACTATTAATCATTAATCATTAATCATTTTACCATGGATTAATCATACTAACTATACTATAAATTAACCATCATACTAACTATTAATCATTAATCACTAATCATTTTACCATGGATTAATCATACTAACTATATTATAAATTAACCATCATACTAACTATTAATCATTAATCACTAATCATTTTACCATGGATTAATCATACTAACTATATTATAAATTAACCATCATACTAACTATAATCATTAACCATCAACCAAGTATTATATTCACCATGGATCACCACGGTCATGATTCGCAGCTGGGCCAGCAGCTGGGACAGCAGCTTCTTCAGCGTCGCACCTCGAGATGCTGGCCTGGCGGTTGGATGTGTGGATGCGCGACGTGCGCGCTAAGGATTGCGCTAAGGATTGCTTGGTAATGATTGATGATGATTGATCATAATGATGATCACTAATGATCGTTAATTATCTAATGATGATAAGATAGGATTGCTTGGGTCAAACAAAACAAATCTGGTTGGGAATTTCACCAAAGAAATCCGAAGAAGCTTGTTGTTGAGCTTAAATACTCAGTTGGATGCTTCTGCTTTGATTCGTTTTGATGACAAGTAAACTCCATCGCACAACTCCTGCCTGGTTGGAGAGTCTCAACGCATGGTTGGTGTGGTTGTAGTATACGAAGCGGTACTCATCCTGGACCAAGTCACTACCCTTGGGGGACATGACCACGACTCAGTGCCCTGGGTGAAGGCTGCAAGGCTTTGACAGTGATCGTATGATCGTAGTTAGTGAGCTGTTTGGTTGGTGAGTTGGTTTCTTAGTTGGCTGGTTGGTTGGGTAGTTAGTTGGTTGGATGGTTCATTAAGGTTGGTTGGATGGTTGGCTAATTATCTGCTTACGTACTTAGTCATACTCCAGATTGCATCCGGGGAGGTTCCTTGAAGAGGAGCACCCTCAGTTGCTGTCAAGTCTCATGCTTTGAGCATGGTAAGCTGCACCCTTATAGCTGAGCTGATCCCGAAAACCATGGCTGCCAGCGAGTAAGTGGGGGCATCTATAGATGAGGCGGGGCTGAAACAGTCACATTGTACTTGCGAATTGAGGGGTATACCAAGTGGTGGTTGCTCAACCGGTGGTTGATGCTCGATGGACAATCAAGATTGTCTAGTCATCTGTTTATCAATGCTTGATAGTCAACAATGCTGTGGTGGTGGTACAGTAGCGTGTCGAGTCCAGTTCATGCTTCTTGTTGTTGATTGCACAAAATGTTTTCATGGAAACGTGACTTTTCTCAGAGGACCTTCCAGGCACAAGCATTTAGCAACCACCACTATTGGGCAAGGTATGGGGTGCTTCTCAAAATAGGTGACCCCCCAAATAACCCCATATCAACCATTTATAGCAATAACCCATCCATTTTTGGACCATCCATTTTTGGACCATCCATTTTTGGGGCACCCCTATTTGAAGAAACCACTTCAGCTCGCCCTGGCCCAGCTGTCCTCCTCCATAACCTCCCTATTACACATCATTCTACTAATGATTTCAGCCGCTTGTTCAACAAATGCCTTGCCAGTCCTATCTCAGATCGCCCAACCCCTGGCCCAGCCCCTATCCCAGCTGCAGCTGTTCCTCCTGCTCCATAATCTCTTTGTATTGTGGAACGATCAACGGATGCAAAGAGGCCAAGGACAAGCCATCGCCCTGACGTTTCCGTGATCCACAGCGAGCTACTGGTGGTCCAGTGACCGTGCTACCCACCAGGTGCCCTGACCGCGGATGACTGGCCGCCAACAAGGGACTTACCTAGGAGAAACTCCAGCAAATGAGCATCAGGTATAGGTATGTCATGGTAGATTTGCATGAAAAACACCATCCCCACTTTACCTTTGCTGGTATACCAAATATGGGTTATCAACTACGATTTTCGAATATACATGGATACAACAATTAGATATACTTCATACGCTATACCTATGAGTTATTACGCATATACCCTGGTTGGTGGTTTCACCCCCTGAAAAAAGTCAACCAAGTCAACCAACCAACCATTTTGCAATACTAGGGACAAGAAAAACATGTTTGAAAACAACGAACCATCCGCCAGTATATATATGGCAGTGGGTCAAAACCCTTAGTCCCCCTGATTCCCCCATCATTTACCATTGTTTTCCCCTATGATTTGGTTGGTCATCATAAGCCATAAACTTGATGGTTAAGAGCTTGACCCAGCTCGCCATAGCCATAGCTGGTATATCCCCTACTATTGTTGGTTACTATCCCCTATTATCAACCATTAACCAGCTATTCTTTAGTGAAACTATCCATATAGCTGGTATATCCACTATTATTGTTGGTTGCTATCCCCTATCATTAACCATTAAAACCAGCTATAAATCACCATTGGTTGGTTGGTTACGTGTGACGTTACTTGACCCATCCCCCCACCACCTTCCTGCCAACTGAGTCACCGATGCAGCATTGCAGGTCTCCCGCAGGGTCTCCAAAAGCCTCCCGTGGTGGTGACATGTGTGGTTCACAGTGGTTGGTTGTGGTTAATAGGGTGATTAAAAATGTGATTAAATATGGCCATGGGTCAATATTAACCAACCAACTAATGGGGGATTTCCACCAACAATCATAGGGAAAACAAAGGTTAATAGTGGGGGAACCAGGGGTACGGGGTTTTGACCCACAGCCATATGGAGTATATGGGTAAATTGGAACTAATCAAAAGTGATCAAAAGTGGTTGATATATAAACAACTTTTGATTGATTGTTATGGAGACTGCGCCATGCTCCTAGAGCATACCCAGACAGTCTGAAGCTCGGAGCCTGTGTGGCCCTTTTTGCAAACTTCAGACTAATCCTTTGTGCATGTTTTTCCGTTCTATGTTGCCGCATTGGGGAAGCATCACATCCCGGGCCGCAATCTACCACTGCATTGTTGATCGGATGTTGTAACCCTAATGGTGTATCAGGTAAAACTGGAACGTTTAATTTACTTCCCAGAAGCAAGGGTGCTAACATCTGGGCGATAAGTGAAACCCACCTCACCTCAGAAGGTGCGAAAAAGTTCCAGAAGGAACTCAAGTTCCAATGCAAAGAATTCAGCGCGCAATTGGGGGCACACGTCCCTCATCGTTCCACAGCGGTGAGTTCCATTTCGGGCAAGAACTTGGGAGTAGGCTTTCTAGCCGACTGTCCAATGCGATCGATGTCAGCAACTTGGGACAAGGCAGACTGGGATCAAGCACGGTTTCATGTGTCATGTTTTCAGGTGGGACACAGATGGATACAAGGAGCAGTTATCTATGGGCATTCTTTCCAATCTAACACCATTGCTACGAAATTAGAGACTGAAAAGATCTGTCAGATAGTTTCGGATAGGCTGATTGCCCAATCTTCGGGACTCCGGTTTATAGCCGGAGATTTCAACCAGGATCACGGTGAACTTGAAAGCATGCGCAGGTGGGAACAACTGGGATGGGTGAACCTTCAACATTGGGCCAGGGATCACCTGGGCCTCCCTGTCCGCTCTACATCCAAAGGAAGCGTTCCCATTGACCATTTGTATTTGTCGCCTGAACTTGCAGTTTACCTTAAGCATTCTCGAGTAGACAACACCTTCTTTGCTGACCATGCCATATTGGCAGCAATGCTCGAGTTCCCAGATAATCCTCCGCTCCTTCCCCGTTGGCATCAACCCAAGCCGATTGATTGGAAAACAATAGGATCAGTCAACGAGCCAGATTTCCATCTTGATGATTTTCGTTCCTCGACCCAGCAATTGAGAGACATTTTCAGCGTGATGGAACAACAAGTGCAAGACAAAGCAAGAGCCGATGGGAAACCATTGCCACCGTCACACTTTGGGAGGGCCAACACTTTTGAAGTTAGCTGGATACCTGAATTTAGTCGACCCCCCAAAAAAGGTAGACATTGTGATCCTCACCCCACCTTCCATGGCATCAATGCAACACACGCCCAACGGATCCGACAGTTGCGGCGCCTTTCCAGTTATGTCAAGTTGTTGGCATGTAATAAGACATCGCCGACCCACAATGAACATCGAAATGCCCTATGGAACAGCATCACCACAGCATCCGGATTCAAGCCGGGTTTTGCGCAGTGGTGGACAAAGGAAACAAATCAACCTTGGCCAGCCGAACCGGCCACTAGTGAACAAGCAAACAAGATCCTGGAGAAGTACGACTCATTGTTCCGGACCTTTGAGCGACAGCTCCAAACAGGACGAACCCAACAAGCAAAACAAAGAAGGATTGAAGATCCGACCGTGATTTTCAAAGACCTCAAAGGAGAGACAGCTAAACCGGTTCAGATGCTGCTGGACCGAGTTTCAGTGAAAGTCGCGGAAATAGACACTGACGAAACCGCAATCATTTTGGAAGAGCCCACCGAGTGGTTGCAGAACCAGACTTTAGTTTGTGGAGGCACTCAAAAAAGTATCATACATGCAGAGCGGGATAAAGTTTGGGTTGACAATCTTGAAGGCATCGAAGTAGGTAGTCAAGCCATACAAGAAGAATCTATTGGAGAAATTACACATCTCTTCCAATCTTTTCAACATGAGTGGAAAAAACGGTGGGATAAACACCTCGATACAGACGAATCTTTTTGGGACCCCGTACTTGAGTTCGCCCAAGAATACCTTCCTCGACCCGATCCCATGCCCTTGCCAGAGATAACCTATGACACTTGGATAGCCACCTTGAAAGCTAAGTCTAAGAAATCAGCCACAGGACCAGACGGAATTGCCAGGATGGATCTTTTGCACATGCCACGAGTCCTTGGAGAAGCATTGGTCAAACTCCTCAATGGTGTAGAACAAGGAAAGGAGTGGCCATACCAGTGCCTTACAGGATTCGTAGTTGCCCTTGAGAAAATTAAAGATGCAACTAGGGTCGATCAATATAGGCCGATAACCTTGTTTCCAATAATTTTCAGAACTTGGGGATCCATTAGAGCACGGCAAATCTTGCGATTCCTCGAACCTTTGTCACCACACACGTGCAAAGGAAATTTGCCGGGCAGAGCAGCTTCTCACGTTTGGTACGGCATATTACAAGCCATCGAAGTGAGTCAAATGGAACAGTCACATCTTTCAGGAGGAGTTATAGATTTAATTAAGGCCTTTAACTTGTTACCCCGTACCTTTGTATTGTCCTTGATGAAAATCCTTCAGATCACTCCTTCACTGTTGCACACATGGGGCCGAGCCCTCAACAAAATGGAAAGAAGATTTCATATTCGCAGTTGCACGGGACCTGCAGTGCGCAGCGTCACTGGCTTCGCAGAGGGCGATGCCCTATCCGTGACTGCGATGTTGTCTCTCAACATCCTCACACACACTTGGATGAGGAAAAGATATCCGGAAATTCTCCTTTGGAGTTACGTGGACAACATCGAAATCACAGGTCCCGATGCCACGCAAGTTATCCAGGGAATGAACGGATTGTCCCAATTTTGCAACTTAGTAGACGTGGCAGTAGACTCCAGAAAGTCGTATGTATGGAGCATTGACGCGAACAATCGAAAGGAACTCCGGATGGCAGCTTTTGACACACGACTCTGGGCCAGAGACTTGGGTGGACACATGCAATATAATAAAGTTTCCACTAATTCTACTATCACCACCCGGTGTGCATCCATGCCCCCATTATGGACTAGACTAGCCAGAAGCTTAGCCCCCTATAAACAAAAAGTTTTTGCCCTTCGACAAAAGGCCTGGCCATGTTGCCTACACGGAATTCAATCCTCGCATCTCGGAGACAGTCATTACACGACACTTCGAACAGGTGCAGTTCAGGGTCTCAAAGAACATCGCCCTGGAGTGTCGCCCCTGGCTCACCTGAGCCTGATCGAACATCCCATGACAGATCCTCAATGCTATGCGTTGGTTTCCACAGTACTCATGTTCAGGGATATGAACGCAAATCCGGACAATGCCATTGCAGTGTTGCAGTCATTGCACCAAAAGTACTTTGTGGCGACCTATGCACCCGGTCCCACTAATGTTATGCTGCAGAGACTACATCAGATCGCCTGGACATGGCAGTTTGGCACCATTTTTCATGATCATCAAGGAGTGCGCATAGATTTGCTACATGCACCAGTTCAAGAAGTTAGGAAACGTCTTCAACACTTGCATGGCAGAACAGAGCACAGCAACTTTTGACACATCGTGAGACC
This sequence comes from Symbiodinium kawagutii, assembly GCA_009767595.1. Lineage (NCBI taxonomy): Eukaryota > Dinophyceae > Suessiales > Symbiodiniaceae > Symbiodinium > Symbiodinium kawagutii. The sequence goes on from VSDK01024294.1 coordinate 30,993, forward strand.
TTTGAAGGGATCGAACATGTCAGTGCCACATTAACGACAAAAGATTTGTGGAAATTGTCACCCGAAGACAAGTCCATCATGCGAAAGTGCCTGAATGGAACATTCTTGACGGCCGATCACTTGGCCCATCGAACTCAACCTGAATCAACTTTGTGCGCATTTTGTGGACAACAAGATTCGCAACACCATCGACATTGGGAATGCGAGTTCTTTCAGGAGTGCCGTGCATTCAGCAGCGAGCAGTGTCGTCAAGTGCAATCAATTTCGAAAGTGCTAGCCAACCATGGGTGGGTGCCCGAGCCCCCAAGCCTGTTGCGATTCAGGCAACGATGTGTTTCAATACCAGACATGCACTCCACTTTTCAATGGCCTAGTAGTATCGCAGAAGAATTGTGGATCTTCACAGATGGCGGGTGCATAAATCCTTCCCAGCCGGAAGCTAGACTTGCAGCGTGGGCGACAGCCATTGCAACTGACCATGGTTTCCTCCCCTTTAGCCAAGGCCTTGTTCCAGGATGGCTCCAAACGGTCTTGAGGGCGGAATTGTGGGCTGTAATCAGCGCATGCAAGGCTGCCATGCTTCTTCAGAAACCACTCCATATCTGGGTTGATAATGCGCTCGTTCATAGTAGGATTCAACGTATTCTGGCAGGCACCTACGCCCCCAAGCCTAACTCTAATGATGCTGATCTTTGGCAATTGTTGACAAGATATTTGGTCAACCTAGGACCCCTGTTCCGTGGGGCGATCAAAGTAAACAGTCACCAGGACCCATCGACGGCAGCAGATGAGTATGAAGCATGGGTCATTGCAGGCAACCACTTTGTTGATCAACTAGTTGGTAACACCTTCATGCAGTACCCTGAAGTTTGTGCCGCTCAACGGCAACTAGTGTCTGACCTCCAGGACCTGCAGACACTCAAAGATGCCGTTCATGATACGATGCTAAAAGTTGGGAGAAAAGCGATTCAGAATGCAACACATAGAGTAGCGCCAACCCCGAGCACGCATGAGAGTCAGGAAGTGTTGGAAACCAATGTCCTACACATACCACATATCGACCCAACCTTGATACCTAGTAAATACCATTACACCGGCATGATGTACCTGTTAAATTGGCTCCAGGCAGCCACTTCAGCAGCGGCGCCAGTGGTTCGGATTTCATGGTATCAGTTGACCATCGCCTTTGAACAAATGACCAGCAAGCAAGGGCCATGTTTTCATAAGAGGACGAATCAGTGGGAAGCGATTCGATCACGCATCCCTCTTGTGAAACGGTGTAGCTCCTTCTCTAGTTATGTCAAAGGGGTGCTGTCCAGTCTGGGGCATCCTGTGGTGTCTACACACTCCAGGCCACATAGCGTTGCTCTCAATTTTTGGTGTTATACTATCAGCATTCGGATTCGAGCAGACATTGCGACTCTGGCTGACAACTGGTTGTTGCAATACCAGCCGGTTTATGGTGGTGTGCGCCAATTGAAATCGCTTCCTTGATCACCTTGGGTACCTCGAACGCTTCCGGAACTGAGGCGCGCGAACGTTGTCAAAAAGGTGCGTCAAAAAGGTGATTGTTATGGAGTGGTTCACTGTGGTCAATTGTGTAATTAATCAAAAGTGGTTTATATATATATATATATATATTTGATACATGGTGGGTGATTCATAGTGGTTAATGACCAATCATCAATGGCGCACAAACGTATCGAGCCATCTTGATATGGATTAGATTACTCAATGTTGAGAGAACAAGCTGCAAATTGCCATAGACCAGGTTAGTTTGTGGAGGGTTTTATCATTAATGAAAGATCAGATGAGACAATCATGCTTAATCATATAGTATCTAACCTGCTATCAATCCCTTTCCTCTCACAATGAATGAACACATACCGTCCTCCAAATTCGTGGATTTTCCACCAAACTTGGGCTTACTTGAAGCCGATTCAATTTGCAGGGACAGGGTTGCAGGGAGCAGTGGAACAACCGGCGTAGTAAATCCGGTTCCGATGGCTCCTGGTCATTTATCTTGACAAATCAATGTCAACTAAATGTGAACTATGGCAGTTGGATCAATCACGATGATCCTTCATATATGCTGCTGAAAAAAATGAGTTCATCCCCAGGAATAGGCCGTCAATCCCCTACATGACCACTCACTAGTCCACCTGTTGGGATGTTCATCATCTGCATGTGAAGCTCTTAACCCAGCTCGACTTTCCTGCCATTCTTGGGCTCACTGGGTGGGCCGACCTGGCATCCACATGAACCTCCTCATCCAAGATGAGCACCAGCATAATCTGAGTGCTGTTGTTGGATGGGCGCCAGGTGGGAGGTCCTTGTGATCTGCTGGTTGAGAGCTATGGATGCCAGGTGGTCTACCAGAAAGGCTGTATGCGATGTTTGATCATTGATGAACCTAAGTAACTGCACATCCAACCATGCATGTACATTGAAAATAGGCACACAAGGGCACACATCATGTTTTCTTGCCCTAGATTTATCAAACAGCTGGCTAATGCTAACCCAGGATCAATAAACCCTTGGTTGATTAATAGGGGGTAGTCCCTAAAAGCCTTGGTTTCCCTTTAAATTGGCAACCCCCTCAATTTATCAACCTGGGGTTTATGAATCCGGGGTCAAGATTAATTCTGACACTAAAAAAATTCACATCTGAGTTGCCAACACCTTTGAAGGTCAGAGCCACCAATTGGCCAACTCCGCTCTTCAAATGTACCGCCGGCACAAAGATGGACGGCGGCCTGCGCAGGGTCATGGATTGCCATTGAAGATGCGGTGGGCTGTCCAGCAGCCGCTTCTGATTTAGTTGGATGTCAACCAACATGACCTCCTGGTAACCTAGCATGGCAACGGAAAATCACTCTTTTTTATAGGGAAACCCGCATAAACCGCCTGTAAATTGTAGATTTCTCATAGCCAGGTTAGTTTACCAAAGGGTATGATAGTTTTCAACCCTTGTCGTAAACCACTATTACCAACCGTTATTACTAACCATGCTTATCAACCACTCTTACCCATTTGCTTAGAATACTGGTCACTCCAATCCATGTGAGTCTATCCAGAAACACAGCGAACAAAGGGTACCCTGTCTGGCCAACCACATTTCAGTGTTACTTACCAGCTGAACAAACAAATGCCACCTCTAAAATCATCAGCCTCCATAATTGGTGGCTTCCCAACTCCAGGCACAAGGAATACCATCTTTGCAGTCTGTTTGATTTCGCCCCAAGCTGATTTTGATTGATTTTGTCAGTTTCGATTTCCCCGACATGATCCCCACACTAAACTGGAGGAAACTGACAAAATCAATCAAAACCAGCTTTTGACATCCAAAAAAGGTACATTGAAGTACTAAAAACTGAAGTGTAGTCATCATGTGAGTGTTTCTCAAAAACGGGGTACCCCTAAATCATCCAATCTGAATCCTTGATAGCGATGAACCAACCAGAACCTTGGGGTCCCCTATGGCTTGAGAAACCACCATGTTGGGTTTCCTACGAATGACCAAAAGGACCACTGAACACGATCCCTGCAGGTCCGAGGCAAGCAATGGCAGTTTTTGGCCCCACTACTCTCCTTCAGCAGCAGGAGACCTGGGGCGGTCATGGATCACATGCGGTCGCAAGAAATCACACTGTCTGGTAAACTAACCATTCTAAATGGTGGATTTTCTATAGGTAGATCACTGTAAAATTACCTCAAAGTCAACCTCATTGCGGTCAAAATCAACATGCTTTATAGGTAAAACACTATCGATGGTGGCATGGCTTTTCTACGCAACCAGTTTAGTTTGCCAAAGGAAGGATTCTATGGGACCTGTGACACCAAGAAAAATCCATCAGGCGAAACAACCCACTGGTGATCATCACATTAGCCATAGATCCCAGTGTCCAGGTATGCCAACAGGATTGGATGCGGTGAGCATATCTCCATTCAGCCAGATTCGGCAGCCACGCCCAACGAGACAAACCCAACCAGTTGGTTGCCCACTTGGTCAGCCAGTGACTTGATTGTCCTGGCTGATGTTCTGCAGAGACTTTTCCACTTTTGGGTGTTGCTCAAAATAGGGGACCCCCTATACCATCCACTATTAGCCATTTATAGGAATAAAACATCATTTGTTTGGGGGTTCCAAATTTCAAGAACTCCCCTTACAACATTGGTTACGATGCAATTGGCTAATTTTAAATGAGATTTCGTGGTGATAGTTTCATTGAGGGTCATTGTCAAACATGTTTCACCAAAATCTTACCAATGTCAAGATCTATTAACATCTATTAAGATCTATTAATATCAACATCTATGAAGATCTATTAAGATCGATTATTTACTAATCACTATCAACATCTATTAAGATGTATTAACCACCATAAACCCAGTATCTCATCGGTGTCGCACCAATATTAATCACTATTAATCTGTTAACCATGACTGATACCGATCACCGTTCAGAAGAACTACTCATCATTTACTACAATTCAACCCTGCTTGAAGCGTTCAATCCCCACCATTTAACGGCGAATTAGAGGTACTTCACTCGTATTTCACCCTTTGTTTAGCCAATAGTGATCATGATAACCACTATCAACTGTCATTTTCAGCAAAATCAACCGCCATGAATCATTCTTCAGCCACCAATTTGACACTTATTTCAACATCATTCAACACTCTTACCTAACATTAACCATCATTTCACCACTATGTGATCAGCCAGTATGAACCATCCCCCATGCATAAATCATCAAAAACTATTGAGTAACCATTAGTGAACCATCATCAAATATATTTGACCCTTAATAAACCATTCTGTCCGCATCAAGTAACCATCAATGACCATTCATTAACCATCGTTGAACTATCAACTACCCATGCATTAACCATTGATATACCATTGATTCCCAATTCAGTCACCATTCATTAGCCGGCTGTGGGTCAAAACCCATCATTAACCATTGTTTCTCTCATTATTGTTGGTCAGTATCCCCCATGAAATTGGTTGGTTAACTGCTTGACTCATAGCCATAGCCATAGCTGGTATATCCACTATTATTGTTGGTTCTTATCCCCTATCATTAACCATTAAAACCAGCTAGTTAACCATCACTAAGCCTTTTAGCCCCATTTCACCATGACCACAAGCGCAAGCAACGGCAGCCCCAGCGGTGAACACTCAGCGCCCCCGACCCCTTGAACCAAGCGCCAGCTGCGCCAGCCACCTGAGGCTCTGATGACACAAATGATGTGTGAGTTAATAAGGGGTTCGAAGGGTCCATAAAGGATTATACTAGATTGATAAGGATTATATGGGTTTATAAGGGCTTAATAGGGATTTATAAGGGTGAATAAGGGATGATATGGGTTTATAAGGATTTATAAGGGATAAATAGGGATTTGTAAGGGTAAATAATGGGAAGGATTCAAATGATGATAAGTGCGTGAAAAGGTTATTGAGGATTAATGATAGGGAATTATATGAGCTTACTTATAAGGGTTACTAATGATGGTAAGATGAAATGATGATAAGGACTAGTATGGATCAATATTTTCACGAACTAATCTAAAATGCACTAATGATGGGTTAGTGGTTTTTAAAGGTTCAACAGGACTAATGGTGTGCAAGGGATTAAAAGGGTTCATGATCAAGCAGTTTAAGGCGGTTTCTGTAACAAAGAATGGTGGTTGATAAGAATTTAAAAAGGGTTCATCATGGCTAATAATGGTAGAATATTCAAACTATTATTGTAGTCCATATCAGTGGTGGTTTATGGATGTACCATTAGAGCAGAAATGGCACTATTAACCATGATATTAGATCATATGATCCATACTATTTGTAATATATGAATGGGTTATTTAATCATGGCTAATGATAAGCAACAATAATGGTTGGTAATGGCTAATCATGTGAGATCCATATGAACAAACCACCAAAATTGGGGATAGATCACCAGCTATCTAAGGAAAACTGAGGGGTGGCGTACTAATATGGATCTGCTATTACTATAAAACGCATGTATGGTATGTGTGATATATGTAAACATGTCCGATTCCACGCATTTCTGTAATCAATGATCTGTTGCCCATCAGTGGAACAAGCACTTACCTTTGTCAATGTTAGTCATATCGAATCTCAAGGTTTAACTGGGTGGCGGGATAGCCCCTAACCGCTTGTTGTGCTCATGTTTTAGAATTCTCATGAATTCTCAGTGACGTCTGCGAATAGCACGAGGGAACACATGTGCAGGGTTCCTTTGGGCTCCAAGATCCAAAGCCACTGCAGGAGCTACTTGGTAGCACGCCGTTTGGCTCAAGCATTGATATTCCATTGCTACTAATTACTCATTTTGTTGGGGCACCATCTCCTTTTATGACCAAGCAAACCAACACATGTCACTCGTTTTTGAAAAGAGCATTTTTTTTCCATACCAATGATCCCATTCAAGTAATATTGATTCGATTTGCATGTAGCCACTTTGCTGATAATACGTCATCCGCCTTTATGTGTACTGTAAACCATCAAAAATACCTGGGCTATAGTTCAATACAGCTGCTAGTTGAATCGGCGTAATTCGTTGATAAAATTTCTCAAATCCAACAACTCATCCAACTTCTATGAAGCACGTTCCCAAACCTCAATGTCAATTATCTGCTGGTGTAATGACTTTACACACACACATTGGTTGGTTAATTGGCGGCATACTCCCTGATTCGGGGTCATAGCAAACCAGCTCATATTGCCATCATTTTTGATATGGTTGGTTGCGAACTTAACTATCAACATTAAATGGACATATTGATCTTATCAACAGGTAACAACCACTACCGAGACAAGCATGCTAATGAGTACACTGACTATCCTGTTTCAGTACTAGCATCATTAGCTATTCATCATGGTTCATCAATACCATCGTGATCCACCATGATCATTGATTGCTAAACATCATCATTCTGTTGCTGGAAACCGTCACTATAAGCATCATCAACCATCACTAACACCAGCATTTTCTCCATCCTTCAGCGATCAAACCATTAACCAAATGGATCTGCAGTTGGGGTCCTGGGATCTAAGCATGCTAAGCCTAGGCCAAGGCCATGGCCCCCAGGTCGATGAACCTGCCCCCTGTTGCCATGCTGTTGCCATGCGGCACCTGGCTAAGGTGTTGCAGTGGCGCAGGAATCGAGTTGTGTTCCACCTCGGAGCTGACCCGGCTCCCCCGTACAGGGCTAGGGCAGGATAGCCCGGATGGCCCTGGCCTCCCAACAACCAGCCAGTCATGATAAGCACTTATGGTTGTACTAATATGTGGGTTCTCAAAATAGAGAACTCCCCAAAATGGATGGCTTGTTCCTTATGGGATGATTCTTGGGTACCCCCTCCATTTTTAGAAACCAACAGAAAATCGTGATACAATGGTGATCTGGTTGGCGGTTTCAACCCCTATGAAAAATATTAGTCAACCAACCAATCATTTCTAAATACTAAAACCAACCAACCAGCGATATTGCGAGACCATTTTCTTGTGGCTGACCATCCAAGATTGTGGTGGCGGTGCGATAGCTCCGCCAACTGCAACAGCGAAACATCTCTGCCACCCAATACGGGGACGTTCACAAAGCCCAAGCCACACAAGAGTTACCGTTGGTGGTTGAACCACCCCTATGAAAAATAAATTTGTTACCATTTGTTAATAAATTAGTACGGAAAATAAAAAATGTTTGAAACCACCAACCAGAATTGGATTACCAACGATTAGGGGATCCTGTTTATGGAAACCACGCAATGCTTAACCCAAGAAGATCAACTTGCTCAACTCCTCACTGTTGTTTCTTCACATCCCAAGTTTGGGGTATGTGACCCACAAAGGTGTGCCAAACACGATCCAGACTGCAAAAAGATGTCTGTATGCAAGACATGACCTGGAACCCCGAAACTGGATTTCAACATTGAATGGGTTCCGTTCGCATCATAAAAATCATTATATATCATTATCATCATTATCATTTCTTCATACCGTATACACTATCAACAATTATGAACCCCCGTGACTGTCATCAATTGATTATCCATTCATATTATCTAAGCCCCATGACCATCAATATACCATCATTAGCTTTCAAACAACCTACTGTTTGGAAATCAGAGCTATCATTGAATCAATAAACCATCATTAGCTATCAATAAACCAACCATCATTGCCGATTGATCAACCAGGATCTCCCTGGTCATCGGCAACGGTAATCCTGGGTCTCCCTGGCGAGTTTGCGCTCCTCGGAGTTCAGATTCAGCAGAGTGCAAAGCACTGGAACCAAAGACCTCAGTCGTCACCAGCGGCTGATCACCGCCGTGTGGATGCCCCTAACTGAGCAACCAGGTCGTAAGGGCGATGACCCGCTTGTAAGGGTTAATAAGGGTTAAGAATGGTTCATAATGGTTTAGAATGGTTTATAATGGCTCAGAATGGTTTATATATGATTTATGATCTATATGTAATGATTTACAATGATGTTTGGCTTAACTACTTGGATGTGCACTACTCGCAACTAGTTTTATTGACCGTGGTGATAACCCAAATTATGAGGCTATTTGTCGTTGTATTATATCCCAGTTCTAACCCCAACAGCACATCCAAGAACCAAAATCGGGGGTGTCTTGCTGACACATTGGGCAACAGCAGGGAGACGGGATACAACCAAGAAACATGGGAAATGCTCAGCATTTCTGGATCCGGAGACGTTTGGAAGTTCGGAAAACATGGGTTCTGTTGCGGAAACCGCCTTTCAATGAGGAAGTGACGAGCGAGCAGGTGGCCAAACCTTCGCTGTCAGCCCTGGATGATCCCCCATTGTGGTCAGATGGACGGCCTGCGGAAACCACCGCAGAGGTACACCGGTGCTACAGTAGTGAGTCAGTCATTAAGTTGGCTACTTCGCTGCTTAGATTCGTTGTTGGTTTTAACCGTGGTTAACAATGGCCAATAATAGGGGATAACAAGCATCAACAATGATGGTCAAACAACTCAACTTCGTTGGTTAGTTATTCCATATTGTTCCGTTATGAACCGCCGTTATCAAACGCTGTTGGTGAATTTGCCTGATCATCCTTGTTTTGGGGGATTGCGGCTCCAGATTAGATCGAATTTCAGAGCAACTTGAAACCATGATTGGCCATTAATATCCATTAATTAATGACAAACGCTAACCATCAGTAGTGCAGCGCTGGCTACTGTACACCACACGGACGACGTGTGAGTGATGCACCTACCAGCTAACCATCACTAACCATCATTCTAGACCATTTGCAACCATCATATTGAACTATCACTACACCCATGTGCGGAAATGAGAAAGCAAGTGGAAATCACACGGGGACACTTCTCCTTTCGTAGTCCGTCCATCCTCTTGACTACAGACTACGACTATAAAACTTCACATACCATTCTCTCCAACCAATTTCCAAGCCGGGTTCACCGAAACCAAATCCTTCAAAACACCGCATCCTGATTTATGAAACATCTGTAGTATCATTCACCTTCAACATTCACATTCCTTGTCAATGATACTACAGTTGAACTAAGACGTTCAAACCCTTCTCAAAGGATCCTACAGGTGTATCAATGAAGTAGATGGCTGTGGGTCAAAACCCCGTACCCCGAGTTCCCCTATCATTGGCCATTGTTTACCTTATTATTGGTGGTCATTATCCCCCATTATGGTTGGTTAATATTGACCCATAGCTAGATGGATGTAGCTGGTGTAAGTTCACGCCTCCCGGAGGACAACATGCTGGGCATTCAGCTGAGATTTCATGTCACCCTTTTGGCAGTACTCGATGTACTTCAGGACAACATGTTTCAGATAGTCTCCTGGCGCTCTGGAATAACAGCTGTGGTTTCTCAAGTTATAGGGGACCGCCAGTTTTCATCCAAGAGTGTAAGAATTTACAACATGATTACAATCACAAGTCGATCAACCATAACAAACCAACCATTTTTGCGGTTCCCGATTATGAGAAGCAACACCCAAACATGGACAGAACATCGCTTTGATAGGATTATGGATTCTAGTTGCGAGCCATCGCCCCTTGATGTGATCGATTGTGTCTGAGTGTACCGGTCCTGGGTGAATGTACACGGCCGATGACAACGAAAACACCGCTCCTCTCCGAAACTCAATCTTTTCGCACGTGAAACTTTGTGTGACTATCAAAGTTAATATTTTTCAAGAACTATCTGATGATATTAACTTATATCAGATACTAGTTTCAAAGTTAAAACTCTTGAAGGACTACCTAGTTCCCCTAGCTCCCCAATCTTTCTGCCATGGAGGGGACCGGTGGCAGCTCCTGCAATGTGCGTTCTGCCTTGGCTGGACTCCAACTCTCGAATGCGCTCCTTGAGAACCTGGTGGCACTCCAGGGAGTGATCCAGGTAGACCCACAGGAGTCAAATGGGTGGTTCTCAAGCCATAAAGGTACCCCAAAAATGGTTGGGTTATTTATAGATGGTCAGAAATGGATGATTCGGGGGTCCCCAATTTTGAGAAACCACCACACATGGTGATGTGATGCTGGTTGACGTAGCTTCCCTTGGAGGACCTGCTCGCCATCGCTGGGAATCAAGTGAATGGTGTTTCCGGTGTTCGAACCACCCAGCATGTAGATGTGATGTCAATGCATGTAGCCTTAACTAACCAGCAATGACATTTTTTCGCTTTGGGGAAATCATCAGAGGACACCGCTCATATCGATGTCCGATCCCCTGGGCTACCAAATGCAAACCCTTTTTTGGACTCGAAGTTTCGCCGGAGTCTGGCTGAGTCCATCTCCGCAAAGCATCATGTATCTAAAGAAAAATATGAAAGTGAGTAGCCAGTAGCCATTTGCTGGAAGCAAACAGTTGTAGTCCAAATTGGATTCCACTGCCTTGGGGGTGACCATGGTGATATCCAGAAAAAGTATGAAAAGTATGAAATATGCACACTAAACCAGCGCCTTCTCCTGCGCATAGCTCATCTGGAGCATCTTCTGCACTTCGAGTAGTGACTGGTTCAGTTGTTGAACCTGGCGCCGATTCAAAGCCGCGGACCCCAGTTTCAGTTCCATGATTGCTTCACTAAGCTTGCGCCTGTTGCTGGTGCTTCTTCATCTCAACCTCCCGGTTGGCCTGACATTGATCTTTGAGACTGAGCTGCTTTTTGAGAATTGCTTGGACTTGCCCAAATGACACGCATAGCAGTGCCCCTCTGGCCCTATGTGCACCCCGCATATGACTCCGGGCTTGACATGGGAGAACCAGCCGTGGCCATCGCCTGCTGCTCAGCCAGTCGCGTGATAGAGTCCGTGCTGGTAAGCTCCTACACGAAGTGCCAGGGTTGTTGGTGCAAGCCCCTCCCGGGAAATCATCGGTTGTAGCTGGATTGTTGGCGCAACCAATGAAGTTCTAAGCAAGAGGGATCTGATGGAATGCCTTGCCAAAGTCAAGTTAAGCTATTCAAAACTGCAAGAGCTTCTTGGATTTGGTAGGACGTTCTGGATAGCTTAACCATTTTGAATAGCTTAACCAATGTCTTTCTGTGAAGCTATTCATGTCGTAGATTTGTCAGGTCAGAAGTCCCTTGACAGGTCCATGGATTTTGGACCACCACCGCACCCGCACGAACAGGACCACCAGCGTGCCGCGCTGCCACCAAAGCATTTTCGCTTCGCGGTCGCTCTGCTGGGTCCTTTGACCGAAGCGAATGGGTTTGTCCGCAAATGGTGTACGCTCCAAATTGGTCTCCCTATGGTTCCCTAAAACTAACAAAAATCATGTTTCTTATTTTGCATATCTAAAAAACATATATCATGATATTTGATGACGTTTGGCCTGTTGGGTGCCACGTTCATCTTGGACAGACCACGTAGGTAGCGGAGTACAACCTTGGCTCTGGACCAGCCCAGCCCTAATCCTTCAGCAGGCTCGCTCGCTCTGCTCAGCACGATGTCACGGCAGCCGCACATGTCCAACTGAAACACGAACCTGGAACACAGTTCAGCGAGTTCGATACGAATCTGCAATCTTTCCATGGGTTCACAGCCTTCCAATATCCGAACTTCAAGTCATCTTCAACTTGGTGACTGCTAAACTGCAATTGTTTAAGTGGATACCCGGTAAATCCATCGAATTCCACACTAAACATCTAAATTAGTGGCCGGTAATGCCACAGAGTAAACCATCATCTTCGGAAGTGGCGGCTGGCAATGCAGCTGATCCTCGCCTCATTGTGGGAGCTGGTCAATGGTCTCCTGCACTTGCAGCCAAGTCATGCCATTCACCACGTTGGCATAGCCCAGTTTCGCGAGAGCTCCCTGAGCCATCTGCGCTCGAATGCCTGCTGTCACATAGGTCCGGGATGAAGCACCAAGCAATGGCGGGTTTGGTACAAGGTGGGCCCCCTAGTTAAACAAGTTGATTGATAAGCTATAACCAGGGTTATAACTGGTAGTTACCCTAGGCCCTAGTTACAAATATATCTTCCATAACTGGTAGTTACCCTAGTTATAATTAACTATAGTTATAACCACCTTGTAGTTTATTCACCATCCATCCATTCACTGTCCCAATCATGTTGGCTTGTCTAATGCTTATCAACCAGCCATTCCCAATAATATTAGTTAATCAATGTTGAGTCCATCAACCAATCATTGGCAAATCATCCCTAGAATATTTTGGAAAATAATATGCTTGAGTCTTTAAAACTAACCAACAACTTCGGAAAAGCACACATGTTTAAAACCGCTAACTAGCGCCAAGCCTTGGCGGAGTTGTATACACAATTCATTCGGTCAAGGAAGGTATCACCCGACGCCCCGACGCTGTACTTTCGGTTGATGCGCATGGTTCCTCTTCGTTTTTGGATCAAATACATCATGGATCATCATGGTGATGATGGGCAGGATGGTGCTGATGAGGATGGCAGTGATGCTGATTATGATGCTTGTGATGGCGATGGGGATGGCGATGGCCATGACGACAATGATGATGCTGATGATGGGCATGAAGGTACGCAAAACATGTCAAAAAATCTTCAGTTGGCGGTGTTCCAAAACCCTAACACCCTCATGAGCATGAGCTGATACTGATACACACTCTGTGTGCACCGTACACTTTACTCAGAATACATAGGCACTGGAAGATCCGTGTTTCCTTCCCGGCGCACCTTTGGCACAGAACACCACCACGGGGGTGGAAGTATCCTCAGGAAGTTCAGCTACTCGGGCTTCAATCCTGGAGAGCCGGGCGACGGCAAGCCTGGTGCCATACCAGCGACTGAGATCCAGCTGGAGAAGCGGTTGCAAGTCATCACCGTTGTAATAGAAATCCGGCTATGAATGGATCATGGGATAATGACTTTTCCATGAGGCAAGCATCATCCTGATCACAACTCACAATGAACACTTCCATCATGGTGGTTATCTTTGGGGCATGGAGGACCTCTGGCTGCGATTTGATCCACCGGTGGCTTCAATGTGGAGAACCATGGCCAAGCACAGAAAACCCATCCATCTTTGCACCAAAAACAATCAACTTTGAGGATCTCCACATGGCAAACTGCCAAGCTAAGCCAGCTAAGCCCAAGGATCAGCCATATCACCAAGCTGCTGAGTGTGCGGGATGTTCACGCTGCCATCCACATGGCCATCCGCATACCTGGACTTTGTGTAACAGCTTGCAAATGTTGGGCACTGGCCATTTTCCAAACTGCAATTCGTTTGCATTTTCAAGGGAATAGATTAGGGTGGCACGAAGGGACCCCCCACTGATCCGGTCTACACCTTTCTCGGTCAAACACTTCATGATGAGGGCAACAGTATTGAGTGCACAATCGTGGCGAAAAAGGCCAAAGAATTTGTGGAAGGAACAGATTAGAACAAAACCCAAGACTGCAATACATGGCAACATCTGATCTGTTGTCTAGTGAGTGGCTTCAAGTGGCGCCAAACGCATTCAACAAGTCAGGCAAGCAAATTATGCAGCGAATTCAAGCACTCTGCCATTTAAACCGCCAACCAGCTTTGCAATCACCCCGGCCTGTCAAATTTCAAGCACACTCTCCCTGCTAGACAAACATGCTAACATGTCGCATGTCACTTTAATCTGTACGGCAAAATGGACTCAGAGATGTCAAGTACTGCGCAAAACGAAGAAGGAAACAAGAAAAAATAGACACAAATAAGGCCGTCGCATGCATGACAAGGATTGTTCGGTAGGTGTTCCTGCCCATGTCCAGGATTGTTTGACATAGTAATGATGCAACGATCACTACCCTCAACGATTAAAGTCTCAAGAATCATCAACCGATTGTTGAACGTATCGTCCCCCGCCCCACCATCAATCATTTTTTGCCATTGTTAACCATGGTCGTTATGTTACTGTCTGTTATCGTATATAAATACTTGTATGATATTGCCGCTTCTCCTCCAATATCCACCGTTCCAAACTGTAACAGATCAGTATCACATCACACCCATCATTAGCAGCTACCAATGGCTATCATCAAAGCCACAGCATATATCCTCTCAACGACTGCCTTCCCCCAGTAGTGACCCCCCCGGGGTTTGTAGTAAAGCTATGGAAAACTGGGGATGCTGCTGGTTCCCCCGGGTATTCAACCCAAAGGTTCCGTGTTCAACACCGAGTGACTCCTCTGCCGTACGCACATCCAGGAGGAGAACGTCCGGTTTAAGCAACTGTTCCACCAGCTCGGGTCCTCCAGTGCAACGAAGCACCAGTGGTAGGGACCTCCAAAGCACCAGTGGTGACCCCTCCCAAGCACCAGTGGGGGGGATCTACCCAGAAAAAAACAACTTCAAATAAATATAGCTTGGACCAAAGCACTGGGTTTTTGTGTTCTGATGGGAACTGGATCTACTCAAGTAAGACGTAGCTCCAACTTCTTGGCATGTTGGTTTCAAGGCTGGTACCTTGAGTAGGTCTCCCAGTCTTGGAACTGCCTGGAACTTGTAGTGGTTCGATGATGGTTATATTTTGGATCCGGAGTCTCAACACTCAAAAAACAACGCCAGAGAAAGGCATTGAACAGTGATAGGCCAAGTTGTATGCATGTAAAATATGTACACCACCTAAGCGTAATCATAGAATCTGAACATTGATTTGAAAAAACATCTGAACTCTGGTCCATTTTTTTCCTCACGTGTAGTTGGTATATCCACCATTACTAGCTTATTATCCCCTGGTTCATACCCATTGTCAACCAGTTAGCCAAAATCACCCATCACTGGTTCCCAAAAATACATCCTCAAGTCATAGACCCCAAAATTGTGGTTTCTCAAAATGGGGGTACCCCAAAAATGGTTGGTTTATTGCTATAAATGACTACTATCGGATGATTTGGGGGGTCCCCTATTTTGAGAAACTACCAAATCATCCTTTTCGAGTAACCATCCATAACGGCTTGGGGGTTCCCAGTCACTGGCCAACGGTCAAACTCCCCTGGTATCCTGCCTTCTCCTCCTCGAGCCTTCAGCGCGAGCCGCGTTGAACCTCCTGCGCGTTCGCCGCGGTGAAAATCGAGCGCCACGAACCGTGCTTCAACGCTAGTTGATTGATGCTTGGTTTCCAGTAGAAAGGTGGTTGAACTCCCCAAGAACAAGAACCAACCCAACAGTTCTAGCCATGGGTGGTTTTTATCTCGCTGTTCTTAGTTCCTTTTCTATCTCGCTGCTTTTATCTATTCCATGATTGTTGCGCAAAGAAATGATGAACCATCATCAGCCACCAACCATCTGTTCACCACCCATCCCACCCCCCAACTGTCCTGCTTTGGATTGCCCCACAAAGGTTGAAGCCAGGCTGCCAGCCCTGGCATCCCAAGCAACCAAGGCAACCAAGGGATAACAACCCATCAGGACAGGGGACCAACTGTACCTGTTTGGTTGGTTAGTAAACTGCCTAACAAGCTGGTTGATCGTTGATACCGTCTTGGGAATATGCAAGATAAGAATAGGGGCATATACATGGATATACCAGCTTACATGAACCATGCATATGGTATTCAAAGCCTAGAAACCCTAGTAACTACCATGTATATGGTTCATCCCCCACAACTATGGTTGATATACTAGCTTACATATGGCTTTGGGTCCATATCAACCACCCTAAAAGAAGACATCCCAGCAGCCAGATTAGAAACTGGTCACGACCTTGGGGAGATGTGTAGTTCGTAGGGATACAAGGTATTGACCATAGTCACGCGATTAATGGATGGTTAATGGTATGGTTACTGGTCAATGGATTGTTAACAAATGGTTGATGGTCAATGGATGTTTAAACTGCGTAATAAGCTGGTTAATGGATGGTTGATCGTTGATTAATAGTAAATGTATGTAAATGTGGTGAAACGGTGGTTGGAAAATTGCTAATGAGCTGCTTCTTAACGGTCAATGGTATGGTATGGTATGGTATGGTATGGTATGGTATGGTAATAGTTGATCGCTAATGATAGTCAACAACCATGGTTGGTCGAGAATTGTTAATAGTTGTGATTAAAGTGGGCAACAATGGTTCTGAACGGTGAATAATGACACCTCCCTACGACAACCCTGGTTGATAGTGGGGACTCAACAAAATAGCTGTCCGTGCGAGGTCGGACATAGGGTGGAAAGGATCAATCCCAAACAATGGGTTGCGAATGGTTGCGATTGATTTCAAGTTGCCTTGGTGGCTTATGGATCCCTTGCTAAAAATATTTTTTTAGTGGTTATAAGCCATCCAGTTGCCTAGTAAATTCAGAAGGAAACCAGTACATATTTACCCACCTGCAAATGGAGGCCAGGTTGTTTGAGGCCGCCAGGCCACGTGTGACGAGCCAGTTGAAAGGTACTTCCCCTAGGCTTTCTGCTCTGGCAGTTTCTTAGAGTTCCTTTTGTTTGTGGAACTCCCCAACAAAAACATTGGCAGCCTATGTGGCTAGGGGTCAATATTAACCAACTAATAATGGGGGGTAATAACCAACAAGAATAAGGCAAACTAATGGTTAATGATGGGGAACCAGGGGTACAGGGTTTTGACCCACTGCCATTTTTTGGACAAAATACTCATTCCTGTCAGGTCATGATTCCATGTTGGGAGCTTCTTCAAATTTCTCAGCAAAGCCTTCTCAAATTTTGGTTTCAATCTGGTGCATGATTAGTTTGGTTTTGGATGTCGGATTTCCAACCAAATGTCCTTGGCCGTGTGTTCTCAATACTAGGGCGTTTGTTTGAGCTGAACTTTCTTGAAACACTTGACGGATGAAATTTGGCGTGATTTGGTACAATGGGTGCCCCAAATTGGTGCGCCAATCGCACCAAAATTCTCCCTCCAGCTTGAAGACATTAAACTGCAAGACAGCCATGAAACATAATACGAATTCGAGCCTGCTCTGTTACAGCGTCCGAAGCGAACCGCTCGTTCTCCATAGAGCCACTGATTTTCCGCACGAGTTCACACTGCTACAATTACTGTACCTTTTCCCCTGCAATGAGTGGTTGATAGCGATCAATAAGTATAGTTAATGATGGTCAATAGGAGATAATAACTGGTTGACGTCCGTCAACAACGGTAGATAATGGTTAAACAAAATCATATCTCTTCACAAGAGCATTCTTTGTCGATCCACCAATACTAGCCATATGCAGATATGTGGCTGTGGGTACCCTGTAACCTGGATGAAAATACTATAAATAACCAATCAAGTCTGTGTTGGGATGCTCATCTACCCATGTGTGGCTTGAAAAATATTGACCAGCATACATAATCAAATAAATCCCCTACCACCGTTGGTGATTATCCCCTATTACCAAGCATTAACCTGTTGGAATTCATAAGGGGTAACTCCTATTACCAACAGGTTAATCAACCATTTACCAAGCATTAACCTGTTCATCATTGGTTGGTGATCAACTCCTGCAGAAGCACCCCGTGACACGCACCGTGCGCCTCCACAGCAGGAACACGCTTCCAGCCACCAGCAGCCACGTGAGAGCCCGGCCAGCCATGGCTTTCGAGCCGCCCGAGAACTTGAGCCGTTGGGGGGGCTGCAGGGGCTGCAGCTGGTTGGATCTGGTTGTTCGGTTCGCCATCCCCAGGGCATGTTGCGGGTGCAGGTTGGCAACCTGCAGGCCTTTAAGCAAGGCAGTGTGGTATGAAAAGTATGTCGATCAACCATCCCAAAAGTCCATCAAAAATGAGCCATCAACCAGATTGGCGCCATGTAACTTGGTGTAGTTGGATCCTGGTTGCGAACCGACTTGGGCTACAACCAACGAGCTATAACCAACGGGTGTTGCTTCGGGGACTCCCCAAAATCCCAGGTTTCTAGCAAAGATCCAGCTTCCACGATGATCAACAGAATCGTCCAACCATCAGTGGTTGATGGTTCATCATTTGTTAATGATCATCAACCATGATTCATCAACTTTTATGAAACATCAGTGTTACTCATTCATGATCAATCATCATCAATCATCAGGGCTACTATCATTCATCAATCATCAACTCTAATGAAAGCTAATGCTGAAACCATATGACACAAAAACAACAAAGACCACAACTATTCAATCGTTTTAGATTCCTTTCCCTGGACCGAGTCGATCTGATTGATCTCGACGTGCAAATTGCGCTCGGCAACTACTTCAACATGTGGCTGCTTCCGAAGTCATGGGGCCACCTCCAAATGGTTTGTTTCCCTACGCGTGGTAAAAGACGCTTTTGACTTTTTAGGTGGTTTTGGGGTACACCCCACAAAAGGCAGCATCTTTTTACCCGTACTTTAGACATAACGAAGCTCTTTGAACCAGGGGTAGTACTGGTAACCTACCCAGGCAACAGCTTGCTCATGTCCTGTTCCAACTCGCCAGTCTTCAATCGAAGTTGGCTCATCACCATTTCCTGGCGCGTGACAGTCGTCCCATTAGAATCCATCAGGATAACACTCTGGCAAACTAACCTAGAAGCTGAAAATCACCATTTTTATTGGTGAAACCACTGTAAATAGTGGATTTTCCACTTCCATGTTAGTTTGCTGGAGGATAACACTTTGGACAACACTCTGGACATATGATCCACCATCATCAACCATCCCCACATGCAAGGCATCAAAAGATCATGATAATCCAAGCTATTCTCGGACCACCTATCAAGATCGAGAATTGCTTGCATGATTGCCATGATTGCTCTCTTTATTTCATATTTCGCCATCAGATTGATCGGTCAAAGCACATCCCATCAACAATCATGTGGGTGCTTCTGAAATAGGGATAGCCGCAACTCATCCAATAAAACCTATTTTTACTGATTAGCCCTCCATATCCATCCACTTTTTAGCTTCCCAATTTGCAGAAATCCCCCTGTAACAACGAACACCATCGACATTGGCTAACTTTAATCCGGCAGCTGCGTACAGTCCTCAAGAACCAATGATTGGGCCACCATCATCTACTACTAACTACCAAAATCAAAACACGGACCCACTAGCAATTTGAAGAATGATTCTGGATCATTGACCAGGTTATCATCAAGATATATCAAAATGACTTACCATTCTTAAGCATCCAACGGTATTCCCAGTGCTTACCACTCATCCAATCAAGCTGTGAAGCTCCGTGCCTTCTCTTCCAAGCGCCTCTCTGCCTGAAGGGAGCCCTAGTGGTCCCCCAAGTTGTGGACGGTTTGATACAATGTATTACTATACATTGTTCATACAAAGGATGATTTCATGGTAGCCCAGTTTTTGAGAACCCCCTAAATATGCATATATATATATATAGATGTATATATATATATATATTTAAATATATATATATATATATATTTAAATATATATATATATATGTATTTGTGTGTTTTTTTAAGAATATATGTATACATAAATATATATATATATATATTTAAATATATATATGTATATGTATATATATATATATGTATAAATGTTCATCTATATAATCTTCAAACAAACGCTCTCAAAAAACAACTTGCTCAGATCATTCCTGGAGTGGTTCGACAAAACCTTGGATCTCATTTTGGGACTTGCTGGTACAAGTAACGCACTGATGGGCGTGTCCTGTGGCGTGGGAATTTGCTGTTTTGGTGTGTCCCCAACGTCCATGATTTTCCAAGCTGCTACAGGCTAGCAGTTTCTTGGGCTTACTTTATGCGGTCTCTTGGATCAACAAAATATCTCCAAGGACATTCCCTGCCTTTGTGGATGTTGATCCATACGACTTGTGAATCCCCAACAATCGATGACTGCCTTCCCTGAAAGCCAAACACCCACCTATTGGGTAGTGACGGCATCACCATGGTCGTAGAATTCCGAAGGATGGCCGGACATAATTTCTATATCCCAAGCGGTGTTGAGCATGATTCTTTGTCAAACATGCAACAAATGATGATTACATGATCGTCTCTAAGCATTGTCATGAGCCGATATGCAGCAGAACCAAGCATTCTCCACAATTCCAACCAAGAAAACTACCAGCAAAATCACAGTACAAGCAACTCAACCATCCACCATCAACCATAACCATCACTTCACCATCAGTGAACTACCACTAATCGCCAGACAAACCATCAGTTACTCTCTGGTTTTCCCATAACAAACGGTCGTCTTGACATCCAGGTTACTTTATCATCATTGAATTACCACGAACCACCACTAATTAATTGACCATTGATTCCAATCATCAACCATCATCAACCATCATCAACCATCAACCATCATCAACCATGATCAACCATGATCAACCACCAGTGAACTACCACTAATCACCATCAACTATCATCAACCACCTTCTGGGCGCTGGTTGAACCCTCATTTACCTTGGTTTAAGAGCTGGTTGAGCCATCACTTCACCATCAGTGAACTACCACTAATCATCATCATCATCATCATCATCATCATCATCATCATCATCATCATCATCATAAACCACCATCATAAACCACCATCATCATCATCATCATCATCATCATCATCATCATCATCATCAACATCATCATCATCATCATCATCAACCATCCTCATCAACCATCATCATCAACCATCATCATCAACCATCCTCATCAACCATCATCAACCATCAGTTCACTATCATTGACCTTGGTTAAACCACCATTTTCCCCATCCTTTCACCACCGGGGAACCCCCGGGCATCCCAAGCGCATGGATCACCCCGCAGCGCCCGGCACCTCGTTGCGGTGCAGCTCGGCTTCGCAGCGCTCGCGTTCCAGGTCCAGGCGGAGGCGCCGCGCCTGCGCAGGAGCCAGCTGACCAAAACCACCATGGTTAGTAGTCTTAACCAATAATAATAACCATTGGTGATCATTAACCAATGGTTAACTTGACTATCATGAACCAACCATGGTGA
The DNA here is from genome assembly GCA_009767595.1 of Symbiodinium kawagutii. Taxonomy (NCBI): domain Eukaryota; class Dinophyceae; order Suessiales; family Symbiodiniaceae; genus Symbiodinium; species Symbiodinium kawagutii. Next base: position 52,417 of record VSDK01024294.1, read on the forward strand.
GTTCATGGTTGACTAGCTGGTTAATAATAATGGTAAATGGTTAATAATAGGGTAATAATGGTGAATCAAAGAGTGGTTTCTCAAGCCATAGGGAGCCCCCAAAATGGTTGGTTTATTACTATAAATGGTTAATAGTGGATGATTTAGGGGTACCCCTATTTTGAGAAACCACCAAATAGTGGTCTCAACCAACAAAATAGCTGGTTAATGGTGGTTAATACTAGGGGATCATAACCAACAATACCATGGGTCAAGCAGTGAAACTATTTTGTTAAACAAATAGTGGTCTTAACCAACCAACCAATGGTTAATAGCAGCTTAGTAGCTGGTTAATGGCTAATAGGGGATGATAGGCAACAATAGCAGTGGATAGGCAAATAGTGGTCTTAACTAACAAAATAGCTGGTTAATGGTTGACTAGCTGGTTAATAATAATGGTTAATGGTTAACAATAGGGTAATAATGGTTAAGAATAGGGTATGATAATGGTTAGTAATGACTTATAGCTATCAACCAAGCAACCAACCAACCAATGATTAGTGGTTAAGAGTAGGGGATAACAACTAGCCGGGGATATATGGCTATCAACCAACAACTAATGGTGATTTGTAGCTGGTTAATGGCTAACAATAGAAGATGACAACTAACAATTATAGGGGATACACCAAGTATATGGCTATGGGTCCGTATTAACCGCTATTAAGAAAATCATCATTGCTATTAAGATCACCTAATGTCATGGTGAACCATTCATACTCAACCATTTAAGTCTTTATAGTGGTTAGTACTGGTTAATAATGATAAATAGTACCGTAATGATTAATGATGATAATTGTTAATAATTGTCATTACTGGTTAATGATGCTGAAAAGTGATTAGAATGGTTGATAGTGAGCACAACTGATATTATGGTTGTTATGTTTAACAATGCTTGTTTGACAACGGTTTAGCAATGGTTGAGCCACTAGTAACCATCATCAACCATCAGTAAACAACAAAAACAGTTCTCAAACAACTTAATAACCAGCCACTTAAACATATGATTAGTAGTTGGTTGTGAATGGCATATGCTTGTGGCTTACGTTGATTAATAGTGCTTGATGACTAATTGGTTGATAATAGTATATCCTGCTTAATAGTGGTTGCTATTTTGTTTTAAAAGTGGCAGTGGCATAGCAAATGGTTGACAACTGGTGATGTTGTGATGGCTGGTTACTGTAAGTGGCATTTACAATGGCTATAAACAAGTTTCTTCATCAGTGGCATAGTAGCTGGTAATGCAGCACAATAGCTGGCTACTGACCAGCAAGTAACTGCTTAACAACGTAGCTGGCAGCTAGCAGGTGGTTAACAATAGCTGATTGTTTGTTCAATAACTGACTAATCATGGTTAGTCATGACATTATTGCTTTTGTTGGCTCAATGATTCATAAGCAAAAACTGGCTAATTAATCGTGATGATCACAACTCATAACTCGCTCTGCTATTGTTGGTGATTGTTTGGATAATTCTTATTGACTATACCATCGTCGGTTCATGTTTCAGAATCCAGAACACATCAAGAGTTTGCTGGGATAATGCAGTAACTTTGGCAATCGCTCTTCAACTGATCAAAATAATTTGACATTTCTCAAAATAGGGGAACCGCAATGTTGCGGCTGGCTTATTACTATAAATGGATCATAAACTGGATGATATCTGGGTAATAGTAAGAATTCAGAAACAATTATTGGTTAGTGCTGGATGATTCAGTTGGTGCAACTACAACAGACATTGATGAATAACGGCGCTACTCATCCGCCATGATGCTTGCACATGGTCTTTATTAATAATCTAAATAATTAACAAAAAATCATTAGCAAACAACCATTACAGTGGCTATAACCGGCTACAAGGGTTGAGAGCCGCTGAGAGTGAAGAAGTACCGTCAACCATGCGTAGAAACTAAATCATCTCTATACAGACACCCGCAAAGTTATAAGTTGGCTGAGAGCCCACCATTCAGCATAGTTAAGTCTACCATAAGCCCCGTAGTTCCCCGAGTAAACTGACCTAAATGAACAGGCCCTAGGGGGTACCGCTCTGAGATAGCGTTCCTTGCTGCGAAAAGTGGCGGATGCCACCAGAACAAAGCACCCATCAAGCACCCATAGTTAACATAGTTGAGCCTTACAAAGCATCATGAACCAGTACTGGTTGGTGGTTTCAACCCCTATGGAAAATACAACTCAACCAACCATTTGTTAATAATCACTGGGGAAAACAAAAATGTTCGAAACCACCAACCAAACCCATATGAACCATCAAGTGATCATTGTAAATCAGTGCTTACCTTCATTCAACCACCGTTTATCCATCATCGAACCATACGGCAATGGGTCAAAACCCTGTACCCCTGGCTCCCCTATCACTAACCATTGTTTACCCTATTATTGTTGGTTATTATCCCATATTATTGGTTGGTTAACTGCTTGACCCATAGCCATACCTAATTCTAAGCTGACGTAGCCAATCTAGCCGATCTTTCCAGGTTGGTCACCGGCACGGCGAAGCGCCATGTCCCCTGCCTCTGCTCTGAGCTCCTCCATAGACGCCTAGCACAGCCGGTTCACCAGTCGAGTTGTCGAGTTGTTGATATGGTGAACCAGTGGATGATATAGCGCCAGTGGTTACGACTAAGTTCGTGGCTAATGGTGCTTAATAAGTAGCGTATAGGTACAATTATTGTATAATGACTAGTGTGTGGAGCTAATGTATAATACAGTAGTTAATAACGCTTGATATACTGGTTAATGGTTACCAGCGGTTAGTACTAAAAGTGAATATGAAACTTACTGGAAACTTGCTGTACATGTAATGGGTACTTCACTTCTAAGTTTGTGGTTAAGAATGCCTAATGACTAATGTATGGATAACGGACTTGGACATAATAGTACAGTAGTTGATGATGCTGAATGTAGTGGTTGATATAGTGGTTCAGTTCACCTGAAGCTTCACCAAGTGGCTAATGCAATAATTACTAATGACAAAATCATGGTTAAAAATGATGATTCATATTGGTTAACTGATGATTAATGATGGTGAATCGAGCCGGTTCATCATGGTCAACAATGTTTAGTGACGGTTGGGGGTTAGGGATGGTGAATCGCCAGACTTGTTTCAATCAAATAACTGCACTAGTATCACGATCCTGTGACAACTTCGGCAAATCTTTGGATACATACATGGCTATGGGTCAATATTAATCAACCAACTAATGAGGGATATTCCCCAGCAATAATAAGGGAAAACAATGGTTAATGATGGGCAACCAGGGGTACGGGGTTTTGACCCACAGCCACATCACTAATGCCTGGCTGCACACCCCCGCCACAGCACGGCTGCTCCATCCATGCCTGCGTAGCCTGCCAGCGAAACCGAAGCGGCATGGATACGTTGAGCAAAGAGCTTTTCCCCGCTTCAGGGGTTAATCAGCATACCCCAGATCCAAAAAAAGAACATGAACCTCTTGGTTCAGCCTGATGATTGAAAGGCTCTAGACACACATTCCGCTTTGTTCAGCATGGTGACCCATATCGATCTGCACCCCAAGCCATGAAGGAGAAAAACCTCCAAGGAAGTGATCCTTCCCCTGAGGCCTTGGCCCCCTTTGAAAACGTATACCGTTATTTGGTTGTGGGTCAATATTAAGCATCAATTTGTTGAGGGGGATAATATTGCCAACAATTATAGGGAAAACAATGGGTACTACCAGGGGTACCTAGAAGAACCATTATTTCACCATTGTTTTAACCGGTTGGTTTCCAGCATTATGAGCAGTGATTGTGTCCCAGAAATGACGGGAAATTTGGAGGAAACCCCTTGACGATTGCTGGTTGAAACAAGGCTTTCCTGTAGTTTTTTCCATGGATCAAACCACTGACTTATATACTGTACTTGTTTCAGGCTTATTGTCATGCAATCGACGGAGCCATGATGCGGTGGGAAACCTGCTGGACATCCACCATGACGGGGGTCGGGTCATGATAATCGCTATAGGCCAAACTCATGATGGCATTAGAACCATATTCCAAAACAATCAAAAGGGTTGACGCTCACGGTTAATGATACTGGACAAAGATTAATAGGCAAAGGTGTTATCATTCAGTGACATGATCTAATCATGGGCAAATGATTTGTAGTGCTGGGTAATAGTCAGTGGATGTTAATTGCAGATCCAGCTCTTAACGAAGCACTTCTATTTTTGAACAATGACCCATCATCCAATGGTCGGTTATCCCCCATACTCAACCATAGAAAGTCATGGCAGGCCCTGGCAAAAACTGGTTGGTGTTGCTTCACCACCCCTATGAAAACTGTGAGTCAAGCAATCAACATCAATCAACCATTTGGTCGAAAAAATGAAGAAACATCGTAAAAATGTCAATCAAACCACCAACCAGAAGCTAAATAATCAATATTAACATATACTAACCACTATGAACCATGGACCATTATTATCTAAATATTAGCCACTATTTACCACCATCTTCACCATGCGTCGACTGGTGATTTTAATGCGCCGCCATTTTCATCCCTGCCCTGCCATGCCCACCTCGCGTTGCCGATCCAAGGACTGCCAGGCTTCCTTCTCACGGCGCTCAGCGGCTGCCTGGCTAGAGCGGCGCGGTGGTGACCCGGGGGGGTTGATGAAGGTGGGTAGCTACGGGGGTGAAGATGGGTGAAGGGTGGTGAAATGAGTGGTTAAAATCAGCTGAAGGGTGGTGAAATGATGGGTTTTTAGTGGTTAAAATCAGCTGAAGGGTGGTGAAATGATGGGTTTTCAGTGGTTAGAATCAGCTGAAGGGTGGTGAAATGATAAGTTTTCAGTGGTTAAAATCAGGTGAAGGGTGGTGAAATGATGGGTTTTCAGTGGTTAAAATCAGCTGAAGGGTGGTGAAATGATAAGTTTTTAGTGGTTAAAATCAGCTGAAGGGTGGTGAAATGAGTGGTTAAAATCAGGTGAAGGGTGCTGAAATGATGGTTTTTACCGGGGAACGTGATGGTAAAATGATGGTGAGTTCGGATCGTGAGGGGCAATTGCTGGCTGATGCTAGTGGTTAAGGATTTATGATGAGTAATCTGCCAAGCAATTTCTTAATCCCTTGTATTCATGGTGAATCATGGTTAATAGTCGTTAGTACTGGCTAGTGTGGGATGGTTAATATTGGTGATATTGGCAAGAATTGACATTGGGACTGGTGATGAATGGTGATTCATCATGGTCAATCATGTGGTTGATGAAGGTCGATGATGGGCAGTCTTGGTAATACGAGTAGAAGGTAGAATCATTGCGAATTGTGGTGAATGATTGTTTCAAGAAATTGCCGATCATTCATCAAATGGGTGTTTCTCAAGCCATAGGGAACCCCAAATATGGTTGGTTTATTACTATAAATGGCTATTAATGGATGATTTGGGGGTACCCCTATTTTGAGAAACCACCAAATAGTGGTAAACACTTTCCAGTCATTCAAATCATGGTTAATGATGGTTAAACTGATTCATCACGGCCCTTACTATCCTTATGAGTATTTGATCAACAATGGTTAACAATGTTTGGTCTATACAATAGTGTATAATGACAATGGTCAACAATTCAATATACGCAATATACTTGATCATTACTTGATCTATCGTGCTTGAATCATACTTATATACACAGCCGACCACAACCGACAACTCACTGCATCGATACGTAGATGATGGTTGTGGTCCGTTGTCATTACGCATATTTGGTCGGAAACACGTGTTGGTTTCTTCGCCCTTCTGTGACCTACGTCCTTAACATCCCGCACGATGAATAAAAAACAGTTACTGTACTGAAAATGCTCGACAAGAATAAGCTACCAGCACCACCACAACAACAACAACAACATTTATGAGCAGTTATGGTTCGTGATCGGGAATATTCACCAACAATAAGCACCAACAGAAGCTCTTAGTTATACAAGTTGCTAGGTGAAAACACCGAGCAGGGTGCTTGCCTACCGACAAGGCTCCCATACTCCCAGGTCAACATTCTCCACGACCATCCACAGATCATGGCTGCTTGGGGATTGCCCTGTTTTTGTGGTACCTGGATCTTCCAACTTGGGTAGCCCATCATCATAGATATCATAGCTATTGATTACCATTACTTTGAGATGAAGTGTTTTTGCACTATCTAGTGTTAAAACTTTGCACTGGTACGAGGCAGTATTGCTAGAAAGCATAAAATATAAATATCAGTAATTATTACAATAAGACCATTACATAATGGTTAAACTTACAAAATTGATCAAAACATCTCAGTCGATAACATTACCATCTAGTAATTGTGACCATTGTAACGTCGTGAAATACAACCTCAATAATCTTTATAAACCATCAATATTAACCATCAAAAACTCAAAAACCTTCAGCAGTTTAAACAGGTTTAAACTATAACAATGGTACTTTCAACCATTGATGTAAAATACACCCCTCAACCATCAGCTATAACCATAAGGGAACCATGTTGGAATAACATTATACGCACTTTCAAGCAAGCCAATGACAATAATATAACGATGGTAAGTCTAAATGCCATATGGTCACGAAACCATAGCTCACACAATGATATAATGATCATGATGGTGTTGGGTGATAACCATCAATGACCATCAATAACCATCCATCAGCATTATCAAACCATTGCGAAACCATTAAACCATATCAAACAAATAGTACCTGTTAGCTGATAACAGCTGTGATATTACTGTTATTTAGTCAACGTTGACCATTAAACAGTCAATTGTTAAACTAACTGTTATGAAACCTACAAAATTGCTTCACACTAAGATGATAATCAGCATATTAAACCATATTGCACCATTAAACCATATGAAACCATTGAACCATATCAAACCATATCAAACCATTAAACCATACAATTAAAACCGTATTAAACCATGTTAAACCTACAAAACCAGCATCAACCATCAGCCTCAGCCCCTTCCAGTGTCCTTCCCAGTGCGCCGCAGCGCGCAGCCTGCCTTCTGCTCCTCCAACTCTCGAAGGCGCGGTGAAGCCTGGCGACAGATCCGAGGTGATCGGCGGCGGGACGTCCCGGCTGGTGGACGATGGACGATGGACGATGGACGATGGACGATGGACGATGGACCATGGACGATGGACGATGAAGATGAGGATGAGGATGAGGATGAGGATGAGGATGATGATCAATGATGCTTGAACCGCAAATCAAAATTGCAATGGATAACATATTGCCAAGTGGCAAACATCAGTCCATACATGGTACGTACCCCAAAACATCCCAAGTTATGATTGAGACTTCCCAGGTAAACAAGCAATCTTGATGTTTCTGATTGTTAATCCATGTTAGCCACCATGCTTCACCAATCTTGATGCTGGTTCACTGGTGCTCCATTCCGACTCGGCAGTGGCCTCAGTTGCCTCTTCCAGAATCTCATTGCTCGACCCTGAGCGAAAGAGCACCACACGCAGAGCGTGAAGAGGGTCTCCCATGGTCTCCACTTCTAGCTGTTGTGGGGTCTCCATGTGGTACCCTCTGCGCAGGCATCATCACAGGAATCACCACTTCTGTGGGAACACCACGGCTACACCGATGTCGTTTCAAAGATCAATTACCAAGTAGCTACTGTAAGTAGTCCGATTACTTAGAAATTCACCTACACTCATTGGACATTGATCATCACAAAGAGTTCTTGAACCCGTCCAAATCATCAAATGACTCACTCAAAGTCGCAGTTACCCATGGCGGCCTCTACAAACCTCAACTCTCAACGGACCGCTGTGTTTCTTATGAAAACATACATTGTACAAAATGCGCTGATTGAAAATATGCATGAAACCTCCTTGAACTGAGTGTCGTTCAAACACATGAAAGGCCAAGCAAAGGAATACTCACATCCCAGGGTGTCGTAGTTTGACCGTTGGTTTATCCTATGAAAGTGTCCTTCCTTGCTTCCTTCCTTCGTTCCTTCGTAGCTTTGTTTCGAACACATCTAGGCAGTGCTTCCTCCCCAACAATGCTTTGAAGGTGGGTACATCCATACCCATGGAGATACCCAAAACCAGCTATATAAGTGGTATACAGTGTATGGACGCTCTCGCACAGTGCCTAAGTATACTCAAATACACTTGCGTTTCTGGTTGGTTTTATCAAGGTTTGTCACAGTCTAATTTCTTCCCCTCATGCATCACTGCTTGTTCAATGAATAGACTCTGCTATGAGTTTTAGCGGCTCGTCTATAATCATGGTGGTTTTCCTGACGTGTTGGCCTGAGCATTTTGCCATCGCTGCATATCGTTGCCATCACCTTTTGGAAGTCCCAAAAAGTGCTCTGGTTCATCATCATGCAAGAAACAAACCAGCGATCTATCATCATCAAACAAAACAAACCAGAGATTGACCATCATCAAAATAACCAACGGCTGCTTGAAAGCTTTAGTAACACTCATGAACCACCATTGAATCTATTGATTAAGCATTTTCGAAACTACCATCGCAAACCATGGTCACCAACCATCATCATCAACCATCATTAGCCAGTCACCATCAACCATTTTAAGCTTTCATTATCAATCATCATTAACCATCATTAACCATCAACATCAACCGTCATTAACCATCAACATCAACCATCATTAAGCATCAACCACCAGCGCCCGCTGATCACCACCTGCATTCCTTCCGCTTCGCGGGACAGTCAGCTTCTGTTTCAACATCTGCGCCTGGCCCAGCAAAGAGATTGCACCATGGAATGAAGTGCTCTGGTTGGTGATTGGTGGTTAAGACTGACTAATAGTGGTTAATACTAGTCAGTAATGACTGGTTGGTGAGTGGTTGATAGTGGTTAATTAATGATAGTGATTGATAATGGTTGAAAGCTATCCCCAAAGTAACTCGTTGGTGATTAGTGTCGCCATCCCAAAAATATCACTTGGTCAACCAATCAACCAGCCCAATTGTGGGGAAAATGAACAAATTAAAACCATCGTGATGGACACAGCAGGGATCATGGGCAATTTCGAATCTACAATAGGCAGCTTCCAAACTCCCTAGTCAATCATCAACAGCATTCATCTCAGCCATGTTCAAACCTCATCGGAGACCATGTAGGACTAGTTATGACATGATTTATAGAGGCATCTAAGTATACATATGTTCACGAGAAGTGGTAGTGAACCTAGTCAGGACCCAACGTCTATGGCTGGTTAGGGGCCCACCTTGTATGCATTGATGCCAATGGTCTGCCGCCCGTTGGATGACCATCCAAGCCGCCATTTCCTACCTTCTCTCGAGCCATGCCAGTGAGGTCTTCCTTCATTTCCTTCAGCCACGCTACAGCAATGTGTGTTGCAGCTGGGTGAAGTGATGGGTTTGCAATGGAGGGTTATGGTTCACAGTGGTGATTGAGATTGGTTGAGTTATGGTTAATCAGATTGTCTTGAATAAGAAGAATGATGAGCAACATAAGCATGTAATGTGTGCATATATTGGCTGGATGTTTTAAGATACTATTTATGTGTATATATTTATACATACACCATATATATATATATTATGGTATATACAAATATCGATGCGCAAATAGACAAGCACACACTGGTTGTTTCGCTAAACCAACCAGCCAACCACCCCCCCTACACTCAGTAGGACCTTTCTGCCAGCAAAAGCATTTGGAAGCAAACATTCTGCCAGGGGCCAGGATTGATGATCAATGGTCAACTGAATACTGAGTTGATAATATATGATAATATGATCCAGAATAGGTTGGGAAAAATGAGTGAGTCTGCCCATGAACGTCCACGAGAAAGCGGCTACAGCGTCGCCGCTACGAAGACTCGCTCAAAAACAACAAAGGACCAGCTAGAACTGATTGCTGCTTCTGCAAATTCAGCAGCTTCAGCTTGTGAATGAATGACTTGCCCGAGAAGGCTACGGAAACACGGCGAGGGTGCTGCCTGTGTTTTTTCCATGACTTGGCGCATGACCGGAGTTTCGTGGGAGGTTCCAGGTGGACGTCTCATTGATCACCTGGTGGATGAAAACTCCCAAGGAATACACCGAACTTATTCGCTTCGCAATCGCACAACCATCGAGAACCACTGACACACCACCAGATTACTCAACCACAAGCCACCATGTTTGCAGTATGAAATCATAGCAACCACATTGACCTATCATAACAACCACATTGACCTACAATCACTCACCAAACCTGGACATCATTGGAGTCTGTTCACCCGTTCACAACGTCTCCTGGATCTTCTTCTCAGCCTCTCTCTGTGCTTCTCGCGCAGCCTCCAACTCTTCTTGTTGCGCCATGGCCTGCCACGTTGGGGATCTGGATCTGGCAAAGGTTTGAACCAATGGTTTCATGAATGGTTAACAACGGTAAATAATGGTTTACAATGGGTAACAATGGGGGTTAGAACCATTGGTGAACTGGTAGTTTCTCAAGCCATGGGGAACCCTAGAAAGGGATGGTTTGTTGATAGGTATGGTTGATATTAGATGATTTTGGGGGGTCCCCGATTTTGAGAAACACCCAACTAGTGGGAAATAATTTCTAATCATGGGTAGTGATTTCGCTGGGTTTGCCACAACACTCCTGGAAACTGACATACACCCAAATGTGTGTTCAATGATCAGGTTCCTGTTGGGATAGCTGCAGGGGGGTATGATACACATGGGTAATGATTCCGATTTTGGGTCCGAAAATTATATTAGCATACCCAGGAGCGACTTAGAGCTCATTATTCTTGCCCATTCATTTGAGGTCAGCTATACCATATGGTGGTTTCTGAAGTTATACGGGTAGCCCCAAATCATCCAGTTTATCAACCATCAACTCACCATAGATTTGGTGATTTCTCGAAATACGGGGTACCCCCAAAATCATCCAGTTTATTAACCATTCATAGCAATGAACCAACCTTTTTTGGGGGGTTCCCTACTTGACAAACCACCACGTCTTCCAAGAGTGACCAGTGATGATTGCAACCAACCACAGACCAACGGATCAATCACTAGTGCTGGGTGGGGCGACCAATCATTGCCACCGGGTCTGGAGAATGATCACCCCGTACTACTGCACATGAACTGAACGCACACAACATGCTCACCATACCCTCTGGGACTCTGGGAATCAAAGATAACTGGCTGGAACATGGCCATACCCAACAATAGGTAAACCATCTAGAAATGGTGGATATTACGCTGTGGCAAATCGACACTCCTTGTGGAACCACAAGCCTGTCTAGGAGGGCAATCCCGAGTTTTATCCTCGTATATGCTTTACAGTGAATAAATATGCCGGTCAATGATGGCAGCCAAACAATTTCAGTAAAAAAACAATTCGCTGTTCATGATATGGTGGGAACTAACAATGGTGGTAGGACATTTTCGCCAGTAGAATTCAAATATCTTGGTTTTCTGATAAATATTCAGTGATTAGTGAAATATTGGTTGATAGGAGATCACTAGGGAACAAACAACTGAGAACCTGTGTGGAATCCCTCAAACATGGTGATCCTGCGCTAAGTGCCGGCCATAGATGAAAGTGCCAACGGAAGGCGCGAAGGTCATCATATACTTTGGATGCCCAACCTTTATTGGGCGAATCCCGAGCAATTTACCTCACCAATTGAACCATAGATAGTCATAACTATTTCTCAAAATAGGGGACCCCAACAATTGACGGCTTATTCTTACGCGGTACTATCAATGGTTAATATTGGATGATTTGGGGGGTCCCCTGGTCCCCTATTTTGAGCATCCACCATATGGGATATAACAGGCTATCAGTGGAATGGGATAACACCAGACTTACCATAGGTAGCCCTTTAATACGGACAATTTCCTCCCAACCAGGATTTATGGGGTAACCCTTCTTTGTCGGTAGCCAGAATCCCAACTCCCAACCTGTTCACGAGCCATCGCATTGATGCTGGCAATAGACTGGTTGTGTAGGTCCTGAGAAATGGCGGTGCATGCAAGCGCGGCTGCAACCACAATGAAGTTGTGATACAAACACTGGTCATCACCGTTGTGAAAGTGAGTAGCTAGAATATGGCCTATAAAAATGTTAGTACTTGGCTTGTAATTAGCTAGACAATCACTTCAGCACTTATGTGTATAAATGTTGACGATGTACCACAAGTTGGAGGTTCTTTTTCGGCAATTCTGCCGGTATTTGAACCACCCTCGAAGTCCGGCAGCCAGCACAAATCATCCTGGAGAAAAGGCAGTTCTCCGCGAGGGCTCGGTCGTTCAGTTATTTCCCCACTGAAATTATCTAAACATACATGTGGATATGCAAAAGTATGGCTACAATGGTTAAAGATGGTTGGTGATGGTTAGGTGGCTACTCAAGTTGGTTCTTGTGGTGTTCCTTGTGTGGCAGTGACCACCAATCATGTTAACCATCAAATATTCCATGTGAACCATCTTTAACCACTACAGCGAACCATCAAACATTGCTAGGTCTAACATCCAATCTTAATCTCACCCTCTATGAACCACTACAATTACCCAACCATTTGTGGGACTCCAAACGAACGACATTAATATCAACCATCCAATATGAACCACTACAATATTAACCACTATTAACCACCAAGCATTATCAACTGACATCCAATCTTAATCTCACCCAATATTAACCACTGCAATAATGAACCATCAACCATTGCTAGGACTCCAATCACAAGCCACCATTTAACAGCTACGAACAGCCCATGGCTTGCCATCCTCGCCAGCTACGCTCCTCCAACTCCATCCACTTCTTCTGCAGGAGATCGAAGCTTCCCTCACCAAGATTGGGCCTGGCAAAAGGTCAAGACCTCTCCCATACCGTCATCTACGCTCAACCAGGATGAAGCTTAACTCTTTTTTTGTTCATAGAGGGGGTATAATGAACTAATAGTGGTTAATCATGATCATTTAGAGGATAATAGTGGTTCATTGATGGTCGATCAATGGTAAATAATGGTTGTGAGAACGAAGTAGGCATGACTTCGCAAGAACCTAAGAATTCATCATTTCCAGGAGTTTGGCTCCATCAGGGGCTGTCAGGCTATTCTTCTGACTGGCCCTCATGCATATCTTGTTGCCAGTAAGGATCTATGGCTGAATTGCTAGTTTGGTATGGCAACAAGTTGCCTATCAGCTGATCGTAGCTATGGTACCAACCATTGGTCGCTTGGCTGTTCGTCCCCAAGTCTGATGGTTGGTCAACTGCAATCTCAAGCTGGTTAGCTTTCACAGCGATGCACTTGGCATCCTCAAAAAGTGGATAAAAGTGGGGTATCAACCAGCAATGATCAATAAAAAATCTTTGTTCAGCATCAAATAAATAACCATTATTGACCATCAAATGAGCCACTGTAATTTTCAACTGACTATTACAATTAACCATCAATCCCTATCATCATCAGCCGCTACAATTAGCCATCAAACATGTCCGGGACGTGGACGTATCACAATCGATAGGCCTACCCATGGAAATCCCCACAAAATTAGTCTACATCCAGGTCAGGGGCAGGCGATCCCTTTCGTTGGGGAGGGGGGGGGTCCGTTGAAGCATCATCAACCGCTATAAACGACTAGAAATGACTATGGTTAATTGAGCATTATTAGTTCATCCTTAGTTCATTCTTAGTTCATCATTAACCATTATTGGTTCATTATTAGTTCATCAGTAGCCATTCTTAGTTCACTAGCAAGTATAAACAATTGATTCTTAGCCCATATCAATGATCACTCTTCTGGATCATCATTCACTATCAACACTATAAATAACCAATAACCAACCAAGAGCCAACCATAATCAACCACAACAAACCACAACCAATCACCAACATTCACCAACCATAACCAACCCAACCACGAACAGTCGAAGCACAGGGCTGGGGTGAAGCGGCGGCAAACCCTGGAGATCCAGCGCTGGCGCCTGGCAAAGAGCTTCGAAATGGACTCGTCGCTGGGAAAACAAAGCTCCAGGAACTGCTGGAAGACCTGACGTTGCGAGGCTCGCGAGGCGAAGCGAAGGTGGTTTTCCGGGTGGCTGATGGATGAGTCGGAAATAGTGGTTGACTAAGGCTTGACAACAGTTAATGGTTAACAATGATAGGTTTTTAATGGTTAGTGGTTGATTGATGGTTGACAAATGGTGGATAAATGGTTGACTAATGGTTGACTAAGGGTCCGCGAAGCGCGAGCGAGCGGTGTCATGGAAGATTCATCCTGGAAGGAATGGGTAAACCGATCGTGGTTGATGGATGGTTGATGGTTGATCAATGGGTAGGAATGATCGGTTCAGAATGGTGGTTGATGGTTGATTGATTTGTTTATGATGGTCAGTATTGATGATTGAGCTGATTAATAGTGGTTAATTGTATTAATAATGATCAAGAATGGTTCAGAATGGTCAATGATTGTTCACAACCGATGCTAATCATGATTGGGGCTGCTATGAACTGCCCCAGCCGCAGAGTTTTGTATAGAAATGTGATGACTTGTACGGGGATTTCCAAAGCCATGGGGGACACCAAGAAAGGATGGTTTATTATTGCGCTACGAATGAATGATATTGGATGACTTGGGGGGTTCCTCTGTTTTGAGATACCGCCCAACTATGTTTGGATCTACCAAACCAAAAAACTATCCATAATGCCATATGTTCCAGACATTTTTTCTCATACTACCAACATATCAATAAGAGTGTCGACACCTGCTTTTGGCAACGTCTCTAGTCTTGGGACTGAATCGAAAGTGCAGGGGAGATCAACGTATTGACCATGTATGGGCTGACAAAGAACCATTTTTTCAATTGTTTGTCAATCTTATAAGCCACTCAGAGTAGTTACTAACCATGGTTACCAACCAGTTACAGTTGAAATGCAGCTTCACTGCTTCTACCATTATTGACCATGATTAGCCATGTTTCTACACATCTTTATTCAATCATGGTCATCCATGACATAAACATGGTTAGCTGTTCTGAGCTACTAACTGCTGTTGCTTATCAGCGACTATCGTTCCATTGCCAACCATGACCGAATCGTTTATGATTCAACATTTCCAAATGAGCTATAGTCAACCGTACTACCCTCAAACTAAACTGGCAAATGGAACATCACATTCTTTCAGGCCCCTTTCGGAAATCAATGGAAATCAGCTGTAAATGGTGGTTTTCACGAGGAAATCAGCTCCAAATGATGTGCTCACCATTGCCAGGTCAGTTTCGCCAAGGCTACCCGGCCACCGTCAACCGCGGCCAGGGCGCGCCTTGCGATCGTCTCGAGCAGCGTCCCCGTGACCTGCGGTGGACCCATGGCGAGACATAGGAACCGTGGTGCTCCCAGCTGGTTTTTATAGGGGATACCGAGGGATCTTAGGGGATTACAACACTTAATTCTAGGGGATTATGAAGGTCAATGATAGGGGATTATAGGGAATTATACGGGATGATAAGGGATCATAGGGGATTATAGGGGATTGTAAGGGTTAAGAGTAGGAACAACCAAGGGGGTTTCTAGGGTTGACCATGGCTAATAATCGGGGATTTATAGGGGATAATCACCAACAAACTTACGGTTGTAACCCCCTAAACACAGTTAACTGACGGTAGTTGACAGCTAATCAACCACCGTTTCTGGTAGATATGACTATACTGAAGGGTGGGTTATACTTATACCTAGGCGGTCCTAAACCCAGTAAGACGAAAGGGATCGACACCGGATTTTGCGCAGTGCCAACAGCGCACAAGGATCGTAATGGGTTCTGTGCATTGGAAAGAGTCATTCAATCTGTCTCCCGCACTGATGGGAAGGGCCCCCCTAGTTGCCATAATCAAATGGTGGTTTGTCAAAATAGGGGACCCCAAACCATAGGATAGTGAATCTGTATACATTTAGGGGGCCCCCTATCTTGAGAACCGACTTCCCCCACTCATAACCGGCATTGACCAAGTGCTAAAACCCCCCATGAAACCCTATAAAAAGCCTATTTTGAGAACCCCCAAAATAACTTCTTTACCAACTTGCCCACCTTCCAACTTGGGATTTCTCCACGTTGGTCGTCTTGGCCAAGTTACGTCTCCACTCACCCAGCTGTCTCAGCAGCTCTGGCCTGACATGCTGTGAACAGCGCCCAGCAATGATCCGTACCACGGCGCCAAGGCCGACCCCGCCGATGACGATGATGAACGATGACGCAAATGAAAATTCCAATGACAATGAAAAGGATGATGATGATGATGGTGATGATGATGATGATGGTGATGATGATGATGATGGTGATGATGATGATGATGATGATGGTGGTGGTGGTGATGATGATGGTCACGACAATGGTGAAAATACTCATTATAATAGTCGAACTGCCCATGATGCCAATGACGGCAGTGCTGCTGATGACGACAAACAAGATATGGGGAAACGACTTCATTTGTCTTGGTAGACAAACAGGAACAACTATCAACTGCCATTGACTCTGTCTTGGCTCTCATCGCTAGGTTTCTCCATGCAAAGGTTTACGACTTGTTGCCGCAGGTGGTTGCAGTGATGAAGAGACGATCTGCAGTGCTGACAATTTTGTGATGCCTCATGCGTGAGTGGGAAGCATCTATCTGCAGATTGGTGTAAACCCTGTGACCCATTTAACTATGGCTACCAAAAAGGCCCGGCAGAAAACCATACATGGGCCATATTCCAGGTCATTGGATGTCACTTGCAGATTAGTTTGTGGATGACTACTCTTGATGATGGATGGCAATCTTCCAAGACATTGCCGGCCGTTGCACCACGGTCACAATGTATCCATGGCGCAGGGAGAAAAATTTAGTATGGCTTCGTCCACCGAACATGTACCTCCCACAAGTTGATACGTTACCCACCTACAACCATCCTCGCTGGAATTGCTTGGGTCTACCCTTGATTTAGTTTCGCCATTGCAGAAGCTTCTTAATCATACCTACCAGAACTGGCAGTTTCCCCAACAGTCATGACCTGGCAAACCCTCAAGTCTAACCAGGGCGCAACCATAACCTAAGTGAACCATAAGCGAACCACCTGCCATAACCTAAGTGAACCGTAGGGGGTGTGACCCCAGCCCCTAGTGATCCCCGGCAAACCCTCAGGGGTGTGACGTTGGCGTTCGCCGAACATTCGTCGAGACGCAGGTCCGTTGGCGTCTCTTGAGCCGCTGCTTCTTCAAAGGCTCCATCCTAAGTGGCGTTGAGATATGGGATGGAGGACCCCTTGTAGCTATATAATAGTTATCTCAAAACTATATTTGCATAATCTCTATATATAGTAGTTATATCATATGATTTGGTTCTCAAAACAATAGCTACAAATTAGAATGATAACTAATCTCATCAAAAGTAGTGACTCCTATCTAGTAAAATAATAATAACAAATTCTCCTAGTAATAGTAGTGATAATCCCCATACTAGGAGCTAATAATAGCTAAAATAGGGAATTATGACTAATAATAACGGTTAAAGAAGGATACATGGTGGTTTCTCAAGTCACAGGGGACACCCCCAAATCATCCAATGATATCTACATTTGGCAATTGGTCAAAAGTAACCAACAATACCAGGGGGAACAACGGTTAATGATAGGGAACCAGGGGTTCCAAATAATATGATTACCACTATTACCACTGTTAATAATTTGATTATCACTATATAGGGGTGACCTCTATGATTATGATATCTCAATGGAGATATCGGGGTTTCTCAAAATAGGATTCCAAATAATATGATTACCACCATTACCACTATTAATAATATGATTACCACTATATAGGGGTGACCTCTATGACTATGATATCTCAATTGAGATATGGGGGTTTCCCAATCATCCAATAATAGCAAAAAATATAGTGATAAACCAATTAGTTTTTGGGTTCCTTATTTTGAGAAACCACAATGCGGCTGTGGGATGTTGTGGGTGGTGTGAATGGTGAAATTTTGATGTAAGTCGTGGATGATACTAAACGTCTGATTGATGTGAGTGTTTCATGCTACTGGCTGATATGCATGTTTCAATGGTGTTCATCAGGAATTTTGGTTCAATGGTTTAATCTAATTAACATGAATGGTTCATACTAATGGCTGATATGGTTCGACATAAAGCATGCCCAAGTGATTGTTTGCTGTCAAGGAGTATGCCCAAGTTATACTAATAGTTAACCATTATATACCCAATTTCAGTGATTGTCACGTTGAATTGTTTGCCTTGCTTCCCTACCAAACAACAACCGCCCGCACGTGGATCACCGTCCACCCTCCACGCCGTGTAAGCTCCCGAACGCACTCAGGAAGCAACTCATGGCAGAAACGCTGAAAAGACTGTCGATCCTGGAAGCTTCCCCAGTGTGGCAGCTGTGGCAGTTTTTGGATGTGTTCCGAACGCCACGTTGCTGCTGTGAGACAGCGAACCTTTTGGTTTCAAAGAATCCATGTTTTGAATGATAAAACATGATCAAACAAAACATGAATCATGTGTTTACAATTCATTTGAAGAATTGTGTTATGCATTCATCATTACTGCACTTGAACATGAAATACCTTGACAGCAATTTTTCCCTGTCTATGGCTAGATTTCGATGATACTAACATGTACGGAGGTTTCTCAAAATAGGGGTACCCCCAGATATCATCCAGCTTATTTACCATTTACAGGAATCAACAGACCATAACTGGCGGGTCCCTAAACTGGCTTGAGAAAACACCATACAGCTGTTTAACCATTATTCTTAGTTGTCATTCCCAATTATTAACCATAAAAAACTCGAAACCATTATTAGCCAAACAATGGTTAACAAACCAAGGAATATAATGGTGAACTAACCATATCATGGTTAACTATTAGTGTTTAACCCCTTGAACTCCTTGAAACCACCCAAAATATCTTCATATATCTTCAATATTGCAGTCATAGCAACGACTCGACGTTGGGCCCATTGGCTGTGCTGAGTGACACCAATGACCCATCCACGACCAGGTCTCCACACCTCCATGAGGATCTTGTTGAATCGAACCACCTGAAGCAGCGCGGCTCAAACACACGACATGGGCACAACCGAACGCTGGTGAATTCTAGCTGGTTAGTGGTTGATAATGGGTTGGTTAGTGGTTGATAATGGGTTGGTTGGTGGTTGATAATAGGTTGGTTAGTGGTTGATAATAGGGGAGAATATCCAACAACTATGAGAAATCTAGCAGCTATACATGGCTAGCTGATTGATGATGGCTAATAGTGACTAGTACAGTACTGATTAATTAATGATAATGGTTAGTGGTTGATAATAGGTTGGTTGGTCAACTCAGGCAATGCTTGTTGCATGCTGGTTGCCAATTCCTTAATAGATGGTTGGTTAGCTGATAAAATGGTGGTGAACGATGACAGGTCTTTGTTTTTTCAGCCTCAATTTCTAGATGATTAGTCAGTGGTGCAGAATGGAACCCCCAAACGTTAGTTCACTTCGGTCCGTTCACTAGGATTACTACTATTTATGGTAGATAGAACCTTTAGAAATGTATGGTCTGTTGTTACATAGTCAACCTCAACCAAGGCATCATGACTATGTCTAAACACCCTGCCCATTTACATCTCTAAAATGAACAGAAAAACTCGTAGCTCTGGGACCGTTTACCTGCGTAGGTGTTTCTGAAACCGTGGGACCCAACCCAAAATGCTTGGTTCATTGCTAAAAATCACCAACATTGGATATTGGAGGGGGTACCCCTGTGACTTGAGACAGTTCAAGTCGGGCCACATGGCTTTGAGTCGGGCCTACCCCAAGGGATACCCCGTGGCCAGCGCCTGGCCCACCCCGCGCCTTCACATATCTTTCCTCGAGCTTCTCGATTTTGCCCTGCTGCGCCTTGAGCTCTTTGTCCTGGCGGATCACGGACGAGTGGGGGGGCCCCAAGTTGGTTAGTGAACGTCGCGCCTCGTTCACGAGGGTTACTTGGTGGCGCAACTAGATCCCTTGCTAAAAAAATATATTTCTAGTGGTTATTAATGGTAAATCAATCATATCCCAAAAACACAACAAAAACCTAAGTTAGTGGGTATAAGCCATCCAGGTTACTACTGTTTATCGCTATTTATGGTAGAACTATACTGAATGGTGGGTTACAAGCCAACTGATAACCTTTGGGTGTAGCACTCTGTACCTCTCAATGTTCTAAAGCCGAAATGTGAAGTTGATCATCCGGTTGATTCTCTTCGTCATTCTCATAGTGCCATGATCATCAATAAGCCGAGGGTGCTCCCAAGAACAACGACTGTATCCTGATGGCCACTGTCCCAAGTTTTGTACAACTGTTTTCTTTGTTTCGGAAAAACAAACAGTTTGCCCATACACAGCTTTTATTTCCTGATCAAATAGTGGTTACGCACTGCTACCATTTAACATCATGTTTAATTGTTTACCAGTTTTAAATACCTACTATTCTCAAACACTATAGGCCTTGGGTATCAACGGTCAATATCAACTATCATTCTTACTTACCACTCTTATGAACCACTTGTATTAACCGGTATAGTATTTACCACAATCATTTACCGCTAGCAACCTCATTGCTGTTACCACCAGCAACCATTGTTATAGTTATAGTATTTACCACTATTACTTACCACTAGTATTGACCACTAGTATCGACCACTAGCATTGACCACTAGTATTGACCACTAGTATTGACCACTATTGTTAGCCATTACTTGCAACCAATGCCGGCATTACTCATAGGTGTCAACAATTCAGCGCCTTCCGTCGCAGAAGCGCCACGAGAGTGTCCTTAGCCCCAGAAATCTGGGAACCACCACCTCCCTGCTGTCAGTCATAGAAGATGGGTGGTAGTTCTTGGTTAATCACAATTAGTCATGGTAAATCATGGTTGATCATGATTATAATGGTCGATATTCAATAATCATTACTGGTTGGTAGTTGTTTCACTGGGTTGGTTCATGGGAAAATCTAAAGGAAGGCCTTGTTTTAACAAACAAATGACGACAAGGGTTTTGCAGGTCAATTTTCCCATGAACTACTTCTGGGTGGTCCGTTTTGGTTAATGTCAAGGGTAGTAAATGGTGGTACTGGTCGTTTGGTAATATAGTGATTGACTTGGTGTAGCCAATGATTATATGTTGAGATATTTTGGTCAATGTCCAACTATTGTTGTTTGATTTGGTTCATTGGTGGCTAATTGAGGGCTAATTGATGGTCAACTGATAGATTAATGGTGGTTGATGGCAAACTATCAAAGGTTGACGACCTGCAGAGTCAATGGCTATGTAGTGATCATGGACAATATATGATGGTCATCCAATTCAAATATTGTTGGTGAATGATGGCTGATATTAGTGGTTGACGGATATTAATGTGCGATAATGGATGATAATGGTAGATCCAGCTATAACTTTTCATAGTTGTGTGGAGAGGGGGATCATGGCTATTTATGGTCAATAAGCTGCTGAAACATTAGTGAATGATCGATAGACCACCACTGGTTGTTCGCGCATGTTACCATAGATTCGCCCAGGCAATAAGCTGGTTGATCTCTGAAGTTCACCAGAGCTGATGTTGAAATGTAAATAAACGGATGAATGGTTAGTTAATGGCCATTAATCAATGTTAGTTAATGGCCATTAATATGGCTCCATTGGCCATGAACTAGCCATTCACGATGAAACTATGTTCCAATAACGTATATAACCACCATTTATGGACCATCATTGTCAACCATTCCTAGTTGCTGATAGTGGTTGTCACCAATTAATTATGATCAACCACTGGCTTTCATCGTGGTTGATGGCAGTTCAACATGAACTCCATCAGGGGGTCCACTATCCCGAGGATTCTCTCACAGCCTCACCACGACCAATTTCGCCGCGCGGCTCGAGGGATGTTTTCCACCGCCTAGCATCGGCAGGAGTGACTGGCATCATCCCCGGAAATCAACTGCGAAACTATGGGATAAATGGCCGTCAACAACAGTAATAACTGGTTGGTGGTTGAACTACCCTTATTGAAAATACGCTTGTCAACCAGCCAACCTACCACTTTTAATATTAGGGGAAATGAAGATTATGTCAAACCCCCACCCAAGAAGCCATGGGATGAGCCATCCACATCAATAGCTATCAACAGATCAATGGGTGTCCATGGCGTCCTAAGATGTGACCTCTGAACATGATCAGGTGCCTACCATCATTGTGTGATCCACAGGGACGGTGATGCATCTCGCTGTGTTGTTGTTTTTGCTGGTCACCTTCGCTCGGCTCACTCACCTGGAAACTGTTAAAATTACCATGTTTCTTGGTAAAACCAGTCACCCAATGGTGATTTTCAGGACAGTTTTTCCAATCAAATCGCGGATTTTCTACTTCCATCGAGGCTTCCCAGCAAGCCCAGGGCGCTCCTGTAGATCCAGGTCCAACCCGCTGTTTTTCTCGGCCATGGCGCGCCACACAGGCGAGTTTCAGCCGCGGTAACTTCAGCTGGCGGGGTATCCTTCATCCAGGGGTAAGTCCGGCTACGTGAAGTGGTGGGTGGTTGAACCACCCAATGGTTAACTAACGGTTAGATATGGTTAGATATGATTCAACCCCTATGAAAAATATGCGCAAGTCAAACAACCAATTGTTAATGACCAATAGGGAAAATACAAATATGAATCAAACCACCAGCCAATGAACATGTAGGGCACAGCTGAGGTAATATGGAGATGGGTCATGACTACCAACTTCCATCCAGGGGTAGGTGAACATCTATGGGAACAGCTTGGGCACGGGATGGTACAGTACCGGGTAGTGACCCACAGCCATATGAGTTCAAACTGTAACTTTACATAGAAACGATCCCAAAAGAGCGTTTCAACACATCTATACTTACTGCTCAGCAGTGACTAGTCCTTGACTTCGAAGGTCATCTACGAGTGTCCTTATGACAACCACCAGGTCCAGGTCTTGGTTAACCCCGTGGTAATGATAAATAATGGCTTGGAATGATAAATAATTCGTTCTCTTGCAAATAATGGCTCAACAACCGAGGTCTTCGTAATTACTCACACACAGAGAACAAAGTATGGCAGAGCCATTGCAGCTGCAAACACAAAACGCGTCGTGTGACTGGAAGTGCGTGGTGGTTTCAAAATGTTTCAATCAGCTGACCGCTGCAACTGATTCTGTTTCATTCCGTTGCGACATTATGTTCAATTATGTTTCATAAAATATGCTTCAACTCACAAGTCACCTCAACATAATGTGCATCAAATATGCTTCAACTAGCTGATTCATTCAGTTGTGACTATGTTTCCTATGTTTCAACTCGCTAATGACTTGTCCCAACAAATGCGACAAGTCCCAACGCTGCCAAGCTGTGGCACCCGTTTGGAGCTCGTCGAGACATGCCCATCAGAAAGTCCTCCTAGGGAAGGCGCAAGGAGGCACCGTGACCGAGGCACCTCCGAGTTGGCTACAGAGGAGTCCGATTCGCCGCCGAGGGGATAGCGCTGGTGATACGGATCAATTTTCATCAGAAAGGTGTTTAATTTAGAACCACAATGATGATTAGGTCCGACGCATCGGCCAGCAAGACACGGATTGGTTCCTTTGCTGTGGATTGGTTGATCGCGTGGAGGTGAAGGCATCCCCAGTTGGATCACGCTACTGGTAATATGAAGCCATGGTTAGTTTGGGGTTAGTTCAGCCACCTTGAAGGGCTACGGCCACCATGGTGACATCCCAGGGGGCCCTACCATGCTTAGGTGTTGCTTCTGCCTGGATGATCAACAGAGTTCCTGGTTCGGCCGAGTTAGGTTGTGAGGTTGCAAGGCGTCAGCTGGGCTCCGAATCATTGGTGAACATCGGTGGCATCAAACATGACTGTCAACTATTGATGAGGCGAGCTGGGTCAATATTAACCAGCCAATATGGGGGACAATAACCAACCAGTAACAGGGAAAACAATGGTTAATGGTGGGGAAGCAGGGGTACAGGGTTTTGAAAATTGATAGTGTGCCATCAATAATTGATTGTCAATAGTTAACTATTGACGATTGATAATTGATACATCAACTATTGATAATTGAAAATTATATCAACAGTTGTGTTAATTGATAATGCTAACTGTCATCAATTGTGGCAATCAATGCTATGGATGGCTATTGATAATTAAAAAACAACAGCAATGGCTTGCTGAATTGCCATTGATAAGCATTGATTGTTAACCATTGCTGTTGTTTTTGCCGTTCCACTTTCAAGCAATATTCACCATTATTGACCACCAAGCAGTAGCAACCATCAGAATCATATGGAAGCACACTGTGAAACCATCGTTTACCACATATCTGGTAGGTGATTGAACCACCCTATAGAAAAAGAATATCAACCAACCAACCATTTGTTAAACATTTGGAAACATCAAACATGTCAATCAAACCACCAACCACACATTGCCCATGAAGATCCACCATGCTAGTCGTTATTCACGCTTCATAACCTCCAATGGATCCTACAGTGGTCCTGGCCGTGGCCCAACCTGGCCCAGTGTCCTCCTCAGTCAGGAGGAAGGCTCGGCCAAACCTGGCGACCCGCGTCCATTCCGAGGGTGTACGTGCCATACTGAACTTATATCCATATTATAGGTTAATAGTGGATAACTATGGCTAATAATGGCTAATACTGGCTAATAATAGCTATAATGATGGCTAATAATGGCTGATTACAGGAGTCCCTGAACATATTGGAAATATAAATGGTTGATGATAATGATCAATGACAATGATCCGTTTGATGCTCATTGAACATAGATCTTGATCAATCTGATTTTCAAGTGACGACTCTGATAGGATAATGGTGAAACAAATGTTGATCAACCTGAAATGTTCATTGAATGTCACACATTAAGATGCTCAATCAAGCTAATAGTATGGATTCACTATCTGGTTGGTGGTTGAACCACCCCTCTGAAAAATATGCTTGTCAACCAACCATGTGTTAATACATTGGGAAAATAAAAAAAATATCAATCAAACCACCCACCAGCCACCAGCTATGATTCACTATTTGCCAAGTCACTAAAATCACAAAAATACAATCGCTAAATCACTAAATCTATTCGCCAAATCACTCAATCATATCTAAAAAACCTCGAAGATATACCAAGATCATACAGATTCACCAGATCACATCCAGAACCTCGTGCGAACGTGCGAAGGTTCGGTCCGTTGCGCCGTACAAAGCACGTGCCGGCGCCACGACGAGCTCCCACCGCCGGGTTGGGAAGCAGCCGTTGGAATCCGGCCTCGCAACGGTGCGTTGCGGGGAGGTCGTTGCAGGCGCTTGGTCATCCTGGTGGGATCCAAGCATCATGTGGATCATTCGGGTGGATAGTTGCTATCCCAAGCTTAGATTCGAATCATTTGGGTGGATACTTGGATAGTTTTGAATCAGTCAGTTGGATAGTTGAATCATTCAGGTGGGTGAAGTAATGATTGATGGTTGCTGGTTGGTCAATGATGGTTAATGAATGATGGTTGATGGATAATTTCATCCTGGTGGTATCCAAGCATCATGTAGTGGTTATGTCAAGCTTAGATGTATCATTCCAGAGGATAGTTGGATACCAGAATAGATGGGATCCATCACGACTCATTCTGGTGCTATCCAACTATCATGCGGCACCAGTAGAGTTGAGTGGCCCATGTTGTTTTCTATCAACCAACCCACGTATGAATTCAAGGTGGTATCCAACTATCTAACTATCATGTGGCAAAAGCCAAAGATTGCGAATCAAAACCTCTGGTTGATCATAGCAATCACTTGCTGCAGCCGTTCAACTGTATGGCTTGAAGATTGCTACCAGTTTCCCTCGTGGCCGGTGGAAAACTGGATGTCTTGGGGTCACCGATCAGCAGCTAATTACAGAAAATGAGTGTAAAATCCATGAAGCATGGACACTGGCGCCCGTGAAGATGAAAAAACCGCATGAACAAGGCGTCGTTTCATACGCATCGTCAGGTGCGGTTGCGAGACAGATCAGGTATGATCAGGTCACTTTTTGAGCAGCCAAAATGATGAGCAATCGATGACTATATTCAAAGATTGATTGTTAACCGGTCCTGTCATTTTGATCATCATCAGCTGGTTCACTATCATGGTTGCCAATACCACCGTCAGTTGATAGCTGACTAATATGGACCAATCATGTGAATACAGGTGAATCAAGATTCCATAGTGGTGGTATTGCCATATCATTCGTCATGTATCCACTAATGAATGTTGTTGTTGTTGTTGTTGTTGTTGTTGTTGTTGTTGTTGTTGTTGTTGTTGTTAAGATCCACAGCTGAAGTGTGATGAATGTTGAATATCAATTTAAAGACTATCAATTCGCTCACAACGTGCAGTGGTGTTTCTCAATGATTCATATCTACAACCATCTTGGAGTAGATCGCATATCCCAACCATTGTCACTATCATTTCAAAGCATTTACCCATTGGGGATGGTCCACTTTCATGTTCTATCTACTCCAGGGTTGTTAAACATAACAACTATCCCTTACACTTGACTCACCATGAGCGCAGCAACTGCGATGGCCAGCAGGAGGGAACTGCCCGGTAGCCAGCGCATGGAACTTGCAGTTATTTCAATGCCAGCCAGACTGAATGTAACTCGTAGGCAAACAATGGCATCATCGACTGTGATAGATTATGAACGAGTATAATATAGTTGTAACACATTCAAAGGGGGCTACAATAGGTCTATGATGGGCTCATAATTGGTTGTATAAGGCATAGTGTAAGAGTTTCCGGCAATACATGAACGAACTAATTAGTCTTCGTTGGCTCGTTCACTTGCCCATCTGTTGGTTGATTCGTTTCGACCCTCGCCGTATGTAGCTGGTCTATCCCCATATAATTGTTGGTCATCCCCTATTATTAACCACCAACTAACCAGTCAGAATTCAGCTCTTGGCCCACCACCATTTTCTATGCGAATATGAATGAAGATAGCCCAGTGCTTGGCAAAGTTGATATAGCCCAAAGTTGATTGCCACATCATGCTTTGGCCATAGTTGGCTTATATAAAATCTGTGAGTCATATTAAACATAGTTCATATATTCTATGGCTTACCATATGATAAACTATACTTTATAGACTATATAATTGGCCATAGTTTGGGCTACATCAACTTGCCACATCATCCCAAAAGCTCGCCGAGGGACCGAAAGGTGGTTTGTTCAGCTTCTGGCTGGACACAGCTCCATTGAAGGCCACCAAGTAGGTGTAGAGCACCCTGCCATCCCAAGGCTCTTCTGTGCCAAGGATCTTTGCGAAAGCTTTACTGGTTGGTGGTTGAACCACCCCTATGGAAAATAAGCTTGTCAACCAACCATTTGTTGATAATTACTAGGGAAAAAAATGTGAATCAAACCACCAGCCAGTTTTGCTCTGCTCAAACTCAACTTCTTTCACTTCAGCTCACTTCATCTCACGTCTTCATTTTCAACAGTGCGAAACTGATGAGAAACCACTGATGCTTCGTGGCTCGCAGCCTCATGTCATCCAGCTGCAGATTGGTATAGACCAAATGTGCGTTGTACAAGAGCGTGGCATGTCGAACGCAAGCGAATTGCTCCTGCAACTTGTCCTGGCGCTGCGATCAATCAACAGCCCGGGTACAGGGTGGGGTTGACCCAGCTATGGTAGCGTAAACAAAAGTTGAGCCGTTAAACATGTCCCAGAGATGTTGTCAGAGCTTGTTGTTAGTTGTTCAGTAATCAAAATTGTTCTTCAACTTTAGTTGAGATGTTGTCAGTTGTCCAGAGTTGTTTAGCTGTTTCAGTTTTCAAGCTACGACTGGGATGGAGAAAAATGTAGCACCTTACCGTTTGCCGGCTCTGTTCAACATGTGATTTTCATGCAAAAGGTTCAAAGCAGCCCCAAAGCCAGTTTATCATATTTGTCATACGGTACAATAAATATGTTGGTGTTCATTACTAGCGCAAACCATATTGTGCACATGTAGTATGTATTCCATTGCGATGATTTGTTTTGAAAAAATAGTATTGAAACAACACCAAGCCTGCTGGCAAGGCATGTCCTATCCTACGCCTGTCCATGCCGGCCATACTGCTCAACGTATTTCAGCTTCTTTGCAAGGAGTACCCAAATAAGTACACGAAGCATTGTTTGAGGGGGGGTTCTCAAAATACGGATCTTCCAAATCATCAATATTTAATGATATTTATCATTTATATCTAATAAAAACAACCATCTTAGAGCTACCCAGATTTTAAGAAACCACCAAAGAACTCAAATATTTGATATTCGTGTTGGTCACGGCAAATTCGATCATCGGAAAGGGATTTCATTCCTTTTCGACACCTCATGCAACAAGCCTCTCCTCTGTATGTGCCGACTGTATGACCAAGAGGAATAGTTGGGTACAACACGGATGTGTCAAATCCCCCTGCGAGCTCCCTTACAACTATTATGGAAATCATCGAAATGGAATCCTTTCAGAATTGAACTAATCTTCTAATCCTGTCATTGTTGTATGCAAATGCACCTTTAATCCTTGCCTTTGCCAACTACCAGGTCACCCCTTGACTATTTCCATCCATATTTTAGTGCTTGCGTGTGCTTGTTGGGATGGTGTAGGATGTAGCCACAACGCGATGCAAATTGAATAAAATGCACCGTAAAACAAACAAGTAAATATGTCTGAAACCAAACATACAAACATATCGTAAACCAAACTTATACACAAAAAGCAGTCAGAGATAATGACCCAGTATGAGACAAGAGTCATTTCTGAGAATGCCAAACTTGATCTGTTGGCCTCTTACATCATGTAGTGCCCTGGGGGTACCCGGGGGTGCCTCGTACCCCGGGGCTACCGATGGGGGATGCCCTGTCCAGGAAGCAATGAATCGAAACGCACGTGTTGCGCTCAACGGGACCTCAAACTCGATGCTTGCTATGGGGAAACCATGGGATTTGTTCGGTGGTGAAAAACATGTGGCTATGGGTCAATATGAACCAACCAACTAATGGGGGATAAGTTCACCAACAACCTATAGGGAAAACAATGGTTAATGATAGCGGAACCAGGGGGATTAAGGGTTTTGACCCACAGCCATGTGGTGAACTAGGCTTTGGTGAGGGCTATAACGAGTAATAAGGGTTCGCAATGGTTAATGACATAATTAGGATAACTACGGTTAATGAGTAATAGAGGATATGACTTATGGTTAATAATGTTTATAGACACTAATAATGGTTAATAACGTTGAACAGCTAATTGGTCAATAACTAATGGTTGATAATGGTAAAAAGGGGTTAATACTGGTGAATAATAATATAGTAATAACTATAGCTAATCATTGGGTTTATACTGGATGACATGGCTCGCAATGGCTTATTCTGGTTTGGACACCACGGG
Source organism: Symbiodinium kawagutii (assembly GCA_009767595.1). Classification (NCBI taxonomy): domain Eukaryota; class Dinophyceae; order Suessiales; family Symbiodiniaceae; genus Symbiodinium; species Symbiodinium kawagutii. The sequence goes on from VSDK01024294.1 coordinate 81,939, forward strand.
ATAACAACCAACAGTAATGGTTCAACAACAATTGCTTTGTCCATAGCCATTGGGGTACCTACTAGTCATCAAAGTGCATAGCCATTGTACGGACGTACCAATCATCCAAGTTCATAGCCATGATGCCATTATGAATGGGGAGACTATGGGAAACCACTACTTTTGGGGGTTCGCTATTGATGGAAAAATGCATGTTCCACTTTTGGGGTACACTTGGGGTAATCTGTAGGGAAACGATGGGAAAACCATGTTCACCCCATCTATTCGCATCTAGTGGTTTCCCAAAATGGGGGTAATTACCCCAAATCATCTAATATGAGTCATTTATAGCAATGAACCAACCATAATTTTTGGGCTCCCTATGGCTTGAGAAACACCCATCTATGCCCAGCTCCCATAGAGATCTCGTCATGACTTTCCCAGGTAAACCTGCAACCAGCTCCATGGATGGTGTGGAGGGTTGAGGTGCAGTGCTATCATGTGGCACTTAGCCATATTGGTAGCGGTCACCATCCTGCTCTACCTACTTTATCAAGGATATGGTCGTTTCTTATAATGGTGGTACCCCCCCGACTTATGGATGGTTTACTACTCAAACTGATTCAAGGAGGATGACTTTTTGGGTTTGATCTCACCAAAACAGCGGCTACATGACGGTTTCTCCAAATAGTAAGGGACACCCAAATCATCCAATATCAATCCTTTGTAAAACTTTGTAGTAATGACATAGTACTATATCAACCACTTTATTGGTACTGTCTCAGAATTGGGACCCCCAGAATGAATGGTTGATTACTCAAAACGATTAAGACAACTATTTTGGGGGTACCTCCGCTTTAAGAACCTCCCACATCGAACCTTCGGTGATTTTCATGTACCGGTGACGATGGCTATCACAATAACAACAGCAAATCCTTTGATGTTGTCTTGTTCATCGTTGTGGGTGTTTCTCAAAATAGGGGTACCCAAAAATCATCCAACTCGGGTCTTATATATTTCAATCCACTTTATGATATATTTACTACATCTATCACTTGAATTGACGTATAGTTATCCCCTATTTCAAGAAAGCACCATGTCAAGTGATCTTCTTTTAACGATAGTTCCTCGTTCATCCTAGTGGGGCAACCTGCAAAACCTGGCAAATTGGCAAATTGCTACACTCAAAAATGGTGGTACCCTTAGGTACCCTAACCCCCAAAACTGGTTCAACCACTGCTCCCTTGGTACCCCATGGCACCCATGGCACCCACAGCACCCATGGTATCCATGGCTGAAAGGAGGCCCAACATCCACCAGCTCCCCCTAGACCCAGCACTGAGCTCAGCTGCTGTAGTGAAAGCCTTCGAGCTCTTGGAAGATTCCCATGTCGCTTGCCACCTTGTGACGCGACGTTTGTGGCCACCTGCTGCTGTCATGTTGATCAAACTGGTGAATGGTTGATGATTCATGGTGCATGCCTGGGGTTCATGAGGAATTTGGACCAAATGGGTCTCCAAATAGGGGACCCCCCAAATCATCCAGTTCATGAACCACTTCTGCGAATAAACCATCCATAACTGTGGGGTCCCCAAACTGGCTTGAGAAATCCAGAAAGAAATCACGGAAAAATGGCTGAAATGGATGATTGGATCGGATGTTGAAGCCATGGTCAGGGGCTGGTTGCTTTAGTGAGGCCCACAATGCCCGTAAGCCATCAGCCCTTGACATGGTCCGGCTACGAGACTCGGGGTGCTATGACATGCAACGTCTGCCTCTGGTGGTTAAGGGTGGTTCCATGAGAAGCTACAAAACCTGGGGACAACTGGGCACGACTTGCATCTATCATCTTGGAATGATTTGCATGTTAAAACAAACCACAGAGACTTACAACGTCTTTCAATTTTGATCATGTTTGATCAATTTGGAGGCTTGTCATGGCCAGCAAGATGCCAAGGGGTTTTTTGTCTTCTGAGGGACACGCGACGGTTTCGAGAAAAGCAGGGACGAAGTCCTCAATCGGCAAGCACAAATATGGCTTCATAAATAGCTCCTCAACTGGTTCTTCAATCTTCAACCAGCCATATGTAATTTGTTTCAATCAGATTGATAAATAGTTCCATAAATAGATCTTCAAATCTCTTCAACCAGTTCTTCCTATCGATGGTGCCAACCTCAATAGCTATACTGACTTACACTCCTGGAAGGAAAAAATCCACTATTGACAATGGTTTGTCCATGAACAATTGTGATTTCAAGCCTCCATGCCAAAGGGTCATAGCTTCTGACCCACCCCTGCAAGTGGAAGAATGAAAGGCAGCTCTTCCATCACAGTCCTCAAGCAAGTCAAAGAGCTTGTGCATGGACTGTGCCTCCAAGGTCACTCAGAAAACATCTGGGACCCCAAACATATCATGGTAAACTGCAATCCGGTTCCTGCGTTGGTAGGCATGGCGATCATGGGTTTCAGCGGCGCAAGAGCGTTGGTCTTCTCAGCCTGTCTCACGCTAATCCTTTCCAGCATCCTGCAGCAAAAGCAATGCCAGTATATATCGATGTAAATGTATAGACATTTCTATGCATAGAATGTATATACACGCTTAGTTGCCTGATACTGGCTACAACCGCAACGGAAAAAAACACACAAATGACCGGTGTAGCAAAGCAAAAGCGATCCCAGCCTGAATGAAGGCTTGAATCTCACCATGCCTCAGCGCAAACATCTGCTTTGTTAAAACCATTGGTGATCACTTTGATTCTTAACCTATTGTTTAACCATTATTGACAATTCTGAACCATCAAAAAACTATTGTGAACCATTCTAAACCATTCTTAATCATTAAAGTTGACTGGTAATTGACCATTCATAAATTGGTTTATTAATCATTATTCACCGTCATCAACCATTTATGAACCATTGGTCATCGGGTATAACCTCCATTTATTCGGACAAACCCATGTGGTGGTTTCTCAAGCCAGTGACTGGGGTCCCCCAGGCCAATCATCCGTCGAAAATATCAACCTTCTGAAGATGTACCGAACCAGCCATCTTTTTTAGGGTCCCATATGGCTATGGGTCAATATTAACCACCAATAGTGGGGGGTAATGACCAACCAGCTATAGGGAAAACAATGGTTGATGATGGGGAACCAGGGGTACGGGGTGAACTGACCCACAGCCATATTGCTTGAGAAACCACCATGTGTGGTTTCAAACCAAACTCCAAAAATGAAAAACATGTCTATTCTTGTTTGCAAAGAAAAGGATGACGTTTCCTATGATCTCAGTCAATCTTACCCATCGACAGCCGGTTGTAAACACAAACCCTCGTGCTACCCTGCTTTAACAGGACATGAACACATAGCAAATGCGTTTCTTGAAGACCCTCGAGGTAGAAAAAACTCGAGAATTCAGATCAACAACCATTCATCAACCACCATCAAAACATGAATCAACCATGAGCTAACGCTGATTCAATGGAGATCACCATTTAACATGAACATAATCATCAACCATCAATGAACCATCACTTGACTCAATACTTTACATTTATCATCACCATAATCACTATAATTCACTCATGATTAACGATCAGTTGATCATTAGTTTACCATCCATTAACCATCAGCAGCAAGCTCAGCCGGCTCAAAACACCAAGACCTTGGCTCTGCATCATGTAGCAAAGGTTGAGTTTTCGATCCTCTGGCCGTGTCAACCCTGGCTACCCCGCTTTGTGGAGCGCTCATCTTGGTGAGGATTCCTTCCACTCTCGTTAGGCTTCGTCACTTCTGGGTTCGCATGACGGCATGTTCATATATATGTTCACCATGGTTATTGATAACCCATCATCATTGATAAACTGCTTGATCGATGTATGATTATTTCGTAAATGAAGTAATTTCCTGTTTCGATCTATCAATTACCCAGCACTATTAACCCTAATCAATCTTAAATCAATTCACCAGCACTATTCGAATCATGAGCCCTCACCACGACCATCACCATCCATCAGCCGATCACCGACCAGCATGGATCATCAGCACGGTGGAAGCTCGGCGAGCCCCCAGCTGGGCCCCAGGCAACAAGCGGAAGACGTTGTAGCAGTTGCGTAAGACCGCCTGGGCGGCTGGGCAAGGTGAGACCTTGCCCAAGGGCGCCCATGGGAAGCAACAAGAGGGGCGCCCGTTAAGGGCGAACTATAACCGTCATCAAGCATTGGTACTGATGATGATGAGGATGATGAGGAGGATGAGGAGGATGATGATGATGATGATGATGATGATGATGAGGAGGAGGATGAGGATGAGGATAATGATGTTGGTGGTGGTGATGATGATGATGATGAGGATGATGTTGTTGTTGGTGGTGATGATGATGATGACGATGATGACGATGATGATGATGATGTTGTTGTTGGTGGTGATGATGATGATGACGAGGAGGAGGATGAGGATGATGGCAAATGATGGGTCAACCGCCAACCACGATGATTTGGATGGTTTGTAGAGGGAAGCTTGCCAGAAACTATTGTGAGAAGGTAATTGAGCTGGGATCACATATCGCCTTCTACGTTGATGATTTGTTAGAAACACACAAATACACACACTGCATTCATGCAGTTTTGGACGTTGAGTATGTTTACTGCCCGGCCGGCGTGGCTTTGCTTGCGGATCAGGAAACACACTGGTTCTCCAATCACATATTACAGACAAACACGCGCAGAATCATGTCAAAACCACATCATCTGCAATGACAACTGTCTGTCACCAGAACACGCCCAGCTGCTTGCACAAGCCACTTGACTTTCTTAACCTCCGATGACGCTTCTAGTGGCAGCTCTTGAAAGCAGCCAAGGTGAAAATTCTTAGGTGCAAAGGAGCCATACAAAAGGTCGAGAATGCAGCATGCTAAAGGGCCTATTCTTGTCATAGAAGTCTCTGTAGAGATCCATGCACTCCAGAAACAGGGTCCTTTTATTGAGTCCAGGGATGTCGTCTAGAAGCTTACGGAATCAGTTCAGCACGCCTCACGGCATTCTTCTGCGACCTCTTGCTTGGATCGATTTTCAATACCCGATTGAATCGTGTCAGGCCTGTTCCACTTCATCTTCGGCCATCGGCTTGCTGTTTGTCACGAAACAGCTGTGAAGTTGGTGGCAGCAATTTCCAAGCACGGTATGCCACTTTTGTGCATGCCACTAATTGGATAGTGCATGGGCATGCGCACGTGCGAGTGGTCATGCATTTCAAACATCTTGAAAACTGCATCCAGAACCTTTGCACACAGTCCAATTTGCCCATGCCTGAGTAGCATACGAATCTACAGGTCAATGTTAACTGACCTCTGGACAAAGCACTCTCTCTAGAACTCCACCAGTGCTTCATCCCCAAAAAAGATCTCCATTTGTACAGTAAATGAAAAAGAACTTTTCATTCTCAACATACTCAACCATATCCCACTCAACCATGCTCATATCAATATGTATATATATATATATGTATTATATATATATTATATATATACATATATATATATATATATATGCGCATCATACATCCCAATTTTCTCTTGGTCTCACCTTCCGCCAGCGGCGCCCCTTCAGCATGCAGAACTGCACGCTGATCAGCACCCCAATTCCACAGCCATGGCTGGGTGGGGTCGTCGACCCGGCCCGGGGTGCACCAGGAGGGTGCACCATGGACATGTTCATACTGTCCCATGCCCTTTGGTAAACTAACCGGTACATACAAAATTGCTATTTCACATAAAAAAAAACCTAGAGAATCGCCTATATATACTTGGTGGATTTTCCATTGCCAGGTTAGTTTACCAAAGGGTGTCTAAAGGGGCGTCCGAGTGGCTGGTTCATTCCAAAAAGTGCTTTATTGATGATTTAGGGTTATGCCCATTTTGAGAAACACCCATATAGTAATCTGCCCATGTTCCAACCATGGATCCGAAAAATCTTGGTTTTCAGTTAGAGTAAGTTTTAAAACTGCTAAAATCTGTAGTAGAAGAGGTAGTGACTGGGCAGAAAGATGCAGGAAGTATTTTCTGGAGAATCAACCCCAATTCTATGGTGGATTCTTAAAATGGGGACCCCCAAACTGGTCCAAAATGGTTGGCTCAGTACTCAAAATGATTGCTGGTTGGTGGTTTGAACCCTCATGAGAAGTACTGTAATCCATTCTCCCTATTACTAGAAGTCCCCAAATAAAAAAGAAACGGGGAATTCCGGTTTGGTGTTTTTCTTATTGTTAGTTTCGTCTTTCATTGTGGCAACTGAAAATTAATAGGAAAACATTTTCATTCCAGATGGGTTTTTACCCCCTAATAGTAAAAATTGCCTGATCCTGAAAATTTGCTATGAGGGTCCTGTTTGAAATCCAATTTTTTTACGTTTGTCATTAAGGAATTCTAATTGATTATTAGGGGTAAGCTTCGAAATCCAAAGTTTAGCAATGTGTTACACAGAATTTAAAACCATAAGTTCATTGATTTTTGAAATCACATTTTTCCAATTTCAGTATTCAGGAATTTTAATTGATTAATAGGGGTCCCTCCGGGACCCGAATACTAAATAATCACCCCCTAATAAAAGCATAGCTCACCGTGCCTCGGGGGGGCGGGGTGGGTATTTAGTATTGGGGGGAGATGATAAGTCAGCCAACCAACTATTTGGTAACAGATGTGGTAAAATAACAATGTTTGAAACCGCCAACCAGATTGATATTCGATGATGTGGGGGTCGCCACTTTGCTAGTCCCAGTTCCCAGTGGACCTCCATTGCAAGCAACCCGGGGTCTCACGACACGCACAAAATTCAAGGTGGTCAGCTGGTTCATCGTGGCTACTACATGAAAGTGGAGGACCTATGGTTGCTGGCTACTTCTCAACCATTGACAAATGGATCAGTTATATCAACCATGGATCAACCAATATCAACCATTGATCGACCTCTCTCTCGCACGTTCGGTCGGTCCAGGTCCGGCCAGCAGTACCAGCCAACAAACTTGTGTGGGCTAGTAGTGCACCCCATTGATCGACCAATCTATTAAATATGTGTAAACATGTACTCCATCTGGCGCTCAGTCCAAGCAGTGCACATCATTGTGGCTGGGAGATCCAGCCGTCAATAACCCCCCAGGCACAGGTCAATCACCAGCTATTACACTCTGGCAAACTAAGCTGGAGGTTGGAAATCCATGGAAATCCATGATTTATAGCTGGCTTACCTATAAAAATGGTGTTTTTTCAGCTTGCAGATGAGTTTCCTGGAGGTCAAGTGGCGGGTGAAATTGCAGGGTGGTTCCTACAGAGCTGGATCTTCACCAGCATTGGCGTTGGTCCCCCAGACTTGTTGCCAATACCAAGTGTGATACCGCCTGGCAGCCCTAAATTGACCAAGCGGTCGGGGGGGGGGGTACCACTCAACACCAGGTTTGACCAAGGGACTGGCAGCTACCAGGCATAACGTTTGAACTTATTGAGCTTGCTCATCTCCTCGCCAACGCTGCGCAGGGCAACACCCCGGACAACGAGGAGCCGACGACTGGTAAGCTATCAAGAGCTAGATCCGTGCTAACAAACAATGACATGGAGACATGGCGGGTCAGAATTGGGAACCCGCAAAATGCGGGGTTTATTATTAATAAATGGTTCATAAACTGGATGATTACCCTTACGGCTTCAGAAACCATCATGCAGATGGTCAACTTGTGGAACGATGCAGGAATGAACCTCTAATGATTGGGCTGCAGGGTGCCGGACCCGCCTCGGGTATCAGTTCCCCGGTGTCCGACAAGCCTCAGGGCGGCCGATCCAGCGCCAAGGACGCCATCTGACACCAACAAGCACCATGGATCCAATCATAGCTGGTTACATGACCAACAGTAGGCGTTTTTTCAATTCTAAACTACTGAGAATGGTTGGAATGATAAAACTATAGTCATTTAAACTATTTTAGATGTCATTGAATAGTTCTATGTCACGTTGAGAATGATAAAGAACTATTGATTCTTGGTCGCATGGTTTGTTTTTATTTAATCATGTTAAACAAATGACCAATAGTTTTGCTTTGAACCATACTAAAAATGGCATGTTTTGTTGTTTGAACATTCCAAAGATGTTTCTATTGTTGGATATATATATATATATGTATATATATATATATATCTATCTGTATACATTGGTGATTTAAGTAAGAAGCAGGTTGACTATATGGATGTACATGGATCTATGTGGGTCCTGACGTTGCTTCTACTCTGGGTAAAATACATGGTGATATAACCAAGAGTCAGGATTCAATATCCAATCATTGCGGATAATGGTTCTGCAACCTGCGTATGTACGCAACGATAAAGGGACAAGCCACATCAAGCCACAATGTATATGACCTACAGTAGCCGTCAGTCACAGCGGGTTACTCCAACCAACCATGACTGCTTGGTGGTTTCGACCCCGATGAAAAATAAGCTTGTCAACCAACCAGTAGTTAAAAATTACTTAGGGAAAATAAAAAATGTTTGAAACCACCAACCAGAATTGGATCACCACCGATTTGGAAATCCTGTTTACTTAAGGAAAAGGACAAATATTTGAAACTATTTGTTAACCAACCATTAGTCAACCAACCGCTTCGCCACCGGGTAGCGAAAGGCTCTTCCATCCTGCATCTGGACGCCCCAACAAAGGTCTCCCCCAAGTTCCTCCTGGGGGTGCAGCTGGGCCACCCCGCGGGACCCGGCTGACACTCATCCCCCGGTCACAGCGTCTCCAGCCATCTAGAAATACCAGCCACCCTGTAGCATCTATACCATCTAGGGTCACAATACTCCCCAAACAACCCACCAACAGCTGACTATTGGATGATACTTCATGTCCAGCATACCATGTGGTTATTTCCACCGGCTGGTTGGCAAACATGTCGCGTGGATTGTGCCCTCAACGAATCCACCACTCAATTCACGCAAGTCACTACCTGTAGTGGTAGGCATAATACATCCTCAAACATCATGCTTCTCCACTTGATATACCTCCTAGTTAGGCGAGAACAAAAAAACGTGTGCATATTTTCTGCACGATGTTGTGGTTTCGCAAAATAGGGGACCCCCCCAAATCATCCAGTTTATCAACCCCTATGTTCAGAAACCACCATTTGGCCAAGAAGTAGTTCTGGATACTGACTCTACCACTGACTGCACCAACCAAGTAGCAGCTGCTAGCATACTCCAACCATCAATTGGCGGCCGGTTCCACCCATCAACTGGTCGGAAAGGTCTTCATGCCATGGAACTGATTCGGAACATCAAATTCTTCAACCCTCCAATGAAATGATAGGCAATCAAACATTAGGGTTCACATCACCATGATGCAAAGAGGTCATGCTGCGGTGCTTTCCGTTGCCAGGTCAACCCAATGGGAGGCCAACGTGCTGAGATGAGCAGCAGCCGATCATAGTAGCCAAGGGTGGGGTCAAATCCTGGTAACCCCCAGTGTTCACATTGACCAGAAACGTCCAACTATTCGGATGTTCACAAGTACCCATCTTTTTTGTGTGGTTACATAATGGCTTGACCCACAACCACATCTAGTTGGCAAATTCCCTATTCTTGTTGCTTATCCACTTACATTGATCATCCATTGATATTAACCATTAATGATTGGCTCTTTAGTTTCTCGTTAGACTAATTATCAACGATTCAGCAGCTAATCAACTATCATTAATCAACCACCAATTTCCACCCGTCAAATAGTGGCTAATTAACGATCCTTAATTATTGACTATTTCACGAGCAAATCAACCAGCTTGTTATTCACCAGTAGTGGCTCATTGACAATCATTAACCATTACCCATCATATCCCATCATTCAATCATCATTAACTACCATGATTGTTGTATCATTTGATTAACATTTCACTTATTAACCATTTGTTTATCAACCATGAGTAGCTATTCACCATTCTTAAAAATCGTTAACCATCAGTTATGGTGAATAGTTATGATGGTGATATGATGGGTAATGGTTGAACTGATGCTTGAACTCTTGACGCAGGGGTGGCATGCTCCGCAGCCACCGTCGCTCCGCAGGCCTTGATACCGGGGTGGAGCTTCCTCGGGAGGAGCGGTACGGACCCTGTCTGCAGCGGGGTCACCATCCCAACTTGGATGTGCAGCTACCTCTTTGTCTGGTAAATTCTGATTAATAAGTAATAATTTCTATGCAAATGGCGGTTGATAGTGGTTAGTAATAGGGGAAAATAGGTAATTAAGAATACTGATTAAACAACTATATGGTGGTGCGTTAAAATTGAGAAACCCCCAATATGGTGGATTTGATACCAAAAGTCATTAATCTTGGATGACTTGGGGTTACCCCTATCCTGAGAAACCTTCATATCTGCTATAAATACCAGGGTAAGGACCCCAAAAATAGGTCATGAACGAACAGATTCTGAGTTTTGATGCTTTCCGGACCTGAAATACTCATCATGTATATCAATATATTATCTCCGTACCTGGATTTCGTTCATGTTTCGTAAGCATGCTTCATAAACTCACCTGGCAAATCCAGGCAATGGATGATCTCCATCTACAGAAACCCTAGGACATCAGCACTATAAATGGTGGATTTTCCCTCGGTGAGTTCACCAGAGTAACACTTCTAAAGCATACTACAGTGGTTTCTTAAAATGGGGGTACCCCCTAATCATCCAGTATGGTAAGCCCCTAATGGTAACCAGCTGATATTAATGGCGATACTGGTGATGATCATCCTTATATCAACTGTTACCATCAATGGCGAGCATGGTCAACCATCTTACCATCGTATACCATCGTTCACCACGCTTCAAAATGACCAGAATGAACCATGATTAAATATGATCCTTGTTGGTGCTTATCTCCTAACATCTCAATCATTTACCATCGTTAACCATTAGTTATTGGCTTATTAACCATTATCATCAACGATTTAAGCAGCTAAGTGACCATAATTACCCATCATTAACAATTTTGTTTCATTTGCCATTCTTGACCATCATTGACCACCGTTACAGTTGTGGAACAAGCCATTGCACGCCCTGAGCCAGTTTCGGTGCATGGAGGGGGGGGGAGCTCTGGGGTCAGATTGGCAACCGGGTCCACAGGCCTATCAACTAGCAGGGTTAGTTCACAAATGGATACCAGGCGGTAGAGATTTGATATGTACAAATACATAAACACAAATATATACATAAATATATATATATATAAACGTACATACATGAATGGAACGGTATTATCAATGATATGATGTGATAGCACATGATATCGCATGGAATGGTATGATATTATATCATATGATATGGTATGGCATGATATCATCAATGATGTGATTTAAAATCAAACGATATTGTATGGCATGGTATGATATGATATCGAATGATCTGGTACGGTATGATATGATATGATATGCTATGATTTGGTGCAATATGATATCGTATGACATGATATGAAATCATATGTTATCATATGGTATGATGTGATATGGTATGATAGGAAATTGCATTATATGATATCATATGGTATGATATCATATGGTATGATATCTTATGGTATGATATCACATGGTATGATATCATATGGTATGATATCATATGGTATGATATGATATGGTTTGATGTCATATGGTTTGATATCATATGGTATGATATGATATGGTTTGGTCTGATATGAAATGCAATGATTTAATATGATGTGGTATGATATGATATGATTTGATGTGATATAATATGATATTGTATGGTATGGTATGATGTGATTTGATATGATGTTATATTGTATGTATGGTATGATTTCATATGATACGACATGGTATGGTATGATATGATATCATATGATATTGTATGGTAGGAATGAAATGGTATGATGTGATATGAAATGATATCATATGATGTAGTATTATATGATATTATCAATGATATGGAATGATATTGTATAAAAAACATCAATGAGATGGTATGTTATGTTATGTTATGTTATGATATGATATGATATGATATGATATGATATGATATGATAATGTAAATTTGATATGATATGAAATGATATGATTATGATATGATGTGATATTTATGATATGATATTTATGATATGATATTTATGATATGATATTTATGATATATATATAAATAAAAATATATATATATATATATAAATATAAATATATATATATATATGTGGTTGGTTTATGACTACAAATGGTGAATTTGGTTTTTTTTGGTTTACCCTATTTTGAGAAACACATAGAAACACCCATATGTATAACCATCCTGGTTACCACTTATAACCTGCGGTAGAAACCATGGTGGTTCGTCCACAGTTGGTAGCTACGGGTTCACCAACTTCTCGTGTTTGGGTGTACCACTCTGTGCATTCCACAGTACTTGCCCTGCATTCCGACACGCAGGAATCTCTATTACTTTGTTTGTTTTGAGACTGTTCACCTGGGGGTACAGGGTGTCGATCCATGGCCACATGAACGGACGAAGTGATCAAGCGGCTCCATCCTTTCTTGGGTCGCCAAGATCAGCTCAGTCGTTTGCTTCACAGCCTCCAGAAAGTCGGTCCTCAGCGGAACGTGCGTAACACTTGCGCCCGGTCTGTGGCGCAAAACGCAGCAGCCACGGGTCGGGCGAAACGATATTGAGGGGAGCACCAGAAAGGATTCTGGAAAAAACATGATGGCTTCTACCGTAGCTTATAAGTGGTAACCAGGATGGTTAAATGCCGCTATACATCTGGGTGTTTCTCAAAATTGGGGTACCGCCAAATCATCCAGGTTTATGAATCATTGGCATTTATAGTAATAAAGCAGCCATTTCTCAAGGCCCCCTACGGCTAGGTCGAAACCCCCACACAGCCAAAAAGCGAGTCCCATGCCAGTGTAGTTGGCTTATCATTGGAGCTGGGGAGGTGCTCCCATGGTACAAGGTGCCCCCAAGATAGCGATGCGTTGGTTTATAGATATATGGCGAGCTGGGTCAATATCAATCAACCAACTAATGGGGGATTTCCACCAACAATATAAGGGAAAACAATGGTTAATAGTAGGGGAACCAGGGGTACGGGGTTTTGGCCCACAGCTATATATAACAAGCTTGTTATGGTAGATAACTAGTTATGGTAGATAGATAGTTTGTAATTAGGTCACTACTAGTTATGGTAGATAGATGTAGATAGATATAACAAGCTTGTCAAATGACTTACATACCAAGTTATAACTAGGCGGCCCCACCTTGTATCACAAAGCCTTTTGCTTTTTAGGGGGTGTGCCCTGATAAATCCGATGGCAGTGGTGATTGGAGGGTCAGATCTCAATTGCCGCAGTGTTTTTCTTGCCTTTGTACTCTCTGTATGAGGGTTTTCGCAAAATTGAAGACCCCCAAAAATGGTGGGGTTATTACTAGAAATGATCTATATAAGGATGATTTGGGGGTACCGCCAGTTTGAGAAACAACCGCATCAGTGGTACAACAAAGGGAGTCTTTTTGGACATGAGCCGTTGAAAACGCGGAATGCACATGACCCCGAAAACTAGCTATACCTTTAGATCCTTTGCGACACAGCCATGCACAACTGGCGGTTTGTGGTACATGTAGCAGAACAAGGCCCCAATGGCAGGATCAGCACTAGTGCAGACCTCTGCAGGACTTGAACTTTTCTTATCAATAAACCATTATCAAGCGGCTTCACAACTTTGAGACAGGTATGTTGCTTTCGCAGAATCACCAGTCATGTGGCGTTTTGCTGCTCCAACTGAGTTCATCAGTGACCATGAGAAGTGCTGCGTAATGTTAGATCCATTTTGATAACCCCTCCAATATTTGGGACAAATCACTGGCTATTGAACAAATAAACTGGGGGTTGCTCGATCTACAAACGCTAGCCATCATCATGCTCAGCATGACATTCTTGCCAACACACATATCCCTTATTACATTATCGACCATGATTATGGTGCATTCTTAACCATTATTAATTATTGATTAGTATTAATAAATCACTATTATCAACCAGCATTAACCAATACTTTCAATCACTATCAACTAACTAGTGGTTCTTACTGACCAATGTGTTTCTTATCTAACTAACCTGCTAATCACTATCAAATGGTTGTTCACCATTTTTTGTTGGTGTTACTAACCATCATTATGACCCATTCTGAACAATTATTAGTCATTATATAAGTACTAGTATAAATCACTATTATTGATCACTATCAAACGGTTACAAACCATTTTGTTTGTATTGTTAACCGGCAAAAAACAACATTTTCAGCCACTATCAACTTGGAAGGTGTCATAAAGCAGCATTGTGACCCATTCTTCACCATTAGTATTGACCAGCATTATTGACCAGTATCAACTTGTGTTACTAACCAGCATTCTGTGGCGCATTTCTTCACCTCGCTTTGCGACCCAGTTTCTCCGACACGGTGGACACGGTCAGCATGGGACCAGTGGGAGCCTCCTCAGAGGTCCCGGCTTCCTGGTGCCCCGTGGCGGCACAGGGCGGAGGGTGCTGTCATCAGGGAGGACCATGAAGGCTCGCGGCTGGGCGAATGGCTGGAAGATACTGGAAGATATTAATCAACCAATATTAGGGGATAATAACCGACAAACTATAGGGAAAACAATGGCTAATGATAGGGGAACCAGGGGTACGGGGTTTTGACCCACTGCCATCTGATTACAATGCTGCCAGCCTGGTAATTCGGCCTGGCAATTCCAGTGGAACATTGGAGGATATGGCAATGTCAGATATGGACGTAAGCTTGCAATGATTCTGATTATAAATCATTGTCATGATCTGCTACCAATGTCAGATATGGCACGTAATCAAATTGCAGAATGCTGCTGGCAACAATCTTCCAGTGGAAACGTTTCACCTCTCGCGGCATGGTCCAAGCTTTGTGGGAAAAGGTGAAGCTTCCCGAGATCTCTCCATGACTAAGCATACCATGGTTCTGACCAATCAACAGCCATCGATGTTGATGGTGAATGTCCATCCAAGGAGATGATTGAGGCGGGCGGACAAATCCCGCTTGATTCTTGACTGGGAATCTGCAAAGGAACACCGTCATACGGCGTGATACGGACAAGAAACCCTCATTGTGACACTGAAACTTATGACTAAACAAGCATTTGGATACTGAAGCTCCTTAAGAAATCTTGCTTCATGCGCAAAACAATTCCCACAGGTGTATAAACTGCTTGGCGGTTCCAACCCCTATGAAAATTGTGTCAACCAACCATTTGTTTAAAACATATATTTATGAAAACAAACACATGTCAATCAAACCAACAGCCAATAAATAAATCGTCCAACTGATCAAACTGTCTGGTTCATGGCCATGGCAAGTGACCCCTGGCTCCGCACCAACGCGCGCGCATCAGCCGTCCCTGGCGTCCTTGTGACCGCTGCCCCGTCCGCGGACGCGGACTTTGGCTCCAGTGGATTGGTAGATCTTCCTGCCGTGAAGATCCCGTGGTGAGGGCCACGTCGTCCCAAAAGGTATGGGATGTATAATGTTGGTTTCTGATTAGTGTAACCCCCCCTAAAGTAATGAAAATAGGCATGAAACCAACAGGTAGATATGATCATCAGAAACCAACATTAGGGGGTTCTCTCTTGCCAGTGACTGGGAAACCGAAAAAAAATCTGCGCTTGGAACGCTGTGCCGAGATCTGGGGTGCGGGGGCCTTAGCACCATCCCAGTGCTTGAAGTGGTTGAAGCACCCCGATTTTTTTTTACCATGATGAGCCATTATTAACCATATCATTGCTTTGCCATCTCTGAAAAATGGACGTTTCTCAAGCCAATGCCTGGGGACCCCAAAACCAGTTGGTATATTACAAGTGATACTCGATAGTGGATGATTTGGGGGTATCCCTTGTGCTGTCCATATTCTGAGGGTTTTTCAAAATTGAAGACCCAAAAAATGGTTGGTTTATTGCTATCAATGATTAATATTGGATGACTTAGGGGTATCCCAATGACTTGAGAAACCACCAGTCAGCTTGTGAGCCCGCCCCCCCCGCAGATGACTTGAGAAACCACCAAATATGCGCGCCGCTAGTGAATCAACGTGAATCAACCAACGATCCTACGAGGGAAAATACATGATGTTTTGAACCATCAACCAGTCTGGTTGGTGGTTTTAGCCCCTATGAAAAATATTAGTCAACCAACCATTTGTTGATAGTTACTAGGGAAAATTAGAATATTTCAAACTACCAACCAGTAGTTCTTCTCGTGAAAAGTAGCAAAACACCTTGGGAGTGACAACATGAGAATGTCACGACTGTCCTCCAACACTGAAGACTTTTGGGGAATGTTGGCAGTCACTTTCCCATGTGGTCAACAACATGGCTCAATCTCAAATCCCTGATGGTGCAAGTGCTGTTCAAGCTGCCACCATGACATCATCTGTAGATCATCCGCCCGACGGTAGTGTATGATTCTGGGACATCTATATATACTCATCATTCACCATCAACCATTGATGGACCACTAGCCAACCGTCATATGCCAACATTCACCATGAATCACGACATACTCATCAAGCGACCATCACTGTGTGTGGTTGGGTGCCTATTGTTGCTTGTTGTCCACTCGCAGAGCTGACTACTGCCAATCACGTGAAAAAAACGCGTAGTGACATCGCTCAAAATTGCTCCATGGTCCCTGTCTTCAAATTCCTAAGTACCTGTCAGAATCCTAGAGAGTAGTACCCCTAGGGCCTGTTAGATTAGGTCAGTTCACTAGGATACCTACCATGCTGCTGGTAGATATCACTATTCTGAATGTTGGGTTCCGTTCACCAACTTATAACGTTTGGGGGTTACCACTCTGTAGAGATATTTTCTGAGATAGTTGACTTGACCACGGTTGTGAATGATGCTGAACCGGCTTAACTACGGTATGATCATCCATCTTTAGCAGGAAAGCTATCCAAATTGCTTGTTCTGATTGGGCTTCTTTGAGCGTCATTGGACCATTGAACAATAATTATTGACGCTCATCAACCACTGTTGTCCATCATAATGCTATCATGAAACGTGAGCCATCATAATTCACTATCATTCAACAACATAACACGACTTCCGACCATCCAACCCACCATCTTTCAGCATCGCGACTCATCTTACCATCCAACCCACCCCACCTACGTCGACAGCGCAACGGTTCCAACCCATGGACCCTTGCAGCGGCAGGGCCGTCCTGGTGTGTTCCCCGCCTCTGCCAATGATCACAGGGACCACCTCAGGGCGACTTTTGGAGCACTGACTGGGGATTTCAAGGATTTACTATGAAATTTATGACAAGATATATTACATCTTATATCATCTTATTTCATCTTTATCACATGTCATTACATTTTACTAAGTTTATCTTATTGTATTACATTTTATCACATGCCATTACATTTTAGTACATTTTGGTACATTTTATGTAGTTGTATTACGTTTTGTTACATGCCAGTACATTTTAGCAAATTTTATATAATTGTATTACGTGTCATTGCATTAACATATCTTTATTACATGTCGTTACATGATATCACATGTTGATACTATCTATGACTTTGAGAAGCACCTATTTCATAATGGTTCCTCGCCACTGGTTTGCTGTTCATGAGATCCAGCTGCTCATAGCAGTTTTTGAATCAACTCGTTTGGGAATTGTTTAGATGGGTGTTTCTCAAAATAGGGGACCCCCAAATCATCCAATCTTGATTAATTGTGGGTAATACACCAACCATTTTTAGGGTTCCATATTTGGCAGTGGGTCAAAACCCCGTACCCCTGGTTCCCCATCATCAACCTTTGTTTTCCTTGTTATTGTTGGTGGAAATCCTCCATTAGTTGGTTGATTGATATTGACCCATAGCCATTTCAAAAAAAACAAACGGATCTCGCAATAAACTGCTATTTGGTGAACAGATCCTCCTGGTAGCTCCTGGCCTTGCTCCCCTTTAAAGGCCTTAGCACTGGGTATCATCCCTGGCGCAGCTCATCGCTCAACCACTAGCCAGATTAAGCGTGCCTTGTGATTTGTTTGTACATCATTGACGTTTCCTGGTTATAAACCAACAATAATCATGGTGAATAGCCATGGTTATATAATGTTTGCTGAATCTCGGTTCAACCATGACCGCAGCTTACCAACAATAATTTATGAACCGTTGCTAGTATCTAGCAAGCTCACTAGCGATCATGGATAGGAAAAACCAACAATGCCAGGAAAATATTGTAGCAATCTGTAACCAGTGAAAAAAAAAAACAACAGGGACAATAGGACTCGAATCATAGTGTGGATGATGACTGCAGGTGGGTATTTGTCAGCCAACAATATCCAACAACAATGGTTGACCCTTGTCGCGAATGGTCATATGCTTACTTAGCTGATTCATCGCTGCCACATCGTTTGTGTAATGGTAGATCCACATTAATAAACCGCCCCCAACTTACTTGCTCAATAGCTGGAGATTTACGATTAAGAGGGTTTATTAATACGGATCTAACAATAGCCCTCATTACAACCTGCTATTCGCCACGATTAACTCTCATAAACCACCATTAATCACATCATAACCACAATAATCTACCATTCTCAACCCTTAAAAACCCCAATGCACCCTGAAAAACCGTGAAAAACCCTTGTAAACGCCTACAAACCTTTAGTAAAACCACCATGCCAAGTGCTTGGATCTACCATTCGATCACGGCGGACTCAGTGGTTCAACAGGTGGATTTCCAGATCGGGCACCTCCCAGGATCCGGTAGCTGGTGCAACTTTTCTGTGGATTTTGGGATCACCATTTGGTGGTTACCCGCAATAGGGGACCCCAAAAAGGGATGGTTTATTACTATAAATGGTTAATATTGGATGATTTGGGGGTCCCCTATTTTGAGAAACACTCATTTAGTGGTTACCCACAGCTTAGGGAAGCCATGGGAACCCCCAAAATCATGGGGATGGTTACACCAAAGTTACACCAGGGGTACCCCCAAAGTTGGTGGTGATTATGCTGATCATAGGGGTACACCAAAGTTATGGATGGTTCTTTACTAGAAATGATTTTAAGAAAATGATTTGGGGGTCCCCCCCATTTTGAAAACCCACCATTTGTAAGTTGCAAAACCTCCCAACACAAAAATTGGCCAACTGACCTGGTTGCCCCTGGAAAATCCATCCTTTATGCTGAGTGATTTTTCCTATCCAAATGCAATTATTGATTTTTAGCTTCCAAGTTAGGGACTGCCAGATGGTAAGTTCACACACCGCAAAATTAGGATCATGGTCAACATCGGCATCAGCAATTGCTGCAATTGACCATGCTATTGCTACTATTTGAGAAACTGCTATTGCTACTGCTTTGCTAATGCTGGGGCTTGCCACTGCTATTCAACAATAGCATCTATTGAATCTATTGCTACCGCTGGTGCTACGGCAACTGCAACTGCTGAAACTGTTTTTCACCCTGATTCCAAGAGCCCGACATGTTTGTAATTGACGTAGTCCTAACGCGACTGCGTGGTCCACACGGCCGTTCGGGCGAAACTCGCAGCTCCAAACACATGAACGATCTTCATTACCGTTAAGTATATAATAAATATGAATCTTCTATGAGACTGCCAGTTGTATAATCAACATGATTGGCAGCTATCACGGCTAGCTGTTCCAAGCCTTGAAAAACTACCTGCAATTGACAATGTGAGCTAGTACAAACCATGAAAACCAACCATGAAAACCAACCAGTGCTAACCGTCAGCAATAATATTGAATTACATAATAGTTATGTGTATGCTCTGCAGCTATGCAACATATTTTTGGTCGGATGTGTTTCTTTACTAGTTTTGTGAACTGTTTGAAATCTGCAATTTCTCAAACTTCAAACTTGCTAGTTGAACTGCAACCTTTGCGGTCCTGGTGCAAATGGAAAGAGCACGTGTATCTCGTTGCCCCCTTTCGCACTCTCGTTTTTGCTTGCTCGTTCTTGGTTGGGACCGGCAGCTCCTGGAGCACCAGTGGCGCCACCGCACATAGATAGGTGCAACAGGGATGTGAATACAACCACCAAGCACTACATAACCACAAAGAAGCAAGAATTGCCATGTCAGTTTCCCCTTGAAATATTGGAACTGTGATTTTTGGAGCCATACCCTGGTTTCCTTGAAAGCTGAGGACTGGGTCCTGGCGGGGTTGCCGCTGCTAGTTCTACCTTCAAGTCCTCTAACAACAAACAATGTTTAACAATGGTCAATGGCCATGGTTCCAAATGACGAATGATAAGTCTTACAGAACGGGCCTCATGGGGGAGTGATGTTTCATCAGAAATTATCAAAAAACAAAGGTATTTACGGTATTATTGCCTTTCAAAACAATGGTGAAAACCACGGTCAAAACCACAAAAATCACATCCCCTGGGAACCTCAAATCGCAAAATGGTAGTTTTTATCCATCGTAAAATGGTCGTCTTCGAAAAACCCTGATCAACCATGGACCAATCACCGGTTTCTGTTTTAGGGTTGACTTTAAGGTTGTCTTGTTAGGGATGTTTGTTTGTGGTCGTAGGGATGATTTTGGGGCTGATTTTAAGGTTTTTGGGTATAGTTTTTTTTCAGGTTTCCGGCTTTTGGATTGGTTTTAGACATGTATGGTTTTAGGAGTTTTGGGCCGGATTTTAGGGTTTATTGCTTGAGGGTTTAGTTTGTTTTTTTTGGCTTAGGCCTGATTTTAGGGTTTATGGTTTTAGGGTTGAATTTAGGGTCTGTGGATGTCATGGTCTAAGGAATTGGTTTCAGAGATTTTGCTTTTAGGGTCGAGTTAAAGGTTTTTGGTTTTTGGTTTGATTTTAGTTGTTAGGGTTGATTTTAGGGTTCATGACTTTAGGATTGGTTTTAGGGTCTATGGTCTAAGGATTGGCTTGAAAGTTTTTGGGTTTAGGATTTTTCATTTTGGGTTGGTTTTAGGGTCTATGATTTAAGGCCTGATTTTATGGTTGTTTGTTTTAGGATTCAGTTTCGGGTTTCTGGTTTTAGGCTTGATTTTAGGGTTGTGTTTTTTGGTTGATTTAGGGTCTATCGCCTATGGTTTCAAGATTGGTATGAGAGTGTTTGGTTTCAAAATTGGTTTGATGGATTTTGGTTTTCGTGTTGAGTTCAGGGTTTCTGCTTTTAGGCCTGATTTCAGGGTTTCTGCTTTTAGGGGTTAGATTCCTTCCTTCCTTCCTTCCATCTTCCCTCCCTCCCTCCCTTCCTGCTGCCCTTGTATTAAAATATGTTTGTTTGATGCATCTCCCGTGATCCGGCTTCTCGAGTGATCCCCACCATGATGGTTCAAAACATCTTAATCATTCAATGTGTCAAATTACATAGGGCGCCCCACTTAGTACCAACCTAGTGGTTAACAGGCCCAGGGGATTCTCAGCTTGCATCAACAATTATATCTGACCCATGAATGGCTAACTTGGACGCCAAGAGTCTGACTTGGGGTCGTATTCGAACGCAGTGCCTCCTTCTGCCTCATTGGCGCGGTTCTCAGGGGCAGCCTGACACATGGGGTAGACCAATGCCATGGCGGCTAGGGACATCGACCCAAAACAGGTTCTTGGTCAAATCATGTCAAATCTATACGACCCTTGCTTGAGTAGTCACCCTTCACCTGTTGGTTGTCTTTCCAAGCTACCTCCTCAACCATGCAGTCTTTGCTGCCCCCCAAACATGGCCCTGTTCCCCGACAAGGGCCATCGTGGTGACCATCGTGGTTAGATTCGGCCCTGGGTGGGCGCATCAAACGAATGCACCCCAAAGCCATGATCAGTTTCTAGGCGAGCTGGGATGTGACCACCCATACACTGGCGATAAACTTCCAGGAATATTTTCTGCCATCACTTGACCATCTATTGACCCATCAAACTACAGGATGTGAATGACCATCCCAAGCGCGGGGTTGATACTCCCCAAACAACGAGCTGTAGAACCGTTGCTGGCAATGATCGACCACTAGTGTCTTCTTGAAACTTCCCCGTATGATTATCAACCTTTTCTACCTCTGGTACATGGACCTGGCAATGGAAAATCACCAAACCTTACCAGGAAACCCTAGGAAACCAAAAAACAATGGAATTTCGATTGCCACGCAGTGTGTAATCATCGACAGTTGATCCACCAGTAACCAGGGGTATCAAGCCAACCATCAATGTGTAATCATATGTAATCATCCATTTATTAACAAGAGGGGTCTCAAATCAACCATCATTTCTTAACCATCCGTTTACAACTAATCAACTTATAATCAGGACCCATCAATCAATCAATCCAGCCTGGAGTTGATTCACGCAACTATAGGCATATGGTTTTGGGTCAAAAACGTGTACCCCTGGTTCCCCCATGATAAACTTTTACCTGTGGGTTGTTGCTTATTATCCGCCATGATTGATGATTAATATTGACCCATAGCCATATAATCAACTCAACCATCAAGTCAAATCAACCATCAATCAACTCAAATCAAACCTATAACAACCTATCATCATAACCAATGAACTCAACTCAACCATCAATCATCCACCACTGATAACCATGGGATCAGCCAGCATCGCCCAGCTGCCACAGAATTCTTCGCACAGCCGCCGCTGATGAAATCATCGTCCGAAGCTTCGTCGTCCTGGCCGGCCAGGAACGTGGCGTGGCGTGGCGTGGCGTGCGTTTTGGCGTTGTGGAAGCACCGTGTTGTTAAACAAGGTCCATCAATGAATTAATGTTATTAATGTACTAACAATTGAGTTAATGTTACATTTAATGGTATCTATCACAACAACAACTCTATGATCAAATACCAATCTATTGTTATTATTGTTAAATAAAGTCCATTTAACAATAAATACACTCCGGTGAACTAACCTGGCAATGGAAATCCACCATAAATGGTTCATTTCCCAGGGTTTCCTAACAAAATGGTGGATTTTCCATTGCCAGGTTAGTTTACCAGAGGGTAAATATGATCAATGTATTAAACATTATCATTGTTACCATACCTTCTCTATCTTGTATATTTCATCAATCTAATTAGCAGAGAATCCCAACCGTCATGCGAATGGACAATTTATTTCCCCAGAGAAGGGTACGGGCCAGCCTGGTACCCGCAGACGATCCCAGGCATCTGTGCGGAAACCTCTTTCACGGAATATGTCGAGCGCAATTTCTTTCCGACGCCGTTCAATCTGCGTCCTCAAACCATCGGGACAGCCTTTTTCATAGAATTTCTTCTTCTCATTGGTGCTGAATCTCAGCTGAGACGAGAGTGCACCCATCCTGGGCAAGATGCATTTTTCAAGTTCTTTGATTTCCAAGTCCTCGAAAAAATTTTGCACAGCCAGCTTCAAGGCTTCTTCTCGATCATTGTCTGTCCCTTCATGGATTTTGACCGAGATGTATGTTTTGAGCCTGGCAACTTGAACTTCACCACTCGTTGTAAACCAGTATCTGAAGGGCTTCCTGCGGTAGTCTTCTTCATAACCGGGACCAACCCAGAGCCTCCAATACTGCTTAAATAAGAAAAACCCTTTAAATAAGCAGGATTTTTTTTAATTCAAGAAAAAATTTTTTAAATAAGGAATTCTGTTTTTTTTGAAAAAAGCTTATTTAAGCAGTATTTTTGACCAAGTTTTTTTTCAATATGTAGCAAGAATAACTGTTCATTTTTTCAAAATTCAAAATTGCTCACCTCCTAAGAAGAACCCAGAGCCTCCAATATTGCTTAAATAAGAAATACCTCTTAATTAAGCAATATTCTTTTGCAAAAAAATCCAAAAAATGCTTAGTTCAAGAAGTATTATTATTACAAAATCCTCTTAAATAAGAGGTCTTTTTTTTAACAAGCTTTGCTTCCAATGTAAATGATTTAGTTGATAGATAGAAAGGATAGATGGGATAGCAGGGATAGATGAGCTAGATAGGATAGATGGGATAGATGGGATAGAGAGGAAAAAAAGACAGATAGGATAGACCGGAAAAATCAAGAAAAAGGGGATAGATAAGGGAAGATCAGAATAGACATGAAAAGATAGGATAGATAGGAAAGATAGGATAGATAGGATAGAAAGGAAAGATACGATAGATAGGATAGATAGGTCGGATAGATAGGAAAGAAAAGAAAGATAGGATAGATAAGGATGAATAGGGATAGATAGGCTAGACAGGGTAGATAGGCAAGATCTGGATAGATAAAGATAGATAAGGATAGACAGGGATAGATAGGGCTAGAGAGACTCAATGGGATAGACAGGATAGATAGGATAGAAAGGATAGGTAGGGATAGATAGGGATGGATAGGATAGATAGGAAAGATAGGGATACGACAAGATAGATACGGAAAGAAAAGGATAGACATGGATAGATAGGCTAGATAAGTTAGATAGGATAGATAGGCTAGATAGGTTAGAAAGGATAGGAAAAAAGGGATATTAGAATCGATAGGAAAGATGGGATAGATAGGGATAGACATGGATAGAAAGGGATAGATAGGATAGATGGGAAAGACAGGGATAGATAGGCTAGGTAAGGAAAGAAAGGATAAACAAGGATAGATAAAGATAGATAGGAGTAGATAGGGATAGATGTGGATAAATAGGGATAGAAAGGGTAGATGGGATGATAGATAGGAAAGCTAGGATAGGTAAGGGTAGATAGGATAGACAGGATAGATGGGATAGATAGGATAGATGTGGATAGATATGGACAGACAGGGATGGATAGGAATAGAGAGGATAGGTGGGATAGATGGGGGAGATGGGATAGATGGGATAGATAGGGAAAAAAAGACAGATAGGATAGACCGGAAAAATCAAGAAAAAGGGGATAGATAAGGGAAGATCAGAATAGGCATGAAAAGAAAGGATAGATAGGAAAGATAGGATAGATAGGATAGAAAGGAAAGATACGATAGATAGGATAGATAGGTCGGATAGATAGGAAAGAAAAGAAAGATAGGATAGATAAGGATGAATAGGGATAGATAGGCTAGACAGGGTAGATAGGCAAGATCTGGATAGATAAAGATAGATAAGGATAGACAGGGATAGATAGGGCTAGAGAGACTCAATGGGATAGACAGGATAGATAGGATAGAAAGGATAGGTAGGGATAGATAGGGATGGATAGGATAGATAGGAAAGATAGGGATACGACAAGATAGATACGGAAAGAAAAGGATAGACATGGATAGATAGGCTAGATAAGTTAGATAGGATAGATAGGCTAGATAGGTTAGAAAGGATAGGAAAAAAGGGATATTAGAATCGATAGGAAAGATGGGATAGATAGGGATAGACATGGATAGAAAGGGATAGATAGGATAGATGGGAAAGACAGGGATAGATAGGCTAGGTAAGGAAAGAAAGGATAAACAAGGATAGATAAAGATAGATAGGAGTAGATAGGGATAGATGTGGATAAATAGGGATAGAAAGGGTAGATGGGATGATAGATAGGAAAGCTAGGATAGGTAAGGGTAGATAGGATAGACAGGATAGATGGGATAGATAGGATAGATGTGGATAGATATGGACAGACAGGGATGGATAGGAATAGAGAGGATAGGTGGGATAGATGGGGGAGATGGGATAGATGGGATAGATAGGGAAACACAAGGATAGGTGATGATAGATATGTATAGATAGGGGTGGATTGAGATAGATGTGGATATACAGGGGTAGATAGGATGCAATCATATATCTAGGATAGATGCGGAAAGATATGGATAGACAGGGATAGAAAGGAAAATAGGGATAGATAGGGATAGGGATAGATAGGATAGATAGGATAGATCAGGAAAGATCAAGATAGATAAGGGTAGATAAGGGAGGTGGGATAGATGGGATAGATGGGGTAGATAGGATAGACATGGTTTGAAAGGGATTGAAAGGGATTGATAGGGATAGATAGGATAGATAGGTTAGATAGGATAGATCAGGAAGAAAGGGGATGGATAAGGATAGGTAAGGCCAGACATGGATAGATAGGATAGGTAGGTAAGATAGGATAGATAGGATAGATAAGGATAGTTCGGATAGATAGGATAGAAAAGGATATATAAGGATAGATCTGGGTAGACAAGCAAAAATAAGGATACACAGGGTAAATAAGGATAGATAAAGATAGATAAGGATAGATTTGGATAGATTGGGGTAGACAAGGATAGATTGGGATAGATGGGAAAGGTGGGGTGGATAAAAAAGATCAGGAAAACTAGGGATAGATGGGATAGGGAAAGGATAGATAGGATAGATAGGCTAGATGGGTTTGATGGGATAGACGGGATAGATGGGATAGGTGGGATAGATGGGATAGGTGTGGTTGATATGGATAGACAGGGATAGATAGGGATAGATAGGGGTAGATGGGATAGATGGGGGAGATGGGATAGATGGGATAGACAGGGAAACACAAGGATAGGTGATGATAGATATGTATAGATAGGGGTGGATTGAGATAGATAGGATAGACAGGGGTAGATAGGATATTTATAGGATAGATGGGGATAGATATGGACAGACAGGGATAGATAGGGATAGATAATATAGATGGCATAGATAGGACCAATGGGATAGATGGGATAGATGGGATAGATGGGATAGATGGGATAGATAGGATAGATAAGGAAAGGATGTGGATAAATAGAGACAGATAGAGACAGATAGGATAGATAGGCTAGATGGGATAGATGGGCTAGATAGGATAGATGGTATAGATGGAATAGATAGGGATAGACAGGATAGAAAGGATAGATAGGATAAATCAGGAATAAGGGATAGATAAGGAAAAATAAGGATAGACGTGGAGAGAAAAACTAGATAGGAAAAATAGGCTAGATAGGATAGATAGGATAGATGGGATTGATGGGATAGATGGTAGATGGTATAGATAGAATAGGTGGGATAGGTGGCATAGATAAGATAGATGGGATAGGTGGCATAGATAGGATAGATGGGATAGATGGGGTAGATAGGATTGAAGGGGTAGATGGGGTTTGATTCTTCACTTTTTTTCATTTCACAGCTTTTGATCCTTGAACTTCTTGCAGGTCAACAGTCATCATGTTTCATCGTTCAACTACTTTCTTCAGTTCATCGGTTTGTATGATTAAACCATGTTGTGAAGGTTGCAATATCTAATCCTTCAATGGTTTGTCACAATTTTGCATTTTTTAACCTTTTTTTGTCAGGTCTGCATTTTTTCATTTTTTGGTTTTGCTTTTGAACCAGTCATTTTCTCAAACAGAATGTCACCAGCCTGGATCCGTGGGAGGCAGAGTTCAGAGGGATTGCACCGTTAAAAAACTGTGGAAATTTTAACATTTTTTAACGGTTTTTTAACAGCTTTTCTTTTTTACTTTAAAAGGAAAAAACCGTTAAAAAATTTTAAAAAATTGTTTTTTTTAACAGTGTTTTAACAAAATATTTTTTGAACATGTGACCTCAAACAATTGAAAAATCATAAATTTCAACCTAGAATCAAATGAAAAATCCCCAAATTATCACCAAAAGAATTGAAGGATTAAACATTAGAACTGGAACAAAATCACTACATGATCCAAAATGATGGCCAGAGAAAATAATTGAATGAGAAAAAATGATTAATGATGACCTGCAAAGAAGTTCAAGGATCAAAGATTGTGAACTGAGAAAAAATATGAACTTGTGACCTGAAAAAAATTGAAGGGTCAAACGTTATGACTTGAACAAAGATGGCTGCTGGATTTAAAGTTGGCACCAGGAAATCGTAGCTCAAGGATCAAGCAATGCAACTAGAACAGGAAGGGGTGAATTTTGACGAAGAAAAATTGTTTAAGAATTGAAAATTATACCTTGAAACAAAAGTTCAAGGATCAAAATATGTGACCCAAAAAAAGGGATGTTGGAAACAATGGAGAAGCAAATGCTTTGGGAATCTGACCCATCTATCCCAATCTATCCTATCTACCTTTATCTATCTCTACCTATCCCAATCTGACCCTATCTATCCCTATCTTTCC
>VSDK01024294.1:111202-154176 GCA_009767595.1 Symbiodinium kawagutii
TTTCCCTATCAATCCATTTCTAGCCTTATTGATCCCTATCAATGATTTCTGTCCTCTCTGTCCCATCTATCCTTTCTAACCCTATCTATTCCTATCTGTCCCTATCTATCCTATCCAGCCAACCCATCCCTATCTAGCCTTACCTATCCTTATTTTTCCTTGTCTATCCTGTCTGGCTATCTATCCTATCTATCCCATCTATCCCATCCGTCCCATCTGTCCCATCTATCCCATCTAGCCTATCTATCCTATCTACCCTATCTATCCTATCTACACCTAGCTACCCCCATCTATCCCTATCTATCCCTATCTGACCCTATCTATCCCTTTCTATCCCTGTGTATCTTTATCCATCTTTAATTATCCTTATCTATCCTATCTACCCTTATCTTTCTTTATCTACCCTTATCTATCCTTATCTAGCTTTATCTATCCTATCCATCCTTTTTTCTTTTCTATCCGACCTATCCCTATCTATCCTATCTATCCTATCTATCCTATCTATCCATGTCTATTCTTATCTTTCCTTATCTCACTCTTTTGTTTCCTGATCTATCCTATCTATCCATATCTATCTTGATCTATCCCATCTATCCCATCTATCCCATTCATCCTTTCTAGCCCATCTATCCCATCTATCCCATGTATCCATCAACTAAATCATTAACATTGGAACAAAACTTGTTAAAAAGAAACCTCTTAAATAACGATTTGTTGAACAAAAATACCTCTTAATTAAGCAATGTTTTTTTCAAAATTATTGCTTAAATATGCTTTTCTTTTTTAAGCAATAATTTTATTTAAGCAATATTGGAGGCTCTGGGAAGGTGGAAAAAGCCCACAATGGTTATTTTTCCAAAAGGGGTAAAAGGATTTGAATGATTGGAACACATATTGTTCACAAGGATTGCCAAGGAATGAAAAACATGGGCAGAAAATGCTCATAGCTTCCTCCTCTTCGAAGACCTGGCAGGTGCTTCTGGCTAGTTTGTTTGTGTTTGGCTGATTGCTTTGGAATGAATTGCAACTTTTTCTTGTGATTTGCAATGGCAGTAAAATCATATTGAAATGTTCAAACATCATGTTTGAACAGTTTGTCTACATTTTTTGTAATATCCTTGACAAAACACTATTAAATAACAAGTTTTTTAACAAACAAACTTGTTAATTAAGAAGTTTTTTGTTAAAAACAGGTTAAATAAAAAAGTTTATTCAAGCAGTTTTTTATTTAAGCAGTATTGGAGGCTCTGGGAAGGTGGTACCGGTCAAGAAAATTATGCAGTTGTCGAAGCTCGGAAAGGCCCCGCTTGTCTTCATCTGTGAAGCCAACCAACTTTTTCTGGATCATTCTATCGACGACGTTTCGCGGCCGTTTGCCATGGAGGGCCCCTTCTGCTTCCAGCCTCTCCACCTCATTATCCACCTCCTTGTTTGTCAGTTGCTTGTAATCTCCTTTGTCTTCGTCTACTTGTGAGATCTTTCTTTTTGTTCCGCGGCCTTCTTCTTCACCTGCAGAGTCGTCGTGCATGTCAGCAAAAAAGCGACTCCCGTGCCTGAGTGAAATGTCTTGGCGACGTAAACGATAAACATTGAAGAAGTATACTACCCGTAGATGACATTGGTTTTGTTAAACCTACCAAAAAATCGCTGATGATCATGTCATGTACATACTAACGTCTTTGGAGTCACAAATTTCTGGGCACATGTCATCTGCTTCTTGATGGAGCAGCCGGAGATATTTTTTTTCTCGCACGGCCGCCGACGATATGTGCGCTCATGACATGAGTCCTCAACCAAGAAAACAAGGAAAAAAAGGGAAAGAAAAAGGACTCGAAGGGGAATGAGGAAATTGAAAGGAGATGAAAAGGAATATGAAAGGGGAAGGGAATCGAATGAAATGAAATGATTAAAGGAAAAATCAATAGACCGTGGGAAAACATGACAGGAAACGAAGGGGACGCGACAGGCAAGGAACGCAAAACTACAGGATACAGAAGGAGCCTAAAGAAATACATGAAGTAAACGAAGGGCCCTGGAAAGGCATGAAAGTAAATGAAGGGAACTCCAAATGAAGATCAGAGGGAATGAAATGACAAAAGATGAAACACTACCGAACAATTAGCAGAGCTGCAGAGAAGATGAAAGGATATGAAAGAATATGACAGAAAACGACAGGAACTTGAGCAAACAATACAGATAAATAAAAATGAAATGTAACCAGGGACAGGGAATGGAAAAAGAAAAATGAAAAGTAAATGGAAGGAATTGAAAGGCGAGGAGCTGAAATCTCGCGCTCGTTCGCCGCTACGTAGCCAGCGGGCGAGAGCCTGCGCGCGAGCCGGTCACAATCCCAAGTTAAGAGACTGGTTTTACGGTGGGGACGATCAGCTGTAGGGAAGAGCTTAATGGTATTTCACAGCACTTTTATATATACTAAATCTATGTATATTTATATACATATATTTGCAACCCCCCCCCCGGTACCTACCCTTTTTCTTCTTCCACTCAGGTCAATGGCTCAAGTATGATAAAAAAACAAATGCTCACTGTAAGTATATAAGCTAATAGATACATACTCACTTGTATATGTATATAAATATACACATCCATTGTCTCATTTGTTTCCTAGTTGTCTCCTCCTTGTATCTAATTATCACCCTCAGTCTGTTCAGCTTATTGTTTATCTTTTTTCTTTTGCCAAAGTTATTTGCTACATTCTTCATTTATTCTAAATCAAATAAGATTATCTTGAACTAAATTGCGCCATATTATGCCGTTTTGCTTTCTTTAATGCCATATGGAATCATATAAAACTATGAGACACCATGGTATACTATATTGTGCAAATTACCTTGTATAGAAACTATTGAAGCAGCTGAATGGTATACTATACCACATCAGGCCATCTCAATCATATTGTACATTTTTCGCTCTAGCAAATTATATTACATAATATTCTAGCATATCAAACCATATTAAGCAATATTTTTGCCATGCAATGCCATACTAAATTTTAAAATACCATATGAAACCTTGTTACACGATATTAAACACTATGTTGCCTGAAAATATTGTGCATCATATTTTGCCTTTTCTGCTATACTATACAATATCAAACAATCTCATGCCTCAATTCGTACTATGCCATAATATGCCATATTAGTCCAGTTTTGACAATATTAAACCATATTACATCCTATAGAGGGTATTGTACTGCATTTTCCCTTTAATATTAATGTGAACCAAATTTGATTTAAATCACAAAATGCTTGAAGTAATGCCATACTATGCCATAGTCTGGCAGCTCATACCAACTTAGTTTAGGTTTAGCCAATTAAAAACCATATCATACCATACTCTGTCCTTTTACCACATTCTTTGCACATTATATGATATTCAAACAAATCATACCACTTGCGGTAATATCATACCATTTGCTGTAATCTATTGCTGTATAATGTCACATTCCATATGTTAAAACATATCTTGCAATATCACAAAAGGTTGTTCCATATAAAACTATATCCAGCTATACTATACCATATTATGTCTTTACACCACATTGTACACCAAATGAAACCAGACAATACATCATATTATGCCATTTCAAACCATCTTGTACCATATTGTGCAATTTTCTATCATACTTTCCATACTTTAGCATCGGGTGCCTGGTCTGGTATTTTCTATCATATTTTACTATATTTTGGCATCTGGTGCCTGATGCTATATCCAACAATATCATATACATTTACCATATTATACAACGTTTTGTCATTTGATGCCATGTTTCTTTGTATTTTACAACATAGTATACTCTTAAATCTCTAAAGAACATCAGATTTCATCATATCATGTACTATAAGCCTACACTGTTGCATATGATACCATATTACAAAATATTGTGGAATCAGTTGTGTTTTTTTGCAATTTGTCATGGATTTGTGCTTTCATTCCTAGCTATGGAAAGGTGGTCAGAGATATACATATATGTCATATTATTGATATTTGGTTGCAGCCTACCATTTACTAGTGTATCATTCACTCATGCCTTGGGCTGGCAGGATTGAAGGACGAATAACCATATACATCTAAAAAAAATGGGCGTATATCTTCCAACCCTGGTAAGTCTTGAGTTGGTCTTAAGACCTCCAGGAATCCATCCCTGGGATCTGAGATTCAAGATTCGAGAATCCCAGAGAACTTCTTGGATCCAAGCCCTGGGGTCCAAGGTTCAAGATTCAGGATTCCCAGAGAACTTTTTGGATCCAACCCCGGGATCTAAGATTCAAGATTCAAGATTTCAGAAAAAACTTCTTGAATCCAGGGCCTGGATTCAAGATTCAAGATTCAAGATTCCAGGAAAAACTTCTTGGATCCAGGGCCTGGATTCAAACCCAAGTACTCCAGGGAAAACTTCTTGAATCCAAGGCCTGGATTCAAGATTCACCAGGTCCTGGATTCAAGAAGTTTTTCCTGGAATCTTGAATCTTGAATCCAGGCCTGGCTTGCAAGAGCTTGCAAGCTGGCTTTGGGACAGCAATACTTTAAGTACTTGGGTTTGAAACCAGGTCCTGGATTCAAGATGTTTTTCCTGGAATCTTGAAACTTGAATCTTGAATCTTGAATTCAGGCCTTGGATTCAAGAAGTTTTTCCTGGAATCTTGAAACTTGAATCTTGAATCTTGAATTCAGGCCTTGGATTCAAGAAGTTTTTCCTGGAATCTTGAAACTTGAATCTTGAATCTTGAATTCAGGCCTTGGATTCAAGAAGTTTTTCCTGGAATCTTGAAACTTGAATCTTGAATCTTGAATTCAGGCCTTGGATTCAAGAAGTTTTTCCTGGAATCTTGAAACTTGAATCTTGAATCTTGAATTCAGGCCTTGGATTCAAGAAGTTTTTCCTGGAATCTTGAAACTTGAATCTTGAATCTTGAATTCAGGCCTTGGATTCAAGAAGTTTTTCCTGGAATCTTGAAACTTGAATCTTGAATCTTGAATCTTGAATCTTGAATCTTGAATCTTGAATCCAGGCCTGGCTTGCAAGAGCTTGCAAGCTGGCTTTGGGACAGAAATACTCTAAGTACTTGGGTTTGAATCCAGGGCTTGAGAAGGTCAAAAAATATGTCTCAAAAATTAGGACTAAAATATGGAAAAAAACCTGTAAATACCATCAAAAATAGCTAAGAGGTAGGTACCGGGGGGGGTACCATATATTTATATCTATATATATATATATATATTTCTTTTATGTAAATATATTCGTATTGATTTTGACAGAAATTGATTGATATTGACCACCCAGAAAATTGATTTTCTGACTGTGAATTTCCTGAAAAATGGCAACGTTTATTGCGCAACCTCCCAAGAATGGTGCTTTCATCTGCATTACCTACCAGCACACTGGTGGTTTCACTCACCAAGAAATCTTCGCTCAGGGTGTCTCACAGCAATCAATTGCGTGATCTAACGTCAGAGACCGACTTACCAACGTTGCCACCGTGACCGGTCCTGGTTCTCGGGATTCAAGAATGCATTCACGGATTGCCTGAAAAGCGCTGTAAAAACGTATGTCTGTGCATAAGTTTTGCCTAGCCCGTGATGTGAGCTCCTGGACATCGAAATGTTTTCATAGTTCAGATCTTGTGGCAGGGGGGGCCCAAGAATCCTAGCCGACATCAGCCAAGCTCCAGCCATGCGCATTCATCTCATGGCAGACCTCACCATGGAGTGGGTCGGCGCCAAGTTGCTCGTAGCGCCGTGCTAGGTCTGCTTCTTCCGAATCTTCAGCTTCTGATTCATCTGCTTGTTGATCTTGTTGATGTGAACCTTTGGCGATGCTGCGGAGGTTGTTTCGTTCTGACAATGTCAATGTGGAAGCAAATGAACTGATTATTCTAACAAACAACTACTTAATTGATCATATCGTCTATGAAAATGATGTCAGTTGCATTTTCTTAGGTATTGATTTCTGGTTCAAAAAGCGTGTGCCTCCCAAAAAATGGTTGGCTCCCAATCCTTTCATGGGACCTTTCAAGGATACCAGTCATCTATGACGCTGATTTCCAGGCCCCAGAAGCAAAGATGAAAGCCTTAGCTGATAGCTCCATTGGCACAAAGCTAAAGACATCAACGGAAACCAGTACTACAGTACTGTACAAGGCAAATTTCCACAGACCGGTTACCATCTCGGCATGTTTGATAGAAACTTGTTGTAAGTCCTTATGTTTACTGGTTGGTGGTTTCAACCCCTCACCAATCATTTATCGATAATAGGGAACCTAAAAAATGTTCAAAACCACCGGCCAGTTATGCTTAGCTTGTGCAGTAGCCAAAGAAAGTTCCCTTCCTCACACACCCAAGCCTTTGCCTGCGAAGTCGGTTGTGGCAGGCGTTCCACTCGGGATCTCAGTTCATCACCACTGGAACTTGGGGTGGTCCCCTTGGTTGTGGTGTGGTTAGTTCCTGGGATGTAACCATGGCAAATCGGACTACTTACAAACTGGTAGAAACTAGCTGGTTGCGTACTATAGAGGTAACTGGAAGGGTAGGGTAGGTTATAACATGTTCTGACTCCTATAAGAATGGTGAATGTTACCAGTCAGTATTTGGATCTATTTGGGCACATCCAAGTACCCACTAAAAGTCAGAGTGATGGCTTCTAAAGAGCTCTACGAGGGATCGGCCCCCTCCAAAGTCATGCGTTGATTACCAAGCCTATATGCCAGTATAAATGCAAACAACATACTTATTCATATTGATATCGATATTCATACCACCACTGGCAGCTACCCTAGTGAAATTATTTAAGTGAAGTGACTGGGCAGGCAGCGTGGGCGGCCCCATTTCGTAGTAAGGGTACAAATATATCTTTGGAATGCTGGTGGGGGGATACCCCGCAATGGCAAAAAAACAACTGGAGAATATATCATCAAATAAGTAGTATGTATAACTGTATAACTGCATACCCAACAACTCACAATGAGTAGATTCTTCTAGGACAACCTCAAACACATGGTCAAGCAGGCAACAACGGATAGAACAACAACGAACAGTCAACAGCCAACAGCTGGCAACTAAGCATCAGCGTCGTCATCAATACCTAACAGTCATCAAAAACTGTAATAACAGCTACAGGCAAGTAATCACGAACAACAAAAACAAGAATAATAGCACTAGCACTAGCAAATACAGCAACAAGAAACGACAAGCAACGGCAAGCAGCAGCACTAAACAAGAGCCGGATTCGGGCAACTAGTCACGCATCTCAGCAATGCTAAGCCCGATGTGCTTGAAACACTTTGGACGTTTAATGTACACTTGTACCAATGCTTAGCAAGGCCTAATATGATTAGTTAATAAGACTTGAGAATTGTTAATACAATGGTTGGTTCAACGTATGACTCGTTTCAGTTCATGGTGCATATGATCTACCAGCACCATCAAGAAACAAAAGGATGAAACACTCGAACTCATCAAATCATCAACTTAGTTTTGGTCTCTTGTATCACTGAAACAAGCTGGTCCTTGGTCAAATGACCAGCTTGGGGCCGTCCGCCAAATGGATCCATGGGGTCTCCACAATGGGTACCCACCAGCAGTCCCAGAAAAACAATCACGACTCAATGGGAAAACAATTGAAACCATGGGGTTTTAATATGGCTATGGGTCAGTTCATCCTGTACCCCTGGTGTATCCCCCATGAGTTGGTTGATTAAACCATAGTGGCTATTAATTAAACTATATGGCGATTAACTACGACCATGTTAACACCCATATAGATGTTTCTCAAAATAGGGAACCGCCCAAATCATACTTTATTGACCATTAGTAGTACTAAACCAATCATTTTTATGGTACTCCCATTTTCACAATATGGCTATTAACTAAAAGCATCATTAACAACAATAATAGCTATATAGTTCACTACAACGATCATTAACAACCATTATTTACTACATACATTGTTGACTACAAGCATTCTTAACTACAACCATCATTAACAACCACTATTGACTACAGGCATTAAGTACAACCATCATTAACAACACTATTGCTATGGGTCACCCTGCTGCTTATGAAAGAAGCTCTTTAATAATATGGCGAGCTGGGTCACCCTTAGTCCCCCTGGTGTACCACCAACCAGCAACGGCGGTGGTGAGGCCGCTCCCCCGGTGCCGTGTCGTGAAAACGCCCGGGTGCTTAACATGTATTCAACTCAAGTATTCAACCGACAACACGTAGACACCCCAGGAAATTCAGAAACAAATGGAAACCTGATTGGAAACTGATTTGTGAATAGAGATATTTCATATTCAACCAGATTCAACATATATTTGCCTATATGACCTTATATGAGTGAGCTGTAAATACATTCACATTGATCATCGAACAACTTTAGTTTCAAAGCAGTTATATAACTAGATGAGAACTGTCGCTGATAATCAGCTCGGCTTATCGTTCAACATCATCGTTTTTTAAACACTTCAACAATCATTTTAGCTAACATGTTCGTTCCACATCATTAGTTTAACAATCAAATGTATTATCATTAAACCAATATAGACCACTATCTAACCTGGTTGGTGGCTTCACCACCTTTGAAAAATATTAGCCAACCAACATCAACCAACAATTTGTTAATAACTACTAGGGAAAATACAACATATCAATCAAACCATCAGCCAGAACCACTAAACACGACCATGAAACCATGAAATAGACCCTTATTAACCATTGTGAACCTTCATTAACCACGTGATTCACACTGATTTAATCATCGTTTCACCATTCTCCACCGTCCAACAAGTTTTCGCTATTAACCGTTTTCTTTCGTTATTAAGCTTGTTTTTTGTTCGCTATTAAGCAGTACCCCGACCATTATTTCACCACTACTTGGTGGCTGAACTAGATCCCTTGCTAAAAATATGCATTTTTAGTGGTTATTAATGGTCAATCAATCATAATCAATCATATCCCAAAAACACAACAAAAACCTAAGAATTCGTGGGTATAAGCCATCCAGTCAACCATCTTTACACCGACCAACACCACTCTTGCCAGGCCAATGCCCTTGCCTCGTTGGGCTGCATCGGAACTGTTGGCATGGCCTGTCCCAGGCCGTGCACCGCATGGTCGCCCAACAACTACCCCAGGAAAACCTGAGAAAACCATGGGAAAACCATGGGAAAACCATGGGAACACCATGGGAAAACCATGGAAAATTTCTGATATGCTGACATGGCTGGCTGGAAAATCACCACTTTTTGAGAGAAAACCCTGGGAAACCAGATCTTTCTACGGTGGATTCTCCAGCCAGCCATGTTGGTTTAGCAAAGGGTATGGGGTTGACAGTGGTTTATACTGGTCGCGCAGAGCCAGCCCATTGCAAAGATGAGCGACCTTGAGAAGGTTCCACAAAGGATCAAGGTCATATGCAACTTTTGAATGAACAAAAATGATTCTAAAAAAGCACCTCATTCAAAGCCTGGCAAATATACTTGATAGTGAGGTGACAGGATCCTTCGACTTAGGGCGTGCTTTGACGCGCTTCTTAAAAGCAGAATGATACCTCCATCCAATTTCCCATTGGTTCTGATTGTCGCTGTCATGGTTGTCTTTGTTCACATCTATGGTATGCCGCTGCGGTGCGTCTTCCGGTCGTATCCCCGAATCTGCTTTGAATCTGCAGGCACTGCAGTTCTGTTACAGAAAGAATTGCTGAAATGCTGCATGAACTTCACCTTGTGAAGGAATGTATATTTCCTCTGAAGTTTTTTGGATCCATGTTTCTTCCCGGGCAAGGTGAGGTGGTACACTTGGTTCTCTGCATGGGGACTAACTCCTGTTCCACTAGAGTTTGTGCCTGCGCGATTACCCATTCAAAAGCCCAAACAAAGTGGCCAACAGGTACATCTCGGTCTCTGGGATTTACACCGGTCTGAGCCGGTCTGAGCTAACCCTCCCATAGGCTCACAGATTTCGATAGGTTCAACGGTCGGAACCAGGTAGGCATATGCCAGTTCCATCCAACTGTTTCCAGTAAGTTGCTTAGAGGGGCGTCATCTAGATCCCATTCCACTTGGGACATCCAGCACGTTCCCAACAAAGTGGCCGCTAGTGCAGGGTTGTGCCGCTCTGGCATCACTCCAGATGTTCGTTGGCTGCCCTTGCAAAGGATGGTTTATACTGATCAATAGTCGTCAATAATGGCTCACTATATAATGGTTGATGATTAAAACTAATGCTGGTAGTGGTTTGCAACAATGGTTCATACTGGCAAACTGTAACTATACGAGGTTAAGCTTGAATGGTTGAACAAATGTTCATACTGCTTACATCTGCTTACCATCGTCAACGACAAGTGGTATTGGTGAACTACTATTTGCCCAATTATATACATGTATGGTGGGGATCCCCAGAATCATCCAATATCATTAACTTACAGCAATAAACCAACCATTTAATGGGGTCCCCTAGCTTAAGAAACCACCGTATCTTATTCAAACAAAGCCGGTTGGTGGTTTCAACCCCTCGGAAAAATATGCGCAATCCAACCAACCATTTGTAAATAACTACTAGGGAAAATTAAATATGTCAATCAAACCACCAGCCAGAACCCTCCAAACTATAGTGCACGGATAAAGATCCCAGCTATTGAGCCGCCAAGCTGCTACGTTTCCCATCCGCTTCCGGCTCACCCATTGTGATGGCTAACTCGCCTGCATCTGCATCAGCCACTGCTGTTGAAACTGCTGCCTTGGCCTCTGCGAAGCTTGCAGCATCGTTTGCTGCCCCATTGGTGTCATGGGCTGCTGCGCAACCTGTTGGCTCAAGATGTTTTGCAGCAAGGACATCTCGAAGTCCGAGGGCTGCTTGGTCACCTGGCCGTCCAGGTGGTGGGCTTGAGGACGGTGAAGTTCGTGTTGAGAAAAACGATTGGGGTGATTACTATGCAAAGAGTAGATTGAACCATAAATGATCCAATGAACAACCACTATCATGACATGACTAATGCTGAGATCTCCTTTCGTTTCCAAAAAGAATGCCATTTTAGGATCATTCAGCAAGTCGATTTGTTTATGCCCCATCTTGAGTAATCAACAACACACACACACAAATATCTGACCTTCTTTGTTCAAAAGCTCTCCCGTGGTCGGTTCATGAGTTGATGATGCACATGTGAGACAACAGTTGTTGCATGTTGTTGGAGGATATCAATTCAACACTGATCATATGGCTGTGGGTCAATATTAACCATTCATAATAACCAACAGCAATAGGGAAAACAATGGTTCATGATGGGAACCAGGGGTACAGGGTTTTGACCCATAGCCATATACAAATTGTTCCAGGGGTACTCTCGTTTCATCCGTCTGAATACTCTCAGTGGCACAATAGGTAGCTGGTGATCCCCAAAAAGCTGATCCATAAACATGTAAGTATAGTGGGGACCAGGCTAAAAACCACATACCTCTCTCATTGGACCAGGCAAGCAACAGGCAAATGAAACAACCTCGGACATTTGAGGCCATCAAGCATCAAACATGGTCACATAAAGAAGCTGCCTCCGTAAGACAAGTTGTTACCAACCAACTCTCCTTGGGGGTTATAGCCCATCCCAAAAACTGGTTGGTGGTTTCAACCAACGAGAAAAATATTTGTCAACCAACCATTGGTTTACAAATGATTGGGAAAATAAAAAATGTTTGAAACCACCAAACTGAAAAAAAACGGTCAATCCAACAACCATCCCCAGTATGAATGAAAATAAACCAATCTGGTGGTTTCCGAAAATAGGGGACCCCCTAAATCATCTAATCCTAATCATTGATAGTAATAAGCCCCGCAAATTGTTTGGGTCTCCTATGGCTTGAGAAACACCCAATATACATGAAACATCATGAAACTTCATGAAACCACGAACCAGCGAGCTGTTACCAACATTGACCCACCCCCCGCGGTGGATCTTTTCGATGGCTCGGAGCCCGCACATGTTCGTTCGAGCGCTGCTGTTCCATCGGCGCAGCTGTTCCATTGGATTCCTGCGTTTCACGCTGCGTTTTGCCCCGGCGAAACGAAGCCAAGGGGTGCTAACGGCTTCGTGACAAATGATGGTTGACAACCATATCGTTAATAATAATAATAATAGTGGTTAATAATAGTGGTTAATAATAGTGGTTAATAATAGTGGTCAATTAATGACAAACAAATGACGGCTAATAATAGTGGTTAATGATGGTTTTGTGATGGGCATAATGAGGGTTTATGATGGTTGACCCTGATCTATGATGGTTAGTGGTTTGTGTGGCTAAAAACGATTGTTGTTGATGGTTAATGATCGCCCTAACTGGTTGATATACATGTGCATATATGCGGCCCGCAAAACCGGTGCTTCCTCTATAAACCATCGGCACTGGTTCCTTGCCCAAGTTAGTCCCTGTAAGCAAACCCTGATTGAAAAAAGCAGTTTATGGGTTCAAAAGGATGAACAACTGGCCTGACTGCTATTCATGTGGCGCCGCAAACAAATCACCATCGTCGACCCACAATCTCTGACGACGGTTGCATACCCCAACCCCATCATTGCGATTTCAATAATTGCGATTTCAATATCTACATCTTACCAGCGCGCATTCACGCACGAAGCGCCCTACAAACTTGCAGGATTCGATCTACTCGGATGGGTTCCGCACACTTTGCTCGGTACAAATCAGGCCCTGAATCTTGTGAGATGCTGAGAAATGTACATTGCCCGAGTCATAAATCATAAACATCTGGGTATGTGCCAAAATAGAGTAACCACCAATAATAAATGATAATTTTCATAGGAAACCATTGGCTTTGGGGATACCCCTATGGCTTGGCACATAAACATTTCCGTACTCAACAAAAATGAAAGTCCACAAGTCTCAAGCATTTTTCCAGCTGCTGAAACTCCCTTCCGCCGTCAGACGAGTAGCTAACATTACACACATCATATCCCATCATTCCACTCCGGCAGTCCCGGTCCCCTGGTTGCTTGGAAAACCCGCTATTTATTACATCATCTTGGTGGCTTACAGATCCCTTGCTAAAAATATATTTTTAGTGGTTATATGGGAAATCAATCATATCCCAAAAACACTAAAAACCTAAGTTAGTGGGTATAAGCCATCCTGTCATGAATGGAGTTTTACCTATGAAACTGGTGATTTTGAACGCGACCAGGGGACCGGGACTGCCACCCCTGGAACTTTACAAAAAACCGCGCAATCAGCGTAGGGACACCAAATGCTAAGACCTGGGGTTAACGCCCCTGACTACTATGATGGTAAGCCCAAAACCATGATTTTTATAGGTTATAACCCATATTCCTACCTTTTTTTATAGGTTATAACCCATATTCTACCATCCAAAACCATGATTTTTATAGGCTATAATCCAAAACCATGATTTTTATAGGCTATAAAAAATATGAGGGTTAGTCAAACCTACCTTTTTTAGGGGCCCTTGGGGGCCAAGGGTAAGCACTATTGGTTCGTGGCTGTCAACGTCCATCGATTCACCATGGCGGCTCCCGCAAGCGTTGCTCAATGAGATCCACGTTGTAGTAGTGCCTCAAGGGTTCGGAGCGATGTTTGTCTCCACGGATGGCCATTGATATATAATGGTTAATAGTGGTTAATAATAGAGAAAATCACTAACAATAACTAACATTCATAGTGGTTAATAATGGTTGATAATGGATTAATGATGGACTAATGATAGATAATGGTTAATAATGGTTGATACCAGGGGATGACAACTAACAATAATGGTTAATAGTGGTTCATACTAGGGGAATCTAAGGGATGATAAGTAAATATTGATTAAACAGCAACCAAATGGTGGTTTCGACCTAGCCATTGGGGACCCCAAAGCTATGGTTGCTTATTATAAATGCTTAAGAATGGATGATAACCGGCGGTCCCCCTATTTGGAGGAACCACCATGTCACATTTGAATTTTGCAAATTGAATTTATGACTTGCAAGTTGGATTTATGACTTTCTGTCGTGCTTGAAGTTCGATATTTTGGAGGTTGTCGTGTATCATTGATTGGATGGAGTACGTAAGTTGTAGCGACCTGTGACATGGGCATAGTGCGGCCTTGCATACTCTGGCACAAATGCTCCACCGCCATTTGCCCCCCTCGTGAAGTACGGTCGGCTGCATTAACCATTATCAACTCGTACCACCACAACAATATTCTGTATGTATAAAACATCACTAAATCTTATATGTGCATATATTGATATATTTTTTATATAACATACATATTACAAATATATATATCTATATATATATATGTACATATATAGATATGTGAATATAGTATATACATAATACATATTTGTACATATGTATATATAGTCAAATATAGTATATAATACATATATGCAAATATAAATAAAATGAATACATAATACATATAACTTTATAAATAAATATCTATTCATATATATATATGTATACTAAGACCTTGGGAACTCACAAATGAACCAGTTTTGAGGTCCAATGTGCACAGCTAATTGGTTGGTGCTTGAACCACCCGTCCAAAAAAAAATGCGCAAGTCAGTCAACCAACCTTCCCA
Organism: Symbiodinium kawagutii; assembly: GCA_009767595.1. Taxonomy (NCBI): domain Eukaryota; class Dinophyceae; order Suessiales; family Symbiodiniaceae; genus Symbiodinium; species Symbiodinium kawagutii. Next base: position 125,817 of record VSDK01024294.1, read on the forward strand.
CATATTGACAAAACATGTTCAAAATTACCAACCAGTTGTTGTTCAACCGCTATTGTTGGTCGATTAATTCTCCACTAAAACCCCCATGAAAACATGTTTAAAACCACTAACTAGTTGTTGCTTGCTCAGCCATGATTGTTGGTTATTCATCCCTCCTATCAACCAATATTGTTGATCATTATGATCCCTAATCACTATAATCCTTCACCATTACTGTTGGTCATGAATCTCTATAAAATAGTACTGATTGCAAACATCCAGAAAATCGGAGAACATCTTCAAAACCCACTATTGTTGGTCATGATTAACCACTATTAACCACTATTAACCACTATTAACCACTATTAATCACTATGAAACCCTAAAATCGCCTAGAAAAAAACATCTTCAAAACCACCAACATTCAAACAGCGAGTTCGTCTAACGCAGTTTCTGCAGGTTCTGCAACGGCCGTGGCACCGAAGAGCATAGCCACTGGGCTGCGATTTCCAGGACATGGCGAGGCGTTTTGGGTTCAAGTACCAGGTCTGAAGCTCGGGGGGAAGAGGATCCAATCTTCCAAAGGAAAGTTAGTATAATCTAGTATCAATTCGGTTGATCATTAGTATATTGAGCTCTGGACTTCGGTTGAAACCATTGGGAAACTTGGTGGGTCGTTAACGATGAGACATGGTGGCAACATAGGTTAACTATGAGACCTGGAAGCTAGGTTGAACATGGTTGATTGATGACACATTATGGTTAATAGTGGTTAACTATGAGACCAGTGGACAAGCTGGCAAACACAGTAGCATATTAACAGAATGATTCACATTTGTCATGAGCACCATATAGTGGTTGGCACGATCAGTACTATGATTCACTCTGATTCACAACAAAGGCTGGAGCAGTTCCAAAAAGTACGATGATTCACTATGATTCACTATGATTCCCTATGATTCACAATAGTTTCTGTCAGTTCCAAAAGGCTGGTAACACAAGCGGTCAAGTCCAGCTGGACTTTTTGAAGGCAGCCGGCCACAGATTGGGCTCGGCGAGCCTCCCACGGGCCGTCGATTCAAAAGCCACAGAATTTGGGCTTGAGCAAAGATGGGCGACATCAACCAGCACAACATCATCACTCTGTTCTTGGTAGTTACCACTATCCAACACAGGTCATGATCAACCGGGAGGAATCATCATGATTGACTCCCATTGACCCATGATCAATGAGCGCAACTACCATCATGCTCAATCAATCATTGCTCAAAAGGTAAAGTTAGTATAATTTAGTATCAATCTACTCTCCTGAGTGCAACTACTTGGTGCATGAAGGTACGTGGCACTGCGTTTCTTCACTAATTATTTGGCGATGCTTTCATACCAACCAACCAAAAACGGGAGGTAGGTGAACATCCCAACATTTCAACTAGTTTGGTCATTCACGGGCCGTTCACCAGCAGTACAGGGAAATCCTTCATGACTTGGTGGCTTATAGATCCCTTGCTAAAAATATATTTTTAGTGGTTATATGGTCAATCAATCATATCCCAAAAACACTAAAAACCTAAGTTAGTGGGTATAAGCCATCCAGATGAGCAACTTAAAGAAACGGTTAGATTCTTGTACAACTGGATCTGCAGCGACCAGGGTTCGCTCAACATGGGTAAGCTGAACACCGTGTCCGGTAGCTGAACTCAGCCCGAACCATGGCTTCATGATCCTGGGGATCCCAGTGAGAGATCAGCAGTGTTGAGTTCTGGATCTTGCTGGCGCAACTAGATCCCTTGCTAGAAGTTTTGTGACTTTAGTGGCTACTAAAAGAATCCGAAAAATCTATGATAAAAGTTTTTGCCTATTTGGTGACTTCATCATGTCCCAAAAAGGCTAAACATCTATGGTATAGTGGCTGGTTACGCCACCCAGAAAATGATCCAATGGTCAGTCATGGTCGATTTTTGTTGCCAGGGATCAGCACCAACAGAATTCCATGACTGGCCCGACAACATGGACGACTGACCCGGGCCTGTAGAGTCTTCTCATTGAGACTGTCCTGAAATCGCGAGTTGGGTCAAGCTCTTGACCAGCCATGGCAGCCATGACAGCCGGTGAACATCCCAAGAAAGACAGCTGTGACTGGTCATTTGGAGGATGTGAACAGCCACAAGAGGTTTTGAAAGCCGTAGATTTTGCCGGTGAAGTATGGCGCTGGAAGCTCTGGAAAGTCGATCCTTCGATCCTTCGCACATGGAAAGAACTTCACAGAAAGTGAGGGCTGGGCGTCACCGCTGCAGGTGAAAGTTCGCGTGCCAAAGAGTTGGGCGACTGACATGGAAGGAACAGAACTGGGGCTGAGGATATGACGGACATGCTGTCAGCGCCAAGATGGGTAGGAGTCAATGACGGTCAATACATGTCAATACCAACTTCATGTCAACATTTCAACATCCAAATTGAAAGTCTTCTACAACATGGATCCTCTTGGCTTCTGACCAAGTTGCCATGTTTCGTGGCTAAGTGCGATAAATCCCGGGGCTGTTTTTCCTATGGTTCTCCCTGGAACTGGATGCTTTGACGACCATGGTGAGAGGGCTGGTGGTAATGGAAAATCCACCATCACAGAATGAATGCCCCTCCCAGTTTCCAAGTTTCCAAGCTGCGGCAGCATGACATCGCCACATCTACTTTGTAAAGGAAATGCAACTCTGCTGGCAAACTAACTTGGAAGCTTTTAAACAATCAACATTTTTTCAAAAGTAAGCCAGCTATGAATGGAGGATTTTCTACCCGACCAGCTTGGGCACTAGCTGGTTTAACAATCTCAACAACTCGACTGCTTGGGAGGCTTAAGGCTTCCCATTGCTGGCGTCACCTTCGGTTTGTCTTGGTCAACCAGTGATCCTGGAGGATCAGTTCTTAGACCATCCAACTTAGGTTGGTACATGGCTCAAAGATTGAACATGGGGGATATTCTATCCTGGATGGTTGTAGATTATATTAGATTACAGGTGTTGACTTCCTGATCTTCTCTTTTGAGCAAACCAAACTGTTTCATCACGAGCTATTGACTTGCTGACCTGCCCCCTAGATCCCCCAAAACGTCATTGGACATGTCACTTAAGGGCTTTAGGCTTATGGAAGTCCACTTTAGGGTTGTATCAGGATTAGGTTCTTATCTGACTGTCCTGTTGATATGGTGGTTTCTCAAAATAGAGGACCCAAAAAATGGTTGGTTTATGACTATAAATGGCTCATAACGAGATGATTCGGGGGTACCCCTAGTTTGAGAAACACCCATATGTCTCTGTATAGGGATATACCAAGGCCAGCAGTTGTCGATCTCATGGCTCCAGCCGATCCTAGTGACACGCGACGATTCTCCGCGCTTCTCCTCGTCAAAGGACTGGCCATCAGCAGCCTTGTTCGGTGAGTTCTCATGAATCTCATGTAACACAGCATGATTAACATCACAAATGGTGGTTTATAATAGGGGATTCAAACAGTGGTTAAATCAAACTTTGGTCAAAATCAACAAATGGTGGTTTCTTTAAATAGTTATATGCCATTTAAAAAAAGGTTCAAAATATGTGATTCAAGCTGTGGTTGCGAAATGGTGATTGATGTCCTCTCCGGCCAACTAACTGCAAGTGGAAAATCCACTTTGTATAATTGTTTTAGCTATAGAATAGAAACTCTGATTTTAGGATCCAGGTTAGTTTGCAAGAGAGTAACATCAATGCTAAATGGTTGATCCTTGTACTGTACTGTTTGATAATACGTGTTGATACTGGGGGAATCATAACAAACACACCAATTGATATAATGGTAGCAACAAGCAATCCTCTAGCTTCTTGTCATGGCCAGGAATCCAAAGCTCTGCAGAACATCCTTTGGAAAATTTGGGTGCCCAGCCGAGCAGTGATACAGTCTCTGGCTATGAACCATCATATAGCCAACACAACTGTCCTTCGACCCACGACTCCGACTCGGTCGCCTGGGCATGACGCATCACCAGAACCATCCAGATCTGCGGCTCAACCTGCGTGAAGGACCGGTGAACCGACCCGTGAATAGCTGGGTCAGTAATGGTTAGTAATGGTTCGTAATCATAGTTTGTGAATAGCTATTAAATTGATGTGTTTAACAAGTAGTTCATCATACTGGTTATTGATGATGGTTGGTCATGGTGGATCAGGACCTCATTATCCATTATGATGGTTAGTAATGGTTAAAATTGTGGATAATTACAGTACTGGTACTATGGTAATGGCTAGTAATGGCGGATGATAAGGGCAAATGGTGGATCAAAATGGTTAGCTGGTTAAGGACCTTCGTGATTCATGATGATGATGATAAATTGACGATGATTGTTATTACCAATACAGGAGATAGAGAAGAAACATCATTAACCTGTGGTAGTGATTCATGATAATGTTTGGCATCACCAGTAATGGCCAATAATGGCTGTTGATAATGACGATTAATAGTGCTATATATATATATATAGTGACTGTGCATATAGCAATGTTAATACAGTCTTATGATGGTTCACCAGGGTCAACTAGTGGTTGCCACTGGTTAATCATTGTTAGTAATGGTTCATAATGGTGGACAATAAAGGTCAATGGTGGATGATAGTGGATCATGACCAACAATAAGCCGAACAATAATTGCTAATAGTGGTTAGTGATGTAACGATTCAAGGTGGGTAAGAACGATCAATTCATGATGATTCCTAATGGTCAAAGCAATGATGCTTAAAACGATGGTTCATGATGGTTCGTTCATGGCGCTCAGTGCTTCCAGATTAATTAATCAGGATGTGGTTGGTTGGAAGCAGTTGGTCATCATGGAAACTATGTATCACAATGTAGTCGCTAGTGGCTATTTTTGTGATTAATGGTGGGGTATAAGAGTCAATGATGGCTAACCGTAGGAATGCTGACCAACAACAATGGTAATGGTACAATGATGGCTATTGCTAAATCCCTATTCATAACCCAGTATATTTGTGATAGATCACCAGCTATTTCGGCTCAACTGGGAGTGGTTTATTCATATACATCTACCATTACATAATACTGTTAATAATTTGTACACCCTGCCAGCAAAAACTCATCCAATAGTTGGTAATGTTGATGATGGACTTTCATGCTTTGTAGGAAGCAATACTGCTTGGTGAAGCATGATCAGTCAAGCAGCACGAATTCTGAGCCGGCCATCCTGTAGCATGGTATGTGAATCGATAACACAGGTTCTGACCACTCCGGTGCTTGGTAAAAGGTGGATCCCCTGAGTTGATAAGCCAGCCACAACTAGTAAGCTGAACTACTCCTTGGTAGGTGGTTATGCTATAGCTAGCAGTTGGTGGTTGGGCAACTCCATGGTGCTTATGGTAGTTGATAGGCCACATAACTAAACTATACCTATAAGCTAACTAGTGGACCAACTCAGGGGACCGGCCTCCTGGAGCAGAGCAATGGTGAGCTTGCGACGAGAACTCGTGTCTCATGAGTTGACATGAGTAGAAAAGCATTCAGAACGACTCGAGGGATGACCAAGCAACCAACCAACCAACCATTCAACCAAGTAATCACCAACCAACCAAGCAACCAACATCAACCAACATCAACCAACCTCAACCAACCTCAACCAACATCAACCAACCTCAACCAACCTCAACCCAGTGGCCCCTGTCCTGCCCTTGGCATCCCAACCTCCATGACACTGAAGGCCAGTTGCTTGGTGCGGATGTGCCGCAAGGGACCTGGCTGTCCAGAAGTTTTTCCACGACCGGAAAGCCCACCCCAGTCGTTTCAAAGGATCCGTTGCCTCGTGAGCAAAACCATCATAATGTTTGATATATAGTGGTTAATAGTGGTTAATAGTGGATCATGGTTAATAATGGTTAATAGTGGTTCATTCTGATATGACCGAATGCTGTGAATGTTAACCAGTTTCTTCATTTTCAACAATGGAATTCAAAATTGAAACCAATGAAGCAAGCACTGAAGAAACTGGACTCGCAGCTGGAAGAAATCAATCAGCTGTTTTTAGCCACCACCTTCAGCTCTAACCTTTGCAACATGAATCACTTCAGCTCTGAAGAAACTGAACCCCCCTTGGAATCCTCAGCTGTTGAACAACCGCACTCGTGATACACGGAGGGGGATAGCCTCTTCGGTAGCTATGGCTGGGCAAATAGAAACCAGGTAGCTGGGCGAAGCAATGTTTGGTCAGTGGTTGGTGGTGAATTCTGATGGTTCATAGTGCCTGATGTGGTTAAATAATAGCCATTACGACTGGTGAATAAAGTGAATAATAGCTATAATCAACCAACCAAATATGATGATTGGCTATAGCCACTATCACCATTGCATAGTGATTAACCATGATCGATTGAAAACTGCTAATGGCTAATCACTATACAATCAATAATCATCATTAACCACTATTAACCATTATTGAACCACTATGAACCATCATCAACAATTGTATAATGCTCGGTTCAACCAACCAACCAAGAGAACCAGTCTTGAAGGCAGTCTGACAGCATCCCGGTGCCACCTTCCTGTCCACTAAACATCGCTGTGAAGGAAATGAGGCCCTCGATCATACCCACCTGGAGAGTCAAGGCAACTTCAAGCACTGCGAATGATGGGGTTCATGATGGTGCAGTGGGCAAATGATGGCTAAATGATGGTGACTAGTGGTTCTTTGCACGTATATCTGTACATCTGTATATCTGTAAAAGTAATATTCATATAAACAACTGTTATATAAATAAATAAATATATATATATATTTAAATATATATACAAATGATGGGCAAATATGGTTAAATGATGGATAACTGATGGTTGATAGGGGGTAAATGATGCTTAGATGGTAGTGAATAGTGGGTAAATGAAGGTTCAACGACCGTGAATGGATGTTGAATGATGGTTGAATGATAGTTAAATAGTTAAATGATCAATGAATGACCATAAACCCTAGTTCATGATGGTTCACGACTGAGGTAACTAGCAGCTACGGTGGATATGACTTTCGTTAAATGACGAATCTCAACGAACTTACAACCTTTGGGGGGGACCCATCATCTTGTGATTATCATTTTGATGATTAACAACCATCATATTATAACAATTGCCAAATAAGCATTTGAAGGGTTTAATGATGGTCAAGTGTTTTGTTCAATGGTTGACAACTGCAATAGCCATGAACAAACATCAACAAATTCAACAACCATTGAAAAAGATTAACCACTGCCGCTGCCAATCAACGTTTGTCAGCCACTATTCACCATCAATAACTGGCAATTTAGAAACTCACTAAACCATAAGATTAATCATGCGGATGATTGGTCTTGACATTTCTTGACCCATGCCTACGGTGATTTTAATCTTGAGCTCGCTAATTTGTGGTGTCTAAGATCTTCAGTCTAGCCATGAAATGTTGTGATTGACCAAAAACAACAAGTTGAGTTGCCTACACAAAAAACCAAAAGGGCAACAATGTAGGGTGCAAGATCATGATGTGCGGAATTGAGTCAAACATCTGGCGATGCTTGTCTTTGCTTTCATTCAGCTATCCCTCTGAAATCCTGGTTGATTGTTAAAACCAATCTAGAAAAAATACAACACAGCAACTAGTTGTTGTCTAAACACTATGGTTGGTCCATCAATCCAAATTAACCAACTAGTTCTTGTTGAATTCACCATTATTGTTGGTTATCAATTCCTATCATTAATATTGTTGGTCATTATAGTCCCTTCCCACTATAATTCTTGACGTGTATTGTTGGTTATGAATGACTACTGGTGGGTGGTTTCCACCCCGATGAAAAATATTAGTCAACAAACCATTTGGGAATAACTACTAGTGAAAATAGAAAAAGTTTGAAACCACGAACCGGACTAATATTGGCCACTAACCACTGTTCAGCGTGAACAAGGCAATCTCCACATGAGCGATCCATCCCCTACGGTACTCCAGCTTCAGAGTTGAGATCATCCATTGTGGTCCACTGGTGGCGTGCCTTGTCAAGTCTCTACAGTGGAAGAGTTGTTCATAGTGAATAGTAGTGCTTAGGTACAGGTTAGTTTTGCTACTTATGTTAGTTCATGGTTGATCGTGGTTGATTAGTGGTGAATGGAAACGGTTCACAACTTGTCACTGTGTACATTTCCTTCTGCAGAAGTTTAGGATTCAAACAGTTTGTCAATGGCCAACCTGGCTAGAAACCCTTCCCCGGATGCAAACCCATCTACCCTTTGATAAACTAACCTGGCAATGGAAAATCGACCATTGAAATAGCTGATTTCCTCAGCTTTCCCTCCAAAAATGCTGATTTTCGCCAGCTTCGTAAACCGTTTGCGGCTAAACATGGTGAGATTTCAGGTTGCTTCCAGAGGCTTCCCTACGCACCTGCGACCGCTTCTCCTCAATGGGCGCGCATGAAGGAGAGTAGTAGATGATCTTGGCATCCTGGCCGCGTCGTGAAACTTGCTGGTTGACGGTTTCAAAACCATGAGAAACCATGGGAAACCATGGGAAAAACCATAGGGAAACCATGGGAACACCTGGTTGGTGGTTGAACCACCCTTTGTTGAACATGGTTCTATAATCGATGACAAACTAGTTGGTGGCTTCATAGTACTTACTAATGCTTAATGGTAGCAGTTCATAATGGTTGATAATGGTTTTGATCAATCGTTATCAAGTATGGCTAATAGTGGTTAACTATGAGAGATCATAACCAGCAGTCATAACTCACTGGTGGTTGAACCCCATCGTGAAAAAGATGTGCAAGTCAACCAACCAGCCAACCAACCAAGCAACCAACTGTTAATACATTTGGGAAAATAAAACATGGTTTGAAACCACCAATTAGTAAATTTTGGTGAACATCTGCAAAAGAAGCGCGCTCGTCCGGTCAAGCAGTTCCTCGACGGATAGTGACCCTTACATAAGCCCTGTTCAACCCACATGAAGCTTATTGACCGCTACCGCCATTAAGGATTGTTGGTGAGTATATCTTGTAACATCTTGCAACCCTCCAACTCATGTTTTGCCAACCCATACAGTCAACGGCTGAGCCGGTGAGTCAACCCCTTTGCATATCAAGAAGATGCAAATGGGCGGGTACTCCTTTGAGTAAACAGTGTAATTACTGTAAGCCGCATTTGCCACCCAGCATTCACCACCGGGAACCCTGACTGTCAACCACCAGTTATAATGATTTTGAACTATCGACAATTGTCAAACATGAACCATTTTTGTCCGTCTTCATCAACCATCATCAGCTAGCAACCATCGCCAGTCGTAATTAACAATCAATCGTCAAAATGGTTGATAGACGCTGTTGGTATTACTACCATTCACAACAATCAGCAGAAAACCACTATTATAATTAGACATTATCCATCAATCAACCACTAATGAACCATTCAATAATCATCAATCAGCCAAAGGTAAACCATGAACGACTCAATAACTATTTATAAACCACCATCAACCAGTGATTCACCATCATTTACCATCATCAAGCGTCATTAATCATCATGAACCACCACTATACCAACATTAGAACCCAGGCAGATTTCAATAATCGAGAACCACTCAGTCCTGAATCTCTTCCTCACTGGGTTTGCTGGCCTCAGGTACCTGGGAAGACATTGCAACGTCGAGACCCAGCCGTGCCCTTTTGGACGTTCATATCGGCTATGCGCTGAGACAGAGAAGATATCCTGGGGCATCCGAGACATCCATAATTCCAGGTAACAAGAAAACCATCCGCAAGTATTACCAAAAAAGAACTGGTGTTGCAGTGTTGCCTCGAGTATAACTGAAAACAAGTTGAAGTGAAAACTGACCAGTTTCCTTTCCGACTTTTTTGGCTACAGCATTGGTCATGTTTCTTTTCCGACTTTGCTGAGGCCGTATTGCATGCCGTTGTTTTTGATTCCGCACCAGCGACGGGTTGAAGATGAAGAATGCTGCTCTTGACCTTAGGGCTGCCACCGACAGGGACAATGCAGCGGTGAGTTGGTTCGCAGTTGCTGGTTGGCAGCTTGAAAAAGCCTGATGGTCAACCACGTCTGCTTGACAAGCATCTGGTTCGCCAGCATAGCCAAAATATGGTTCTTTGATCATTGAAAAAATCTGATGATTAACAAACAACCTTATGGTCGATACTACAATAATGATCATGTGCTTGATGCTAATAGTAATAATGATCAGTCCTGCTTGGTTCAGAAATCGATGGTTGATACTGGCCTGGTCGGTATTTTTTACAATGTGCACATATTACATCTTTCAACAGGTCGATACCTGCTGGGCTGTTGAAGACTGACTCACCCCATCTCAAATGGAGATATGGTGTTTCATCAACCATGACTGATGAATTGATGACCATCAACAACCAGTAACACAGTTGAGAACCATCAATACTCTGCCAATCAGTATCTAAAGTACCACGATTATCCATTATTGATACGATGAAACCACTTTTTTCCATTACCAATCAACACTAATGAACCACTATAATGAAGTATCATTCACCTTTGCTAATGATGATTAATTCATATGAATTATCCATTATTATGAATACTTATATCAAACTATTAAACTATGATTCGTTCATTATTAATACCATTGAACAATCATTATCCGTTGTTAATACTGATATTAAACTATTAGACTATGATGAAGTCACTATCAATACCATTAAACCATCATTATCCATTAGTTGCGGTTGAATGTATCTACCAGACCAATTTCAATTACCAATACAATCAAACCCTTTCATATCCATTAAGTATTGATGAATCATCTGCCAATCTGACCATTCGAGCGCCGCCATCTGAGCTGAAGCACACTTTGGCAGTGGCCGACATGGTGACGCTCGGCCCACCTGCTCCGGGTACCGAACTGAGAGTCGTGTGGTATCTAGAGAGCTAGGTAGGTACAGAGTAGTACCCCGAAACGTTAGTGAACTTGGGTTATAAGTTGGTCTAGAAGCCATTGAACTATGGTCAACTATGGTTAATCATGGTTAATCATGATGCTAAGTTGGTTGTTCACCGACTTAGAACGTTTGCAGGTACCACTCTGTAGGTCGGCAGGTAGCTTGGTTTGGTCGCTGAGCGTTTCTTGGTTCGATGATAACGTATAGCACCACCTTGGTAGCACAACCATGGTATCACGACCTTGGTAGCACCACCATGGTAGCACACCTCCAACCATCCCCAGCCATGGTTGGCATCACTCTGGGCCATTGACAAAGCGTAGGGCCGAGAAATTTGATCCAATGACCTGCTTCATTTCATCGCTAGGCATCTTGGAAAACGCGGGGGCCACCATGGCTTCACCATCAGCAATCATAACTGAACCATCATTAAACCAGCATCTAACCATCATTCAACCATCACTTGGCCATCATTCATCCGTCCTAAGCATCAGTAAAGTCTCAACCATCATTTAACCGTCATTCACTCAGCATTTCACCATCCTTTCACCATCATTCAACCATCAATTGACCATCAGTACGTATCACTTAACCATCACCAGCAACATCTTCGACCATCCTGATTCAACCAGTCCCCCACCATTCCCCGACCGAGCCTTAGGGTGCTGGAAGCTAGCACTCCGCGCCTGGCATGGCAGGGCTACAAAAATCCACATCTCGGAATGGCCGAAATGCTGATGTCCTGCTGTACGAAGTTGCACATATATATATATATATATATAGGGGATAATAGTATCCGTATAGCATCATCTTATACAAGGAGGGTTAAACTATGACTATAACTATAGTAATATTGTAGAACCTTATATGTTGTATGATTATTGTACTGTAGTATATCACATTTGTATCTGCAGGAAACCAAGAAGGGCGTCAACATGCGCAAACTCCAAACAATGGGGGTCTCTCTTGGTGGTTTTCACTTAGGCGCCGACTTGGTCCATGTTCCGCCGACATGGCACGATGATGCACGATGCAAAGGTTGAGCAGCTGCCGGTTCATGATGGTGGTTTATGATGCACACTCATGATTGATGATGGTAGTTGATGATGATACTTGATGATGATTGATGATGAAGATTATAACAGTGGTTCATGACATTTCATGATGATGGTTGATCATGACGATTCGTGATTGATGGCGATGAATTGTTATGGTAGGATTGGCTGATCGACCACTGCCCGATACAAAATGAAAATGACCAACGGTTTCCACCATGTCGATAATTGTCCAAAGAGGCAAGTCACATTTGCACCTTTCTTCAGAGGATCCTGACACTGCAGAGTATAGCCTCTAATAACAGTCATTATCAACCATCATATTGACACTGATTAATATTGAACCATGATACCAACCATAATATCAACCATTTCTAATCATTATGCGGGCATTAAAACCTACAAGCTTTCTTTATAGTTAGTTCATGTGTCTTCTTATTCTTCTTGTCCCTGTGATGGCTGTAAGCCCTGCAAGCGCATGAACGACCATGACCGGCAACTGCTGACAGCACAACTCACAAATTGATTTTGGGGCTTTGATTGAGCACCCGTTAAACACGCTTGGGTAAGTAATGTTGGTTTCTGATTAGTGTAACCCCCCTAGTTAGTAATGAAAATAGGCATGAAACCAACAGGTAGATACGATCATCAGAAACCAACATTACTGTAAATAATGATCAATGATCAATATTGGATGATTTGGGGGCTTACTATTTCAAGAAACCACCATGTTGATTGCTGAATAAGACATTCTCTGCTTCGAACGGAATCTGCTCTTTTGTCCCCACAAAATGCCATGAGATCCATGGTATCCAGGGTCCAAATCTCCGAATTCGCCAGAGCAAAGACCACCTCATCATCCCGAAGTTCCTGGATCACCGAAGGCTGCAGGCCTTCAGGCATGGAAACAAACCGCAAAACGATGCGACAACCAGAGTCCTGCAGGAACCCAGCGACGGCAGCTGGATCGTAATCCTTGGGAAAATCTCGGTGGGTCCACAAAGCGACACTCAGCAAGCGGATCCTGTGCAAACTCGTCGCGGCAGATCGGATGACGTCCAACTCAAAGCCGGCCACATGGATCCGCAGCAAATCGACAGGAGCACTGCTCCAGCTGCTGAGGATCTCGCTCAAAGTTGCAGTTGCACAGTCGTTGTCCACGGCATAAGCCGGGCTGCGCAGCTGCTGAAATTCATCGTCGCCCACGAAGATATGCGCCTTTGAGGATCGTACCGTGTTTTTTGGACACGTAGACTTCGTAGAAACGAACGAGCGTGAAATGGTTAACCGATCTGACAGTCCGTTCTCCAGTGCTGTCATCCTCAAAGCATCTGCTGCCGGCTGGGATGGCTCAACAGCGAGAGCTACGGCTTGATGATGTAACGTCAACACTCTCCAAGTGCAGCCACCCAAAGATGCTCCAACTTCCACAAATCGAAAATCAGTTCCTGTGGTGGTTGAACCAACCTATGAAAAATATACTTAAGCAAGCAACCATCCCTAAATATAAGAATCTCATCTTGCAGAAATAAAAATGTTTGAATCCCTCCAGCCAGTCCTCTTGATAGTGAAGTGCTGACTGGCTCTTCAATTGACCGGCTCCAGCCACAGTGAAATTCACCTTTACCTCGAACATGGTCAGACTCAATGTGGCGAGCAGGCACAAGATGCATCCAAAACGTCTGATGGCGCCAAAGATCAAAGTCGTCTCCCAGGAGCTTGATAGCTCTCACCTTTCTGCAATCGAGGCGATCCAGCAATTGAAAAAATACAAAAGCCTTCGGAAAAGTGAAATGCTTCAAGAATCTCCCACCATTTTTGTGCATGCAAAAAAGCTGTTGTTGCGCTGAGTCCAGTGACTGCTTGATTTCCCGGCCCAGGGCACCACTCCAATCTGAACCCGCTTGAATGCGTAGGTCATCAACTCTCAGGAGATCTGGCAAAACTGACAGCATGCTGCACTCAGATTCAGGCGGAAGTAAATTGATAGGACCGTCGTGATGCAAAGTTGATTCCAAGCTCCGCCAGATCGGATCAACCAATTTCTGCGGTGTTCTTAAATTGCCGTAGAAAAGCGAGGGCAAAAAACGTTGAAGCGAACGCACCAAGTTTGCAGCATGGAAAAAGATGGCAGTGCCCAGATGTGACGGGTGAAAATAATCATACAAACTGTTCTTTAGCAGCAAAGCTTCAAGCATCTTCTCTGCCTTTGCCAAATGCCGCATCGTTCGCCGAACATGATGTCGCCAAAGGCTCTTGTAGCTCGTTTGATTTGTCGCATTAAAACGACCGCGCGTTCGGTAGCGAAGCATCTTCCACAGCAGCGCTGAGATTTCGGCCATCGCAATGCTGTCTTGGACATCTGGACACCTCGCTGCATCGATGGCGGCATCGATATGTTGGAACCACACGAAGTCCAAGTCTAAGCGGAGGCTCAGTCGCGCACGTTGCTCGTCACATGTTGGGGTCACCATGGCTGTCGCTTGCGGACACTTGTTGGTTCAGAGTGGTTAATGATGGCTAGTCAATGGTTGATGCTGGTTTACAGTGGCTTGGCTCATAGTCATTCTTGAGTTAAGTATCTATCTATTAATTAAGACGTATTGATACACATTGATACTATGGTTTAACAAATATGTTTAACACGATGGTTATCCCACTACAATATTATGGTTCATAAAAACACTTGAACACTGGCAAAACTATGGCTAACAATGGCAGTCCCCTATAATTCTTGATGATGGCTAGCTCACTCTCCAGTCATTCTTGAGGCACTTAGGAATCGTCCATGTTCTGCCGAAATGGCACAAGGAGCACGAGTAGGCAATGCGCATGGGATTGATGATGGAGGTCAATGACAGGATGACCGTTGATGGTTGGGACAGCACAGTTATGGCTGGCAATCCATGGTTAACCATAGTGTAATATTAAAAAACAATGGTAGGGTATATGCTGTAAATGATGATGACGATGATGATGATCATTGATGGTTGGGACAGCACAGCTATGGTTGGTAATCAATGGTTGAGCATAGGGTATGATGAATAAAATATAAAAGGGTCTCTACTGGTAAATGATGGTGATGATGATGATGATGATGCTGCTGCTGATGATGATGATGATGATGATGATGATGATGATGATGATGATGATGATGCTGATGATGGTGATGGTGATGATGATGATGATGGTGATGATGGTGATGATGATGATGATGATGATGATGATGATGATGATGATGATGGGTGTTGATCCCTGACAGTTGATGATAGCCGATAGTGAGGAATCGTTGATGCCTAACCATGGTCTCGATCCCATGAGGTTGGTTGACCGAGCTACAAGCCACGTTAGTGGTCGAACCACCCCTATGAAAAGCATGATTGTCAACCAACCAATCATTGAAGCTAATACAGTTGTGAAACTAACAAATGTTTAAAGCTAACCAGCTCTGTTGACTGTCACCTTGGAATTCACCGCTATTGACCATTATTACGCAGTGGTATACTGCCAACCAACCTTACACCGTTAGCCTGTTCTGCACTAGCCATGTGACTTACTGGTTGACTTACTTCCTGGTCACTTGGAGAGCTCTTGACCTACCCATGGTGCGGCAACTTCAACTGCAACAGGGTGTTTTCGACGCATCCGAAACATGGTAGTTGATCAACCAACATTTCTTGAGACTATTGAGTCTAGGGCAAATAAACAAAATGTTCACAATTCCTAGGGACAATCAACAGAACCAAATGAATTGAGATAGTTGATAAAAGACAACCTGTTTGAAACTAAACAAAATGTTCAACATGGTGGAGTTTTGAACATTACTAGGGCAAATTTAAAAAAACATGTTGAAAACCACCAACCGATCAAGAATCCTGGCCAAAAAGCATGTTAGAAATTGATGCTTGGGAGAGAAACCCATGGTCGTCTTGCACTCGACTCACGGAGTCTGTTCCCTTGGAAAAGGTCACCACTCCCTACAGACATGCCGAAGAAGAACTCGTCGGGGGTTGAACCACTCATGGTTAACTGGTGATTAGTAGTGGTTGATAATGGTTATGGTTATGATGGTTGGTTAATAGTGATCATTCCTGGTTGGTGGTTGAACAACTCCGTCATGAAAAAAATATGTTTGTCAACCAAACCAACCATTTGTTCATACATTTGGGAAAATAAAACATGTCAATCAAACCACCAGCCAGAGAAGCTGATTCACCCTGCTGTTGAAAGGCATTGGACTGTTCAACATCCAATCCCTAGGGCGACTTTGGAAATGCCCTTCCCCGAATTGGCCCGTTGAACAATGTTGATAACATGTGAAGGGAAAGTGATGCGCCCATGTGGTCTCAAACATATCAAGATTCACGGTCTCCAAACATGCCCGTGGAGCCAGCTTTCCGATATTCGTCCCGACCAAATGAAAACCTTTTTGTGCATTTTGAGCAGGCACTCTTGGGATACATTGATGTGCGCGTAGATAAAAATGTGCACCACTCAGTCAGAAGTTCATAACAATCTTGTTCTTGATTGCCAGTCCTTCAGTAGTCAGTCAATTTCAACCCATAGCCACAAAGAATGGTGCCTCATTGATCCTGATTGTTCGTTGCAACATGTGCAGTGCCATGACATAATTATTCAGTATGATCATGGCTGAACACATGGCTGTGGGTCAAAACCCTGTACCCCTGGTTCCCCTATCATTGACCATAGTCTTCCCTATAGCTTTGTTGGTTATTATCTCCCATCATTGGTTGGTTAATATTGACCCACAGCCACATGTGCCCTTCTTCTTGCAATGTCTCAGCTGTTCGGAAGGACAGCAACATGCAGTCCAAAAATGGCTGGATGGGATGCAGCAACCACTCGCGTGACATATCCGATTTTTTGTGACCGCGAATGACTGCCTGCGTAACTGTAAAGCTAACGCTCTGCTCGGCATGATCCGCACTTGGAGCAGGCTGCCGGTAGGTTTCCAGCACAACCTTCTCCCTCGGTGCGTTTTTAACCGCAACTGATGAAGCCCAAGCATCGTTTAAGCTTAATCGAAGCAAAACTGCTACTGATAAACATTAATAATATGCCTACATATGTACCGTTATGATCTATGAATTAGTAGGTTTATTGGTCTCTTCAATGGTAAGGTGGTTAGGGGCGGGATGATATGGAAGGAGGCTGGGACCCAACTCACTATGTGTGCTCAGTTTGTCATGAAATGCTGCTGCACAAGATGCACGACACAGGGGGGCTCCGTAGTTGCGGTGCAGTGTTCAAAAGGACGAAGGACGGCTACCTTGGTGAGTGGATTTGCTGAGCATCCAACATACCCAGTTGGGTTGAAAGTTTCAAGGGACAAAAAGTGCCACCGTGTTCAATAACCAACCAGAATGGGAGTGGGGATTTAGAACCAATCAGGATGGAACGACTGGCTTGCCAACGGCCGGTTGGTTGGTCAGCCGGTTAGTCAGTCGCTTGCTTAGTCGGTCGATTGGCTTGTTGCTTCAGAATCGCAAACTCGGGCCTGAAAATTAATGAAATTTAATTCATACTCACTTGGTTCATAGTTGATTCATAGTTTGTCCATAGACCAACTCGGTCATAGTTGGTTGCTAAATCTTTGGTGCAAACCCTTGGTCACTTCATCACCCGAGCCTTGCAAAGGTTCCAACGGACCATGGCTGGGTGCCAGACCGGAAAAAGCCGTACCCTCGTCATTCTGCATTCCTGTTGCGCAACGGGGCTGGGAAGTGCAACAGCGAAGTGATAGTAATGGAGTTACATAAATGGGATAGAAATCATATGGCGATATAGTGATAGTCTATAGCAATTGTTGGTACTACTAGTGATGGTAATCATTCGCCATTATTAGAAATGCAGGATCACAGAGTTTTGTCCGTTAAACTCGGCCAGTGAGACTTCCAATTCCGCAGAAGCTTCATGATGTAAGCGGTCCTTGGTCGTCATGTTTCGCGCCGTTTGCTTCCTGCTTGCTTCCAACATTTGGAATATCCCGTCGGATCGATTGCCCCTACGTCCTCTTCATGCAGGTACCGCCAATGAACATGACTAACAGTGTTGATTGATGTGGGTGTTCTCCAAAAGGGGTACCCCTAAATCATCCTTTCTTAACCGTTTGTGGGATTAACCGTTTGTGGTAATAAACCTACCATGTTGGTGGGTTCCCTATGGCCTGAGAACCCCCCATGTTGAGGTTGCAACCCTAGAGCACTTATCATCACCCATGTCGTCCGAGTTCAGAATGCTTGATGCCATCTTGATGCCTATCAAGCCCGTGCAACAAGTTACGGTAGCCATGCTGAGCCGTGTCATAATCCGTGGCTCCATGGCACTGCGAATCAAATCACAGCTGATGCTAAGGCGGTGGCCAGTTGTTGATGCTGCTCCTCTCCTCCTGCAGCAAACACGCTTGGTCAATAGGGATTCCATGGGATTCCCGCATCCCATGGGTCAACAATAACAATGACACCTCACTGACATCCTATGGCGACCCTATCCATGTTCCGGTACATCGCCGGTAGCAGTGCGAGGTCTTTTTGTATCCAGATTCCTGGTGCTTGCGAGCCCAGCTGCTGTAGCGTGTGGGCCTGCCCTGGCGTGACTTGGAAACAAGTGGAAAAGAGAACTCAGTTTTGAACATTGTCAATTGGCTATGGGTCAATATTAACTAACCAATAATGGTGGTTAATAACCAACAAACTACAGGGAAACTAATGGTTAATGATAGGGGAACCAGGGGTACGGGGTTTTGACCCACAGCCAATTGCCTTCCCCTCAGGTAACGCTTGCCCTCGATGAGTTGCTTGAACCCCAATCCAATGGAATCAACCACTATGACGACTGTAAAACAAACAACTTCAGAAGGACGCAACGCTGTCTCCTTCTTGCTGAGCCACTCGTGCAGCATGTCGAAGCATTCATCCAGTCCATCCGTGCCCATTTGATCCTGAGCATTGACTTGTATCCACTTGTGGATATCTTCAGCGAATGCAGTGATATCGAAAAAAAAACTGGGGTTCATTGTGGCTGCCGCTTTGCTTCAGAATATGTTTCCACATCAGCTCGTGTGCGTCGACAATGCTGGATGATCCGAACGCAATTCCATGCTAGAATTAGTTTCTTTGGTGGTGGAAAACATGGCCTTTCCGAGCAGTTCAGATGACTTAAGATGACTTAAGCAATTTCAACAAACGGATAAAGTACACTTATTAAAACCTTTGGCCACTACGTACTCCAAAAAGTTCGGCTGATACTCCTGCATGAAGCAGTATGAAGCTGCAGTAAAGCTGGTATCATCATGTATCATCATCAGCCACTGTGCTTCTTGGATTTGTCCCGTAGCTCACACCAGTCACCACAATTCTTTGCCTGTATCCTGTTTGAAAACAAGTAAACTACCATTTGCTCAGGACACTTCTGGTGGCTCCAAATTGCTCCCCCTTTCAAGGGATTTTGAATATCCCTGGTTCCTCAGCTCCTCCCAACCACCAGCCCCGCCCTGGAACGCCTGCACATCCTGCAGGAAGCCTCTTACTCGTCCGTCAAAGTCCTGGCCAGGTGCGTGGTGGTCAACAATGTCAAGAGTAGAAAACAAGAACAACAACAACAACAACAACAACAACAACAACAACAACAACAACAACAACAACAACAACAGCAGCAGCAGCAGCAGCAGCAGCAGCAGCAACAGCAACAGCAACAGCAACAGCAACAGCAACAACAACAACAACAACAAGAATGATGCTTACCGACGCTACACAACACTTCATAATGCCTCATCTCGATTCATACTGAAATAAATACCCAAAATGATCAGACGAAGTGTTCTGAAGCCACCTGTGCCTTACACGTATTTGCGGACGGTCGACCACCTATCTCCACCCTCCTTCTGACTGGTCCACCATCCACAAACGCATTTGACAACAAATCAGATCTTGCTTCAGAAGAGAGCACTAAAAAATAGTTCTATATTGTGACTTGCGGAAAAATGATAGTTGTTGTTAAAGTAAAATAAATACATGTTGATAATGAAAATTTATCAAGAAAAATCAAATAATGATATGATGAATGACGGTGATTGCTAAGAAAGGCGTCTTAAACACACCTAAATGAATCTAGTTCAACATGTAGCCTAACAATCTTTGGACACTTGATAAGCCTCTTTGTGTCAAAGCATAGATTTTGAAAAAATCTCATTAACGCTCCGAATCTTGTTGATATCCTCATTGATTGTTGAACTTTGTCTTTGCCCATGGTTAGCTGATGGCTAGTCATGGTTAACAATGGTCAATAATAGTTAATGATGGTCAACTGATGGTTAATAGAGGATAACAAATGGCTTTATAATAATGGTTCATATTGGAATAATCCCTAAGGTATAACCATGGTTTAGAATGACTATTAATAATGATTATGAGCATGACTTTATTAGATTGTAGCCATGGATCCCTAAGGCCCATGGAATGCCTGGACCCATGCTTCCACCAGCCCCCGCGCTTCCCGGGAAGGTTCCTCCTTTACCGCCGGAGACTGGGAGCAGAGCTGGGCAATGTTTTCCTCAGTGAGTAGTCCCGTGTGAAGGGCCGGGGGCTAAACCTGTGAGATATGCTTGGTAAATTGTCTAAGTAAGGTGGGTTATGACTGGTTTGTATCTAGAAGTGGTGGGTTATAAGCTATTGTGATTGGTTTATTGATTACCATTGGGTGACTGGAACCCATATTTCAAGAAACCACCATATAATCTGGGTAAATAGCCTGGGAGGGTGGATTGTATGCCCTCAGAACCATGGTTGGCAACTAGTGTTACAATGTTATAACCCTTACAACCCTGGTTAGTAACCCTTGTAAGCATGGTTCCTAAGCCTTATAACCATGGTGGGCAACTGGTTACTGGGTTCACATCTTAGTTGGTCATGACTGAAACCTAGGTGGACAGTAAGTTGCATACTTCTTACAAGGGAATAGATGAGCTTTCTCAGATCAACATCTCTGCCAATGAGTATCTGACACTTCAGATGGAAAGAAAAAACAATTGGAACAATCAAGGTACCTGTCCCTATCCACCAAACATTGTTCCAAAATCAACATCAATTACTGTACTGGTACTACTCATTGACTACGGTTAATCAACAAGACTTTTACAATAATGAAAAATTTTGATCTTTAAACCATTGATTGACCATGAATAAGCTTTTAGCCATCTCATGGTTTATTCGTCATTTGTACTATGAATAATTGTTAATTGACCACTATAACAAGCTATGAATTGAATCATTTGCGCTATGAATCGCTCTTAATTTATGATTAATCATAATAGCTACTAAATACCATTAACCAGCTAGGTGGTCAATCATAGTAGCTAATATATTAAGAGCTATTATACTGGTTGTTAACCATTAGTAACCATTAATGAAATGGGTTATAAACCATTAGTAACCATTAGTAGTCCCTTTGTTAATTTTCACCAGTAGTTATTAAACCGGGTAAAAATTAACTACTGGTTCAATAACCAACTTGACTACTGGTTAAATAACCACTGTTATCAACTACTGCTGATAATCAACTAGTAGTTAAGTGGGTTATTAACCAGCTATTGATTTTTTATAACTACTGTTATTCACTGGTCAATTACCCACCGGTGACAACCACCATTGACCACGTTCAACCGGCGCAACCGGCGCAACCGCATGGCAACCTCCCCCGCAACTCGGAACGGTTGAGGTCCATGCTGCTAGGAGAGAGCCTGACCAGCGGTGGATGGCTGGATTGATCTATGGTTAGGAATGGTAAACTAATAGTGAGAGTCATGGCTATTAACTAGGAGAGTAATGGCTATAAACTATTATACTAATGTATACTTACTATACTGATTGATAGTGATGAATGGTCATAAACAGGGATCAATCAATAGTCATTAATGGTTAAACTATTAGTGATTAATGGGGATTAACCAATAGTGATTACTAGGAGAGTAACAGCTATTATCTAATGGTTATCTAATGGTCATTGATTTTTGGTGAGCAATGGCTATTAATTGATTAATGGTCAACTAATAGTGATTACTAGGAGAGTAATGGCTATTATCTAATGTACTAATGGTTATCTAATGGTCATTTATTTTTGGTGAGCAATGGCTATTAATAGATTAATGGTTAACTAATAGTGATTACTAGGAGAGTAACAGCTATTATCTAATGGTTATCTAATGGTCATTTATTTTTGGTGAGCAATGGCTATTAATAGATTAATGGTTAACTAATAGTGATTACTAGGAGAGTAATGGCTATTATCTAATGTACTAATGGTTATCTAATGGTCATTTATTTTTGGTGAGCAATGGCTATTAATTGATTAATGGTCAACTAATAGTGATTACTAGGAGAGTAATGGCTATTAACTAACGGTTATCTAATGGTCATTGATATATGGTGAGCAATGGCTATTAATAGATTAATGGTTAACTAATAGTGATCAACAGTGATGAATGGTCATTAAGAGGGATTCATAGTCATTAATGGTCATTTTTTTGGTGCCCCTATTTTGAGAAACCCCTATACGGTCAGTCATGGTTGACATATGGTGGAGAATGGTTGATGCATGGTTGACAAATGGTCATTGAATCATTCATGGTTCATGGATGCATGGTTGATATGTGCTTGATATTTGGTGAGTAATGGTAAGTACTTGAATTAGTTCATAATATGGTCAAGAAGGGTTGAACATAAGCGATCGGTCGTTTTTCCCATTCTAGGCGAAAAGGGGCAACCCGTGTAGCAAAGATTGGTGGAGTGAGAAACAAACCAACTAGAAGCTGCCGAAGTTGGCAACAGAAACAACAAAACCATACCATCCACAACCATCACCACAACCGCAACCTCGACAGCAACCGCAAACACGAGGACAAAGATACAAAGACAAGGAGGTAGAGCACCAGGAGAAGTATTGAAGCCAACCAAAAAGAAAGTAATCCCAATCGCTGGGAATCAACCAACGCGCACTCTGGACATGGGTTGCCAGCTTGCGTGTATCTGCAACCAGGTGTCTAGTGCGTCCCGGATTGCAATTCAAAGTTCACGAAAATCATAATGGCCAGTTAATGTCCAAGAATGGATAGCCACATGACAAACCAAAAGTATCCAACCTGCAACCTACACTCCACCGAAACTAAGCTGGAAGTGTGGAAATTCCACCATTTATAGCCGGTTTGCCAATTAAAAAAATACTTTACTTCGTGTGATCCCCACCATCACATTCAAATCTGACACAGGTCTGCCTGGCATAGCTTTGGGCATTCTATCCGGCATAGCTTTTGGCATTGTATCTGGCATAGCTTCTGACATTGTATCTGGCATAGCTTTTGGCCTTGTATCTGGCATAGCTTTTGGCATTGTATTTGGCATAGCTTCTGACATTCTATCTGGCATAGCTGTTGGCATTCTATCTGGCATAGCTTTTGGCATTGTATCTGGCATAGCTTCTGACATTGTATCTGGCATAGCTTTTGGCATTCTATCTGGCATAGCTTTTGGCATTGTATTTGGCATAGCTTCTGACATTCTATCTGGCATAGCTTTGGGCATTCTATCTGGCATAGCTTTTGGCATTGTATCTGGCATAGCTTTTGACATTCTATCTGGCATAGCTTTTGACATTCTATCTGGCATAGCTTTTGGCATTGTATCTGGCATAGCTTCTGACATTGTATCTGGCATAGCTTTTGGCCTTGTATCTGGCATAGCTTTTGGCATTGTATCTGGCATAGCTTTTGACATTCTATCTGGCATAGCTTTTGACATTCTATCTGGCATAGCTTTTGGCATTGTATTTGGCATAGCTTTTGGCATTGTATCTGGCATAGCTTTTGGCATTCTATCTGGCATAGCTTTTGACATTCTTTCTGGCATAGCTTTTGGCAGGGGAGTTGGGGTCCGGCAGGGAAGGCTGGGCGTGGATGATCGTGGTTGGGGTCCGGCAGGGTGAGGGACTACCAGAGAGTACCACCGGCACGGCTGTCAGGTGCAGCAACGCAACAGTGCGGCGATGGGTGGTGATCCCTGGGCCTCCTTTCCGCCGTCCAGAGCTAGGGTTGGCACCTGCAGCTGTGCCACGAAGCACGAAGCATCAACCAACCCAGAGTCGTTGGCCAAAGACTTCACAAGCCCAAGTGGTTGATTAAGAGTGATTGATAGTGGTTAGTCAATGGTGCTTAATGACCTAGAAAGTTATTCAAGTATTATTCAAGTTTATTTAGTAGATGTTGACCACTATGAACCCTGAACATTCCTTGACTGTGTAGTACCTAACTCAAGGCTAATCATTCATAAGCCGTAGTGACCATAGTGGTTGCCATTCGCATCAACTAAACGACCAACCTGTAGTAATTGGCCAATGGGCTTAGAACCATAGTGAGTGGACGTAGTTGATTCAGTACTGTGGTCAGCTAGACGTTGGTTGGGTTACTATGAGTTGGTGATCACTGTTGTTGATAACCGTCAACAAGTGATAGTACCATGGTTAGCTAGATGGTAATCACTAAATAGTTCTTCAGCCTTAGTGACTAAATACTGATAGTTATAGTTAGCTGTTCTCTGGCAAAAAGCCATGCAACGAGTCTTCTCACGGATGTCAACTTTGCTTGTTCTCGCATGGCTCTGGGATGATCATGCTGGCCCAAACGTGGCAAATCATAAGCTCAGCCCACATAATCACTAGCACGTTCGCCAGAGTGGTTGAGAACTATGCCCATTGAACACCCAGCTAGGCAAACCCAAATAATCAGCCATTTGCCATTCACTACCAGGAAAAAAAACACAATTGACCATCACCAATCCAATCTAAGCCACAAACACTTTGGCTATAAAAAAATCCAAGGTGATGACTGTCCGTTGCCTTACCATAACCGTTACGTTGCGATAAGAAAACATCAAGCACGAACCATTCACCAGTGATGTCCCAGGACTCTGCTCCGCTGCAACGTCGCCTTTGGTGCTCCTGCTCTTGCTGGGCATACTTGTAAAATCAAAACCATTACCTAGAGATGCGGTCGGCTGGTTGCGGCGCCGTCAGTGATGAACCAGCTCATGGTAGGTCCATGAACCAGCCATGAATTGAGCAGGTAAACTGGGGCTGGTTCATGAACAAACGGATCTACATTAATTACTGACAATCATTAACCATCATTGTTGGTTGTTATCCCCTATTCACCACACATTGTCAAATATTATCAACCAACATGGACCATTATTTGCCATTTCACTTGAGGAACTATGGCCACTAGTGATGGAACTCCACCAGGGTTCATAACCTACGATGGCTGGATTACCTGAAAACATCCGGAATGATTGACCCCGTTAACAGACCAATGGTGGCGAAGAAGCACACTCTGGGTTGGTTGACGGGAAAATATGCAGGAAACCCTTGTTTGAACCATCAATTATAGGGATTTCCTATGTGTTTCCTGCGGTTTTCTTTGGTTTCCTATGGTTTTTATCATCAATTCCAGGGGAAACAAACAGTGACGGACTGGTTGGTGGTTTCAAGTCCGTGATCCCCAGTGGCTCTCCGTAGATCAAACAGGCTGACAACCCGCAGCCTCGGTAGCGGATGGTAGTCATACCCGAACATTCTGAGCTGGTCATAAGGAACCCGTGATTTGTGTTGATCAACCATCATTCTTTGCTGGCTTCCCCATGTTTGCATGGTATACGCATAGAAAAAATATGCTACGCCATGTATTGATATGTGATGACTCCCTTATCCCCATCTAATCCAATTACCCGCATTGGTCCATCCTGCATCGGCTGGGCACTGGGCATGAAAGCAACTGCCGTTGTGTTTCGGCTGCTCAGCTGGTGGTCCAACTTTCGCAACGGTATGACCAACTATTGCTGACTGATTTTATATTAGACATTATACATATAATATATGAATATATGTACAACAATATTGGCATTATACCAGTTTTATAGTTCCCTGACTGATTTTACATTAGTTGAACTCATATTCACCAGGGTGGATTAGGTATATACGACCAACCACGCTGATTCAAGAATATAACACCAATCTTTGTTTTGTGGCCTTGATTACAGTAGTTGGTCTTACAATATTGGTCCGTTGTTGGTTCTATAATCTGGTCTATAACCATAATTGGTATACGTGTTGTTCATTTACAAATACCGTACCTGTAAATTGCGTTGTTGACGGGTTTTACATCTTCTTGTATGCGTTCACCTTCTTGTATCGGTTCATTGGTTCTATACTATACCATCAGATAATGATCATCAACCATTAGTTGGTGACCCTTTGCCGCTCCGTTTTATACCTGCGATTGTTGGTCCTGCTTGATCGTAGATATCAACCAACCAACCAGTTGGTTTTATGGCTGTCACCCCACCCCTCCTGCTCACATCCCCGTTCACAAAGGTCCATTATCAACTTGACGATAACATCATTACTATACCATCATTAATCATCAATTAATATTTGTTGTCTGATCTTGTCTGTAATTGTATCATTACATTGGTTATTACTTATTCATCATCAGCTATTGACCACTGGTCAACCAGTCAATATCACTACTGGTCACAATAGAATATAATGATTCATCATTAATTAATCATTATAATCATTACGTAGTATGAGTATTCATTATCTGACCATTTGTTGGTCATGACCCATGACATATACCCAACCAGTCCGATTCATGTTGTGTGTCCGTGTTGTGACCTTCTTGGCAACTCCTGAGTGCCACACCAGAAAGCTGTACAGCGACCTGTCCACGGTCATCCTCAGCGACCAGTTGGTTGGAAAGCCACGTTGGGTCAGCCATGATGGGTCAGCCATGATTCAGCAATGATGTGGATCAAGAATAACACATGAATGTGGTGAACAAGAGATGATCTTATTCTTGAAAATAGCAATGATTCAACCATGGAACATGATAATCTAATTTGTAGATAGATTGATAATTAATAATGATCGAAGAATCGGTTCGTTGGTGTTAAATGATGGTCAAAGGTAAATCATAGTGGTTTGTTAAGGTCAACAAGCTGTTTAACAATGTTTTATAATAATGATTGATAATGCTTCATAGTGATTTATTATGTTTGAAATGGGTATTGGTTGGTTCCTGGCTGACTATTTGCGGTCACGATCATCATCACCAGTGGGCGACGATTGGGATTGGGCTAAGGTTGAGTAGGTGTACAATCTTACAACAAAGGAAATATTTTAGATTATTTTATGACCCTACTCAAAATCTCAAGTCCCAATCACAGGCCAAAATCACAGGTCATGATCACAGGTCATGATCACAAGTCATATCTTTGTCCATATTGTTTAATGTTCACCAGGTTCATTTACTAGACAAATTGACCTTTCGTGCGATGTAGATATGCCATTGAAGTTCCCTTGCCCAACCTCTGGGTACCCATCCCACCGCTGAGCGGAAACCTTTGGAAGCCTGACCCCTTCTACTTTCATTCTGCATCCTGCCTCGGTCTAATGAATTGAGGCTTAGGCATAGATAAGAAAGGAACCGGAAGAACCACCTACTGTACTCCTTCTATGTTTGGTTCTAGTTATGTACTGAACTGGATAGGGTCCTAAGTTCAGTCGTAAGCCCCTACAGTAAATCAAATGACCCTGGGTCAGTGCTGAGTGCTGAACGTTTCCGATCTCAAAATGATTTGGAAAAGCCTCAGGGGCCAAGCACGAGCAGTATCCTAGCGCTCGCTTCCACGAGGTCAAACATATCCCAAGCATCCTACTCTTCATGGTTGCCTATCGACAGCCACCAGGTTTGCAACTTCAATAGCTAGCTCGTTGGTGGTTTTAACCCCTACAAAAATATCATATAGTCAACCAACCAGTCGTTAATAACTAATAGGTAAAATAAAACATGTTAAAAACCACCAACAAGCTAGTGTGAGAAGAGATCCTGCACATTTGCACAAGTGCGTCAGCAAGAGTCACTGAAATCATCAGCTCTACAAACTCCGTCCGACAGTCAAGCTATGAGCCGCTGTCAAGGTCCATGTCGGGTCGGCAGTGAACTGCAAGGGACTCCAGTGTTTGAGACGCCAGGGTTGTGCTTCGAAAGCTGTGATTCGTGAATAACCAGGGGTAAGGCCAGCAGCATCCACCAGCCCAAGGAAGTCCTCTCCTCGTTGGTGGTTTCAACCCCGCTGAAAAAAATTAGTCAACCAACCATTTGCTAATGATTTCTACGGAAAATAAAAAATGTTTGAAACCACCAACCGACCCAAACCCACCCACCGAGCCAAGTGCCACCACCGACCTTCCCGTTGCGGGGTGACTTTCCAGGCCAGGCGCTACCAGGAAT
>VSDK01024294.1:154250-166692 GCA_009767595.1 Symbiodinium kawagutii
AGGAATGCCCTGATCTTCTGCAGATGACTCTTCTGCTTCGTGAGAAGGTCTTTGATCAAGTCCTCGCAGTGTCCAAGAAGATTTGGACACCCCGAGCGTCTTGTTGGTAGATGACGACGGATCGTGATGACTGTCAATACGGCTGGATGTGCAGCTGGGGTTAGGACTGGGAATTCACCATAGTGAGTAACCTTGTACCGTTAGGAACCAGTTACTAAGTGGGGATTCAAATACAAATATGCAACAATCATGGTTGACAAGGGGTCAGAAACATGAGAGAAGAAAATGGCGATACTTCAGTTCAATCGTTGTCTATGATAACAAATAGTCATGGTATGTCATGGTCAAATATGATAGTTGGTGGCTGAAAGCAGTTGGTTTTCTGGTGAACAGTGGTTATAGGATGGCCAATGGTGGTTTGAGCGGTTTCACCAGGTGAGGTAATAATGGTTGGCAGTAGTTCACCCTTCTTAATAATGGTTGATACTCGTTGATCCCCAACTCAAACCCCACTATCTGTCCAGCTTTGGGGGTCAAGTCAGCAAATTTTGAATGATTTTATGCTTGCTGGTGTCTAACCATGCTGGGTGGATATACAGTGGTGAATTGATACTTAATCAATGGTCAATCTTGGTTCAGACTGGTTCTGATCAACTCATGGCGAATGATTGATGTCCGATACAGTTCCATGCCATTAAAACCACTGACCATGATATAAATTCAATGGTCAATATCACATACTATACTATTCAAAGCTGGTTGGTGGTGCTCACCACCCCTATGAAAAAATCTTAGTCAACCAACCATATCTTAATGATTACTAGGGAAAATAAAACATGTTCGAAACCACCAACTAGAAAGTGTGTTGGCAGGTTCCGTATAGCTCCCTCTCAGTTGAATGGTACCCAAGGTGGCCGTCTTGAAGGACTCACCTTCTGTTGGCCGTGGCAGTTCCGGCTGAGTTCCATTTCGTTTCCACAATCAATGCAGCCTGACACATGAGTCCTTATCAATTTATTATATATGCGGGTTTCTCAAGCCATAGGGGACCCCCGGAATGGTTGGTTCTCTCCTAAAGATGGTCAATCATGGATGAGTATCTATCGTATAGTTCTGTGAGTGTCATTCTGTTCCTACAATTGGGTGTTTCTCAAAATAGGGGTACCCCCAAATCATCCATTACTAGTCATTTATGATAGTAAACCAGGCATTTTTGGAGGTCCCCCATTTTAAGAAACCACCAATTGAGGTTGGGTTCTCGCAACCAGAAAATCAATGGCTGTTTTGCCAGCTCTTTTTTGATGATCCATCTCGGGGTGTTCCGTTTCTTGCTTAGAACTTAGAACACTCCGCTTGTAGCTCCAAATCGTTCCCGCTTTAAAGGGTTTATGGATACCCCTAGCAGGCCCTAGCTCCAAATCGCTCCCTCCCAACCAACAGCTAGTCATGAAGTATTCATAAACTCTTCGACCACCAGTATTAACCCTCACCACTCGTGAACCCACCATTCACCCATCATCAACCATCATGTAATCATCCAATCATCATCTACCGAACCTTGCCTATCATTAACCATTCTCAACTAGTAACCAGCTGATGCACCATCCTCAACCATCATTTCATCATCATTTCACGGTCACTAGCGGCGCATCATCACCCACCAACCATGACCGCCCCATGACCAGCACCGCGCGGGCGCGCCATGGCGCGCCCAGCTCGCCGTGCTCGTCCCCGGCGGTGGCTCTCCTGCGAGCCCAGCTCGCCGAGGCCCACCGGACCCCCGCGACGCGACTTCAGCAGCCTGGCCCGCGACTTCAGCAGGGCGCGTCCCGGAACCGAAGTCGTTGCGCTGGTGACGCAACCAGGTGAGGGGATGGGGAAGAACTAATGGCTACGTAATGGTTAAACTAATTAGTTAGTAATGGTTTAAGTAATGGCTAATGGTTAATGATCAAGAAATGGTTGTTAGTAATGGTTTAAGTAATGGTAAGTCTCTAATGGCTAATGGTAATCTACTTATGGTTGCGAATGGTAATAATTAGTAATGGTCAAGTAATGGCTACGCTGATGGTTTAGTAATGGTTACCTAATGCTATAATAACCGTCCTGTAACCATTTCAATTGTTGAAACCATGTTAACTATGGGAAAGGATTAGAACCTGTAGGAGTGGTGGTTATTGATTATGGTTGGTGATGGTGGTTATTGACTATGGTTGCGATTGCTGGTTATTGAATATGGTTAGTCATGGTGGTTATTGATTATGGTTAGTGATGGTGGTGATTGATTGTGGTTAGCGATGGTGGTTGTTGATTACGGTGAAATCGTGGTCAATCCAACAATGGTGAATGATAACAATATACAACAATTGTTGAATGGAACCAGGATTATTAGCAACCAGTTCATGGCTAATGATGGTGAGGTATGGTGAATAGTTATCATTGATATATACCTGTTTGTGGTTAATGGCTACTGGTTTATGATGACTAATGAATGGCTTAATGATGGTTGGTGATCGTTAATACAATCGATGATTGATAACGGTGGAAATGGTAAGTAGTGATTTATTCTTAACCAACACTGACGTTCACCATCATTGAAATTTACCAGTCACCACATGGCTCATGGTTTTGCAACCTGTAGGATTATCATAACATACATAATGGCTATTGAAGGTTGAGTATGGTGAACAATTATTATACCCTACAAAATGGTTGGCTCATGATGATTCATCAAAGTCAACACTTCAGTGAATGGTGTTTGGTCCACATTTTACTAATCCTTTGGCTCATGGTCTTGTAACTATCGGATCGTTACTGGTAAATGATGGTAAATCAATGGTGACTCATTTGGGTGTTTCTCAAAATAGGGGTACCCCCAAATCATCCATTTTTAGCCATTTATAGTAATAAACCAGCCGTTTTGGGGGTTCCCTATTTTGAGAAACCACCATTTGTTTTTAATCAGCAGGGAATGAGGCAAGGCAGTCGGTAGTGATTGATGGCTGGCTAGCCAACTGGTTGGTTGGTTGGTTAAGCAAACAAGTGACGAATGATCAACTGGTGATCATTGAGACGATTAAGCAAAACTATTGTGAATAGTGGTTGATAAAAAAACTATGCTTCACTTACTGATGATCAACCTCTCAACTAGGGGCCAACTATGGCTGTGAACCACCTATTGATAGTGGTATGTAATGGTTATTTGTGGTCAACCACAATAAAAACCAATTGATAGGTAGCCAGGATTCCAAGCTTCCCGTTGGTCAGGAATTTCGCTGTCATTGCCACGCGTAGAATTGGAAAGCGCCCTTCCCTGAAAACATGAAACTGCCAATGGAAAGACCAGTCACTGGAAGCTCAACACTATGTCGCGCATCGTCAAGCTTTGAAGATTGGTGGGCAAGTGCACACCATCTAGGCTCTGGTTGAAGAAACGGCCAAACGTCAAGCTTTGAAGATTGGTGGGCAAGTGCACACCATCTAGGCTCTGGTTGAAGAAACGGCCAAACGTCAAGCTTTGAAGATTGGTGGGCAAATTCACACCATCTAGGCTCTGGTTGAAGCTATGGCCAAACGTCAAGCTTTGAAGATTGGTGGGCAAGTTCACACCATCTAGGCTCTGGTTGAAGTCACCAAGAAACGTCAAGCTTTGAAGATTGGTGGGCAAGTTCACACCATCTAGGCTCTGGTTGAAGAAACGGCCAAACGTCAAGCTTTGAAGATTGGTGGGCAAGTTCACACCATCTAGGCTCTGGTTGAAGAAACCGCCAAACGTCAAGCTTTGAAG
The DNA here is from genome assembly GCA_009767595.1 of Symbiodinium kawagutii. Taxonomy (NCBI): domain Eukaryota; class Dinophyceae; order Suessiales; family Symbiodiniaceae; genus Symbiodinium; species Symbiodinium kawagutii. Next base: position 158,038 of record VSDK01024294.1, read on the forward strand.
ATTGGTGGGCAAGTTCACACCATCTAGGCTCTGGTTGAAGTCACCAAGAAACGTCAAGCTTTGAAGCTCGGTGGGCAAGTTCACACCATCTAGGCTCTGGTTGAAGCCACAGCCAAACCTCAAGCATTGAAGCTCGGTGGGCAAGTTCACACCATCTAGGCTCTGGTTGAAGCCGTAGCCAAACGTCAAGCATTGAAGATTGGTGGGCAAGTTCACACCATCTAAGCTCTGGTTGAAGTGATCGCCAAACGTCAAGCTTTGAAGATTGGTGGGCAAGTTCACACCATCTAGGCTCTGGTTGAAGCCACAGCCAAACATCAAGCTTTGAAGATTGGTGGGCAAGTTCACACCATCTAGGCTCTGGTTGAAGCCATAGCCAAACGTCAAGCTTTGAAGATTGGTGGGCAAGTTCACACCATCTAGGCTCTGGTTGAAGAAACGGCCAAACGTCAAGCTTTGAAGATTGGTGGGCAAATTCACACCATCTAGGCTCTGGTTGAAGTGATCGCCAAACTCCAAGCTTTGAAGATTGGTGGGCAAGTGCACACCATCTAGGCTCTGGTTGAAGAAACGGCCAAACGTCAAGCTTTGAAGATTGGTGGGCAAATTCACACCATCTAGGCTCTGGTTGAAGCTATGGCCAAACGTCAAGCTTTGAAGATTGGTGGGCAAGTTCACACCATCTAGGCTCTGGTTGAAGTGATTGCCAAACGTCAAGCTTTGAAGATTGGTGGGCAAGTTCACACCATCTAGGCTCTGGTTGAAGTTCTCGCCAAACGTCAAGCTTTGAAGATTGGTGGGCAAGTTCACACCATCTAGGCTCTGGTTGAAGTCACCGCCAAACTCCAAGCTTTGAAGATTGGTGGGCAAGTTCACACCATCTAGGCTCTGGTTGAAGAGATGGCAAAAATGCAAGTGTTCGAGGCTTGCCGGGAGGTTGTGCAAGTACACACCGTCAATAGCATTTTCTAGGGATGTCACCCCATCAAGGGCAAACTCTTCTTCAGGTCCCGCATGGCCATGAACGCGCAACCATGCGCGGTACAAGTCTGTCTTGCTGAATGTGAATGACATCGCTGCACTGTCGCCACAAATGCCTTGCTCTTGCAAGCTCTGGCTCAGCTTCAACTTCGAAGTACCGTGATGCAACGTGAGTTTCGCACCTGGGCAGTTCACAGTATGGCCGAGAATTGGCGTCCTGGTTGGTATCACAGATGCAGCTCCTAATACACCACCATCAGTGTACCCATGGTATATGGATCTACCATATTGTTGCTTGCTATCCCGTAACATTGTTTATTTATCATTATTAACAACATACCTTCGGTTGTTACCTCATCATTGACCAAATGATATATGGTTGGTTACATCCATACTCTATATCCATATACAGATGCAGCTTTCGAAGATTGATTCATGCTTCTTATGCTCCCAGCTGTGTATAACTCATCAATGGTTTCCTGTTGCCAAGCTGACCCTTCGGGGTAGGCCAGTGCCCACCTGGCTTCGACTGGAATTTCTCCGAAGCCATCTCATGCACTTCTCGGCCCAGGGTGCTGCGCGGGACCCTCAGCAGCAATTCTTCTCCATTTAAGGACCGCAACTGCAAATCGATGTCAGAGTGAACGTCACCAGATTCCACAGCATTGCTGGCATAGCCGCGAGCTGTCGACATTGCACAGTCGCCCCAAGTGTGTTCGACTGGAAGTCCTACACGTTTTCCAACAACCGCAGCTGATAGTTGTCTTGACCTGCTGAGCTACTAGACTTGGAGAAGAATGTGAAGTGACTAACCAACTCCAAGATGGCTGGTAATTACACTTCGTTTAAACTAACCTGAAAGTTCAAAATCACCGGTTTTGATGGGTATAGCCGCTATTCCTATGGTGGATTTTCCAGGTTCATTTGCCAGTTCATTGCAATGGCCAAAAATTGGTCGCAAACGCAGGAAGTCAACGGCCAGGTTTGGCGCTGAGCCAGAAGCGGAGCGAACATTGCTCCCTGTCAGGACCTCTGAAACCGCTAGGATTTTGGGTCACGGAGAATTGTAGTAGGAAGCCAAGCGCAAGCGGAGGTTTGATCATGTTGACCCTCGGGAACTTGTTGGTTCTACTCTTCCCAAGATTGGGGGTGTCATCCCACTACCTTGCCTCTGCTGAAGCACTGGATTCCAGTTTGGTGATTCACCACCCCCAGTTTTGCCGTTTGGCGATCATCACATGTGGATGGGAACACACTCCAAGGATTTCCCCATCAGTTCAATGCACACTTCGCAGTGAACTGCTGATGGTGGTTCTCAAGTCATACCAAATAAAAGAAGATAACTTGGGGTAACCCTATGACTTAAGAAACCACCATATGCCGATGTTGGTCTTTTCTCGGAGTGAACATCGCGAAAAAGTGATGTCAACCCTAGACACTTGGCGATAGCTGTTCACATCACCAGTTTAGCTGCTGGGATGATCATCCAGAATGATCCATGGCTTTGTCCTGTTTGTCATGGTACCCCCAGTCGTCACTGTTGTGGTTTCCCTATTATTCATGGTGAACTGAACAGCTGGATGGTGACTGTAGGTACAGTACCATTGAACTGGACAAAGCCATACATACTTGGGATATTCCCTTGTTTTTGCTGGTTGTTGTCACAGTATTATCAACCACTAAGCATTCTGAAACATTGGTTACCATCGGTGGCGCTAATGACACTGGTAAATAACCTACTATTCTTGGCCATCATCACCTCTGATGATTTAATCAACCATGCTTAATTGACCAGTTAAGGCTAGATAATGGTAGATAATCATCTTTGTAGCTGAACTAGATCCCTTGCTAAAAATATATCTTTTTAGTGGTTCTATGGTAAATCAATCATATTCCAAAAACACAACAAAAACCTAAGAATTCGTGGGTAACTTAGCCATCCAGTAATGGTAATCATTCATAGGAGCCATCACCTGTGATCAACCAGCTAATCAATCAGCTCATCAATCAGCTCATCAATCAGCTCGTCAACCGCTATCTGCCACCATTAATGTTGGTTTCTGATTAGTATCTACCTGTTGGTTTCATCTATTTTCATTACTTTAGGGGGGTTACACTAATCAGAAACCAACATTAACCAGCTTGTCTTGCTGGTTGCGCCATTCCGTTGCCGCTTGCGAAACGCTACCGCTGCACAGCTTTGCTGATATGCCGCCTGACAATGGCATCGACCAAGGGCTTCTCCCTTCCGCCGTCGGAGCCTTGAAGGGAATGCCGCACGACAGTGAGCTTCAAACCGTGGGAAACCATAGGAAAACCATGAGAAACCATAGGAAAACCTTGGGAAACCATAGGAAATCCTGGTTGGTGGTTTCAAACATTGGTCAAACATGGTGAATCAATCGTTAACTATTGTTAAGAGTGGTTAATTATAAGGGATAAGAACCAACAGTTCAAACTGGCAGTGCTTGAACCACTCCGTCATGAAAAATATGTTTGTTAACCAACCAACCAACCATTTATCAACAATAATGAAAATGCAAAAACATCTTTCAAAGCACCAACCAGAAAAGAAGCGCATGCAAAGAAAAACGCAAGTGGGATGTTCAGAGTTCTTCAGTATAATTTTGAACAACACACCCACCAGATCATGACTGACATGACAGTAGTACAGAGTGGTACCCCCTGGTTATAATTTGGCTCAGATTCGCCACCTAAGTCTATAGTTATACCTACCATAAGTGGTACCCTAGTTGTAAACTAACTGTAACAAACTGCTAACACAGTTGATTCTCATTCCTTTTAACCACCTTCTTCATAAGCCATACCTGGTAGTTACCCGAGTGAAGTAGCCGCCCGCAGGTGCGCCTCGTTTACCGCGACCGGCTTTCGTGGGCACAGCGCCATCCTGCAAACCTGGAAGGACCACCGGACGGTGGCGGTCACCATTGACCGACGACCAACATATGACCACTGGTTGGTGGTTACAGCATGATGGTTTTCGAATGAATACGAACCACCAACCAGTGGTGATATGTTGGTTGAAACAACCAGAATGGTGATATGTTGCTTAAGAACTGGTTGGTGATGAATGAATGTTGGCAATTGGTGGATATGTGTTTTTAAATACTGGTGGATAGAAATACAGTGACTTACAAAATGGTGAAGAACAGGTTTGCGAACTTGACGACTCATAATGATCATGAAAGCTTGGTGGATTGAAACTCAAGGAAAAATATCATCCATCAATCAATCAATCAATCACTCAGTCAGTCAGTCAGTCAATCAATCAATCAATCAATCGATCAATAAATCAATCAATCAATCAATCAATCAATCAATCAATCAATCAATCAATCAATCAACAATTTGTTCATGATGGGGGAAAACAAAAAACGTTTGAAACCACCAACCCTACCATTCACATGCAAAAACCTATGAGACCAACTCCTCTTGTTTTGCATCTGATCCGCACCTCACATCTATACACCTGCACAAATTAATGCCAATGACGGCAGATTATTTTTCAATTGAATTTGTGAACAATCTTTTAGGCAAGCAGCTCGAAGAAAATGCCAGTGAATACAAAGCTGTCCAAGGTGAGAAAATGGTGGTACCTACAAACCATCCACTGATAGCCATTGTTAATAGGGGAACCACTTTTTTGGTTACACGATTTTCGGACAAATCCAAAAAGTCTCCAGTGTCTCTGTGTGAAAAGGCCCAATGCTTGACATGCTTCTCTCTCTGAATGGTGTATCTACGAGTCAATGATGGTTATACCGGACCAAATAATCAGAGCTTTTGGTAGCTCAGCTCACTTCCCTAAGTAGCAAATGATGAAACTGATCGAACTTCTGAAAACAATCACTAACCATTGCCAATCATGACTATACGAATCATTAAGCATGACTGTATCTGGTTGGTGGTTCCCCTATGAAAAATATTAGCCAACAAACCAATTGTGAATGATTGTGAAAATAAGAAATCTTTGAAACCACCAACCAGATTAAGCATCAGCCATCATTGACCATCTGGAAACCTTGCTCACCGGATGATCCGCAGATCTCCACTCGCGCTGTCCCTGGGACTCGCTGCGGATAGTGAAGCCCTTCTTCGTGGGCTGAATCTCAAAGAGGTCCGGCCTGGCATGGATCGATTCACTGGCTGATCATAGTCGATTACAAGGGCAAATACGCAACAACAGAGACTACTAACCAACCGTATACTCCCTGGCAAAGCTGGTTGCATGGAAAATCCACCAAAAACATAGCTGGTTTGCCTGTAAAAACTGTTGATTTTTCGTGCAACCAGGTGAGTTTCCCAGCGATCCTCAACAGTAATGACGTCAGATCCGGCTGTGAGCGGGTCAGCATCAGTTTAGCCAGCTTGGTGGTGATTCACAAGCAAAATTTACGGGCTGTTTTTTGGCTTCAAAGCATGGATTGTTTCGAGGAAACCTTGGATTTTTTCCAGGGAAGCCATTGAATTCATGGCATCACAATACAAGACAAATGAAAGTCCTGATCCCTAATGGACATGGTCTGACATGAGGGGTAACTCAGTGTATGACTTTGTGCAGGTGGGAAAGGAACGCCTTTCCATGTAACCGATCAAGTGGCAAGTGACGACCTTGCTGCAAAATTGGGCATATGGACGTACATGGGCAATGCATGGACCATGGCCATTCCTCTAAAAGTACAACTTTGCAAACGCGTTCAGAGAACACAAGCAGGCTGTTTGGATGGTTTCCCAGCCATGGTGGTAGCCCCAAGTCCACTTCACTGAACAGTTCAGCAATCTTGGGGGTGCCATGTATGGACAACAAACGACGTGTGAAATTGGTCATGCCAACTTGATAGAACCAAGAACCGATGCCAACGAAATCATTGCTCTCACCAATTTGGAGCTGGTCACGTTGGTCGTGTTGGTACATGGCAGCAAATGTGGATGACAGCAGTCAAAAATACATGGCAGCAAAGATGGATGACAGCAGCAAAATCATGCCCAAAGATAGCGTTTGACCCAAATACAAATCATTTGGGTGCACAACATTTGACCCAAAATGATCCGAAATGGTTAACCACGAGTCATTGTGCATAGAAACTATGCATGCTCAGCTGAGCGTGCCGCCGTGCCTGTTCTCAAAGTGCTCCTTGCCCCACTGCATCTGCTTCGGCAAGCTGTTGTAGGAACACCTCATCGCCCAGTGATGAGTTGATGTGAACAGGCCGCCGACTGGTGACAGCCAAACAGGTGAGTTCTGGCGAGTTGGTACACCTTTCAAGAGTCAACCTATCAGAATTTTGACTTCCAGGATTTACCTATTCTTGGATGAATTTAGGACTTAGGATATGTAACCTTACAATAGCAAATATAAGAAATTAGATTTGTAACTTACAGGCTCGTTTGCCAGAGAGACATAAACGACCCTGATGCAACTTCGAGCTTCCCCAAGCTTCCGACGCTCCGTGCTTTGTCAGGTACTTGATGATGCTCCTGAATTCCTGACGTCGCAGCCAATAACCGGGATGATCCAGTGCAGCGTCTGCAAGAGTTGATCCTTTCCATGTTTTTTAAATAAGAAAATGCTGTCATTCTCTGGCGGGTTTCAATGAGGGCACCTCGGTAACTCTACACACTCTCCACCTGAGTCTCAGGTTGGATACCCTCTGCAGAATGGTACACCCCACTTATAAGTTGGCGAAGATTCGCCGTTGAACAAGCTATATTAGTACCATTTGCCGGGCCTAGTAGTGACCCTAGTTGTGTTCACCAGCTTATAGCTAACATAGTTGATTATTATCCCTCATAACCACCTTATCAATCAGCCATAGCTGGTAGCTACCTTCGATGTGTTCACCAACGAATCGCCATCCGCGGCGAAGGGTGCGTAGCACTCTGTGACCCTGGTGGTTCATCAGGTGCCACCATTGCAAAAGGCTCCTTGTCGCCATTGCTCTCGGGCATTTCCTGCGATGACCATGGCTGGGTGGGAATACACCAATGCTTGGGAAAACTCCATTGGCCGCTTGCTTAGCCAAGTAAGTCGGTTCAGTGTTGGCGCCGGTCTTTTCTTGTCTTACAACTGTGTACTATGTATACACACATTATCACATTACAACCGGTTGAGAATCCCTGCTGGAGGAACTATAAGCACGCTGAAAGTCTGGTGACAACGCACTCCCACCCTGGTTTTGCTGGTGTTGAGATCCACATCAGTTTTACCCGGTCTTAGGACTCACATCGGCTTGACCTATCCACAGCCAGGTTGGCATCAAGAGTCAGCTTGTCCAAAAGCCGTAACAACTGCAGATCGATCCATCACAGAGTCTATCATTGGTCAGATCCTCACAACCCTTGGTACACTTGACATGCTGCGCACCATGAAATATTGAAATATGTAACCAAGCCACGTGTGTTTTGATGTTTTATAACATTTGTTGAAATCGCATCAAAAAATCAGGTTGTACATCTAGCGTATCACCGGTGGTGCGCATCAGTGGCCGAAACGCGGGCCCCTTGCTTTGCCCATTTGGCATAGCCTCCGTGGCGAGTGGTTGCAAAGGTCTGAGAGTATCATCTTCGCACTCCTGGGACAACTGAACCGATTGAATTCGGTGTGGCCTTGTGCCACATAAGACTATCATTTTTGTTGTTCCTACCGTTCTTGCTGCTGATTGGTACCAAGTATCTACCCTGATTGATGATCGATCATTCTTAACCATCCATTCACCATTCATCAACCATCCATTAACCATCCATTAACTATCCATTAACCATTCATTAACCATTCATTAACCATCCATTAACCATCCACTAACCATTCATTAACCATCCACTAACCATCCACTAACCATTAATTAACCATTTCTTAACCAGTATCACTGTGCTGGTTCCAAGTGTCTGTGCTGTTCTTCTTGTCACATCAAGAACTTGGTTAGTAATTTGGCCAAAAGCTGACAGAGAACAAACGAACCGAACAATGCAACCACCACCAACGACGGGAGGACGGCCTGTCGAACAACAACCAGGTGGTAGTAAATAGGTTCAGAAGGCATAATAAGGCTTAATATAAGGGCTAATACTGGTGATTCATAGTGGTGAACAACAACAACAACAACAACAACAACAACAACAACAACAACACGAATAGAACCATCCTGGAGTAAATGCTGAATATCAAATCGGACCATCCCCCAAAAGTAAATCGGCTTGATATTGAAGATGGAGGATATTCTATATGCTCCAGGATGATTATATCTAATTACTAACCACAATGATAGGAATATAAGTCAAGCAACAAAAATAGAGATCCAACCAACAATCAAATGAATCGGAATAGACTTTGCAGTAAACTCCAGACTTGAGGGATTTTCGTAGCGCGGTATATGGACGAAAAACAGTGTGGGTAACCACTCAAAAAAATATTTATTTTCACTCAAGAAAAAATTTAGCGCACATCCAGGATATGGGTACTCAAAAAAAAATTTAGCGGCACTCAAAAAGAAATTTAGCGCAGACAGATGTTGTAGCCGCAGGACAGGAGCATGTTCTGCCATGTATTCTGGTTGGGGTTCTTGTTGCGCCAGGGTTCATGAAAACATAGATACACGCTGTGCCCTACTACTCTCCAGTAGTAGACCTTCAATCTCCCAACGCTGCACTTCCCTG
>VSDK01024294.1:167218-185885 GCA_009767595.1 Symbiodinium kawagutii
TCAGACCACTTCAGCTGTACAGTCTGTCTGTGTTCGGTTTAAAAACGACTTCGAAGTGCAGATTCAGAAGGTCTCACAAAAACAAAGACCGGAAAACGAAACAACGGCTTAAGCGGATCTCCAAAATCACTCTTTGAGCAATAATGGACAGAAATCGGAGTTGGTATGTACGAATTCGGAGTTTCGGACTATCTAGATCGATATGAAAATGGAAATCTCTACATCTCAGGTATTACCTCTTCTTGTGTAGAGCATATACCAGGATGACAGCAAAACAACGGCACTTAGCTAAAAGCTATGTACAAAGTGCTGGGCAACACTTGGTACTTCCATCTCTTATGAGAAGCTTGTACTTCCTTAAATCTTCCTCCAAGTCTTGGTCTTGCCCTTGCCTTTGCCTTTGCCTTTGCCGATGTAGTACGTGTCTTCTCGGCCATAGAATCTTCTTCCTCGTGACGACCAAGATGACGATGAGTGTGTCCAATAATGTTCGTTCTCACGTCCTTGCCATAGACTTCTGTCTTGGTAGTAATCCCATCCTTGCCATTCTTCCTCGGCATCGGAATAGACTACCTCTCCATCGTCACTTTGCTCTTCTTGTTGCTGTCTTCTCTCCTCTTGTCCTCTTTTCTTCTTCTCATGCTGTCTTTCCTTTCTCGTTTCCTTCTTCTTTCTCTTGGATTCTCATAGCTCATATTGCAAGGAGTAAGATGGACAAGAATTGGATTGTGGGCATCACCATCACCTTCTGTCAGGTTGAAGATGTTATTGTCTGCAAGCAATACAGTTTCATTCACTGAGAAGTCATACTCTCCAACTGCATTCATGCGCTCTTCATCCTCAAACCTTTCAACTTCTTCATACTTGGTTTTCCTTGAGTGACTCCATTCCAAAACATGAAGAGAACAACAGTCGCCACAACCTTCAGTCTCTTTGGCCAGTATCTCGGTATATGTATCTCGAGTGATTCCATTCAGCGTCTTTCCCATCTTCGTCAAACCTTCATATGATGCTGAAATGAAGTTCTTCACTCTGATTGGAGGTGATCCTGAGTCATAGTGTCTCAACTTGTGTTGAGTTGCCGTGTTGACCAACCTCTTCAACAAAGTCTGGATCAGACTCGTCGAGTAAATGGGCATGTCCACACTTTTTCTCCTCCTTCCAGTAGATGGCGATGTGGATGGATGCTTGTGGCCTCGCAATTCATGAAGATATGGGTGCCAACTTGCCTCATCATTTGAATGAAGTAGTTGTTGAGCTTCCAATCTTCAATCTTGCTTCCATTCTCATCCACTGTGCAATCAATCTGCTGATGGTATCTCTCCAGTTGTGTTGGCACTGGACATTTATCAAATCTGCTTCTGCACCATTGACCCAGATTCCAAAACATCACTGAGATCTGCTTAGAGCTTCTTCCTATGTACTCTGTGTCTTTGTCCTTCACTAGACCTCCTCCAAGGAAACAGCTTGCAAGCAATTGACAAACTTGAACATATGCAATCTTGTCATGCTCCTGCAAGTATCCATTGATCACTGAAGTCAGAGTCTCAAAACCCTTTGCAAGATTCATCTTTGCAAATTTCGAGCGCTTCTCTGCATCCTTCTGGTGATATGGATGAAGTCTAGGATCATCACATTCATAGGTTGTTGTCTTGGCAGTCTCAAGAAGTTGGTTCAAAAGATCTTCATTCTGGCGTCGATTGATGTACTCTGTCATCAGTTCGTTCTCATCAACCTCATACCAGTGTTCTGATCTTGGTGGTGTTGGTCTACGATACCTCAAATGCCAAAACATATGCTGATGCTGAGTGGAGCATGGATATCCTCTATTGTAGAACCCAGTCCAGGCTTCATAGTTGTAGCCAGGGAAGCATTCTTGAAGTCTTCGAAGTACTGACTTGTGTTCACAGCTTGTGACATCCATTCCTTCATAGAAGATCTTGGCAGCTGCCTCCTCTTGTGAAGAGCTTGCTGGTTCATCCTTTTTCTCTTCCTCTGGAGTAGCTTCCATTTGATCATCTACAGTAGCAGTACTTGCAGCTTCCACGACCTTCTTCAACTTCTTTTCTTCCTCCTCTTCTTCCTCTTTCTTCTTAGCCTCTGGCTTCTCCTTCATAGAGGAGTTTGGTGGAGGAACAAAAGGTTCCTTTCCTGGTTCAGTTGGCTCCTGCTTGACTGTCTTCAGCGGAAAAATGTTCTCCATGACCTTCTTCTGCTGAGATTTGGTCAACATATTCAACCACTGCAGAGCGCAATCAACAAGCAAGTCATCTTCTGATTCCATCCTAATGCACTTGCTCTTCTCTGCTTCAATCTCAATGATTTCCTTGTACTTCTTCCTGTCCCTCAAATGCTTGGTTCTCTTCTTCTGCTCAAGCTCTTCCTTTTTCTTCTTTTTAGCCTCTTCATCCATCATTTTGTAAAAGTTTTCCTTGATGTTCTCACAGGCCGTCTTGAGGGTGTCATACTCACTCATATCCTTTATGACATTTGGAAGAAGTTTGGGATACATGTTGATGTAATCCTCATATTTTGTTACTGCAATGGTGAGAATCAACATGTCACATGCTTCTCTTGGAGCATCGGTGAAGTCAGAAATCTTTGGCATTGGTGCATCTGGATCAATGTCCATAGGATCCACAAAAATGGGTCCAAACGTTTGAATGACTTTCACCATCATCATGATGATTCCTTGCTGTCTCTTCTTCAGCTGTTCCAGAAGATCAACATCATTTTCTTCTTGATCAGACCTCTCCTTGGCAACCTTCCAGAGTTGTCCAATGATGAAGTTATCTCTTCCAACATAGTAGTCTCCTGGACGGAACTCCGGCATATTTTCTTCAGCCTCCTTGGCTTCTTCTTCATCAGTTTCCTGTCCAGAGCAACGACCAGTGGGCGATACCTCTGATTGTTCAGAGCATTCGTAGTCCACATTGAAGGGGTTGAATCTTCCTTCATCAATTTCCTCTTGCAACATCTCCATAGTGTCTTGAGATTGTTCAGTATCTTCTTCAGCTTCTGCAAAGTTCATCTCAAGTTGTGGAATCTCCAACTCTCCTTCTTCATCAACCAGGTCGTCTTCATCATCCACGAAGATAGTTTCTCCCTTGCGATCTGGGGCAACTCGGATTGCCTGACCTTTGTGCCAAAACCATGTGTATCCTTCCAATTTCTTTGACACTTCAGGTACATCTCCTTTGAGGTCTTTGCATTTGGTCTTAGCCTTGGAAGAACTCAGGAAGGCTTCATGTGTCATGTATTTTGCGTATACTTCTTCAACAAGAAGCTCTAGTGATGCCTGAGATGTCTTCTTCTTGTCCACATAACTTTGAAGGGATCTCAAGGCTGCTTGACCAAACTCACTGACATACTTCCTCTCAGCATTGTTGTTGTACAGTTCAACAGCTACAAGCATCATCCTTGTGGAAAACTTGAAGTGTTGTTCTGGCATCGGCTTGACTGTGCTGTCAATGGCAGGGATAGTTTCTCCTGGTTTGTAACCAGCTCTGTCAAGATCCAAGAAATCATTGTTGCATGCACTCCCAACATGTGTCCCAATACACCCAACATTCACCACGCAGGTTGGGAGGTGTGCTTGTGTGTGTGGTCAAGATTGCCATTGTAAAGTTGTGCGCTCCCTTTCAAGAAATCCCGACGGAAAAACGATCGCCACTTAATCATGAAAATAAACGGAACGACAACCAAGTGACTCGACAACAGCTTCACAGCACGGCTTAAGTTGCAAACACTGAGGCAGCTCTTTTTCACAGGTGGATGGAAGGACTGTATCACAAGTTGAAGCCAAGCTGTCAAGCCACAATTGATCGTTCCAAGTGACCAGTGTCACACACACGTTGCATTGTAAATTGCAAAGAGTTGTAAATGTAGCAAGCCTCGAAGTTCAAAGTTGCAATCAATCCAAGATTGCAAAAGCCCACAACTGTAATCGTTACCTGTCAAGAAGTTATCAAGTTGTAGGCATGCAGTCGACAAAACTCATCTCCAGGGTGTGGAGGGTGGGTAACAAAAACTACCCTGTCCCTCAGCCATACTGCAAGACAATCCATAAATGCAATCCAAGTCGTATCCAATCTGAAGATGTAGTGAGTGAATGTGAAATCACAGCATGACACGAACTGCACTGAATCCAAATTCGAAAATCCAAGACATGTACCGCACTGAATCCAAAATTGTAAATCCAAATCGCAATCGTAAACTGTGTTCCATCAAAATGTGCTGTGGACTGTCATGCAACAAGGTGAAATCTCCAAGCAAAGCAACTCCAAGTTAAGCACCGTTACGCAGGTCACTTTAACCAAGGTCAGAGAAACCAGAAACAAAGGACCACGAAGAAGACCGCCAGGAAACACACAAGCACACAAGGACAAAGTAGGGAGTACATAACTTTGGGCAAGCCCAAGAGATATGCACTCCCAACATGTGTCCCAATACACCCAACATTCACCACGCAGGTTGGGAGGTGTGCTTGTGTGTGGTCAAGATTGCCATTGTAAAGTTGTGCGCTCCCTTTCAAGAAATCCCGACGGAAAAACGATCGCCACTTAATCATGAAAATAAACGGAACGACAACCAAGTGACTCGACAACAGCTTCACAGCACGGCTTAAGTTGCAAACACTGAGGCAGCTCTTTTTCACAGGTGGATGGAAGGACTGTATCACAAGTTGAAGCCAAGCTGTCAAGCCACAATTGATCGTTCCAAGTGACCAGTGTCACACACACGTTGCATTGTAAATTGCAAAGAATTGTAAATGTAGCAAGCCTCGAAGTTCAAAGTTGCAATCAATCCAAGATTGCAAAAGCCCACAACTGTAATCGTTACCTGTCAAGAAGTTATCAAGTTGTAGGCATGCAGTCGACAAAACTCCCGACCGCAGGAGAGGCTGGATGCCAACGACCGGTTCACCAGCAAGTCTTCTCACTCAGTTTCTGTCTCTTCGTTGCCGCTCTTCTTTCGCCAGCCGCCGCTGCAGAGGTCTTTGCTTGAATGAACTGATCCCGTGAAGACAACAGCTTATCGAAGAGGTCCATGGGTAGTTTCTTTAAGTCCGGCCTGCATCGAAGGTTGTTAGAAAATTTCTCAAAGTTGGAATTGGTTAAATCGTCTGCAGGGACGTTCTCTTCTCTCGGGCGCCACTTCAGCTTCATTCTCACTGCAGAATCCAGCAAAGTCGAGGCCATTTGCAGTGCAAAGGTTGTAGCGGCCACTTCGTAGTCGAATTCCTTTTCTGAATCGATTCATTCGCAAGATTATCAGTTCCACCTGTGATCACGACTCTGATGTGTAGACCAGGTGGTAGTTTTCCCGGGTCTTCAAGATATCCAAATGCAAAGGTCGCAACATAACTTGCTAAGAGCTCCGCTGCTGTTGAAGCCCACTGACTATCGCCTCTTTCGTTGAACAACCATGGAAATTCAGAAGGTTCCAATCTCACCGAAAACCAACGTGCTTTTGCAGTATCCATGTTGTCAGCAGTGGACCAACCACCAAGTACCACATATCCGTTGGCACACTTTGCATCCGTCCTGAAGCACTCTCCGGGAAGCTGTTGCGGTTGTAGAGCCTTTACCAAAAATGACCGCACCTTGAGTTGTGACCTGATGAAGTCCAAAGTCGTGAAAACCAATTCAGGGACCTTCAACACTGTGCCTCTACCGATCACACTGTACCAAGCATACAAAGGTGCAAGGAAAGGTTTCAACCATGGGAGTATACGAGCAACAAAGGTCATGCGCCCCACAAATTCAATGAAAGAACGTCCAAGGATCATCCAGTCGTTTTCTTCCAGTTGGTCAATCCAGTCGATGATCCAAGCTCCCCGCTTAGGAGAGATTCCCGCCGCCTGCTGATCATAAGCAATGTGGTATCCGATGAAATCCACCGCCAGTCCTCCTCTAAACTTGTGGAAAGAGAACGGAGTTCCCAGGATCTCATAGGCAGCGATTATCAACCAGAGATCAACAAATTTGTGTTCTCCGGTAACCAAAATCTGTAAGTCATCCACATAAGAAAGTTGAAACCACTTTGCTTGGCCCAATATTCGAAGTACCCAGCGACCAACACATCCGAACAAGCGAGACCACCAGTATGAAGCGGAGGATACTCCAAATGTTCCCACAGTATTCAACCAAATGGTTCGATCCCCGTTCTTTGCTCTGCAAGCTAAAAGTGGCCAGTCACAAGTTCTGATCTTGACCAACCGGTGAGCGTTTGAGATGTCTGCACAAATCACGAAGACTGACTCACAAGATTCCGCTGCTAGCCGTGTGATTTCCATCACTTCCTCAGGCCCCGGCACTTCCAACCTGTCCAAAATAGTTATGTTGTTGTTGAGGTTCACCCCGTGAGTTCCATCATGCAATGGCCTGATACGCCCATCCGGTTTCTGCACTGCCCCCATTGCCGCTATCAGCAAAACATCACCATGAGTCTTAGCAGCCGATTCCGTTGTAGCAACCATTCTACCGATAGCTTCATCTTTCCGAAAGTGCTCCAGCAATGCATCCGAACTCAACTCAGCAGTTGAATAATTGTCCATCTCTGCTCTGAAGGGGGTCTGGTCCAAAGATCGAAACTTCTCCCGTTTCCTGAAAACCTGCGGGGTCCTATGGATTTCCTTCTTGTACCCCACTGCAACTCCTTCCGCAAATGATTCTTCACCTTGTGTCAAGACTTCCCAATCCGGATCCTCCAGTATCCTAAGTGATTGCGCCAACAAATGAAGGAGAAAAGGTTGTCGTTCTGGAACCTGTTTGGCAGTGTCCTTATCTTGCAACAGTTCAGCAATCTTGCACCTAGCATTGTTTATGCCTGCTGCAGAGAAGGGGGATGAAGCGAAGTGTCCCAGTGCCAGTTGGAAAGAAGCTTTGCGAAAATCTGATATCTCCGTTTTGATCAATTCAAAAATGATTTCCCTCACATCGTCGGCATGTTGTCTTGCATGAGGCGGCGAAAGCAAACTCCGCGCTGTATGAGGTTGACTTGAGTGTCTGCATTGGATACAAAGAAGAGGGGGAAAGATCGAATGTGGTTGGTGGAATGCAATTGCACGTTGACGGGCCAACAGGTGGCATTGAGGTGCCGCTGGAGTGGACTTTGCTGTGGCCTGCGTGAAAGGTGATTTGGGACCAGTTCGCGACGGGCGCGGAGTTCTCTGTGCTGTGCAAATAGTGGGATCTCGTAGTGCTGGCCTGTAGATGGTGCCATGTGCGGGATTGCGCTGCTGGATCTTATGAATGTGGTTAGTTCAACACACACACCCGTGAATACATATGGTCGTTCCGGGCTGTATGAGGTTCATTGATAAGTTAATACGGGTTTTCAGGAAACAAATTTGTATCTGTTACGATTCGGTTCGCAGCACTCCGCTCGTGTGTCACGGTGGTGCCATTGTAGATCGGAAATGCCGCGGCCTGTGAATTTTCCACCATCGTCCCATGTGGTATCATGTTTTCATCCTGTTGCAATTCTTCACATGTCAGACTGGCTTCGATGTTCATTGTGTGCGCGCTGAAAAAAAATGTGTTTTGGTGTACGGGTGTGGAGTTCTGTTTGGGTCGGTGTATGTAAATGTCATGGGTGTGTCGGTGAGTTCACCGAGGCGGTTCGGTTGCCATGACTATTATGAAACCAAAGAATATTTCGAACGGTTTGTGCACTACATTTCTTGTTGCATTCTGTTTTGCATATCAGGTCTATATATGTTAATTTAACCGGAGGGGGTATTTGAATCTGCTTACAATCGAGCATTTGATATTAAAGAATACAGGTGGAGGTAAGTGTGACGTGTGTTTGTTCCAAAGAAAAGGAATGCTTTGGTGCGCGGATGCGGAGTCAACCACATATCGCTGCAGACACAATGCTGATGTTGTTCGATCCAGATCATTTTGTGTGTCGGTCGTTGCCTTGCGTCTGTTGCCATTTGAATCTCATGCCAAATCGTGGGGAAGTAGTCAGAAGAAAAAAAAAAACGCGCCCTTTGAATTTTCCGGCTCGTCGAGTGTGTGCGATGTTGTCCATGAAGGTGCGGTCACATGTTTCCAGTGAACTGCTGTGTGTGCTCGAACCTTGCAACAATGAAGACGGGAGGACTGGTTTGGAAATCAAACGTTTGATTCATGATCGGATTGGAATTTCCAGGTTTCAGCAGCGCTTATTTTATGAAACCAGAATGGAGGAGATCTCCGATGGTGAAATTCTTCCTCATTCGGTTTTGGAGGTCCACTTGCTGGTTTGCGGATTCCTGTACGATCATGATGGCAGGGTGTATGCTGCGTGTGAAAAAGGTTCAACTGCTGAAATGGAACAACTGCTCTCCGCGCCGATACACCCAGATGAACCCAATCCGCCCTGTACGATTTCTCCCGTGCTGCGGACCCCATTGTTCGTGGCTGTGGCTCATGGACACGAGGAGATTGTTTCTCTGCTGCTTGAAGCTGGGTCGAATGTGAACAGGTCGTGTGGGAGGGGTGAGTTTCCTTCGCACCTGGCAATTCGCGATGATCATAGAACGTTGGCGTGCATGTTACTGCGTGCCCTTGCAGATGTGAACAAGATAGACGGTCGGGGTTCCGCGCCGCTGCACTATGGCGCCTATTCAGAGAATGTGGATTTGCTTCGGATGTTGGTTAAAAGCAGGGCCGACGTGAATGCGCGCACTTGTACTGGACTTTCCGCTTTGGCAGTTGGAGCTGCACGCGGATCGCTGGTTGCTACAATGGTTTTCCTTCTTGAATGTTCTGTTGACGTTGACTGTGTAGATTATGATGGCAATACACCACTGATGTGGGCGGTGAGAACCCACGCGATGCCAGGTGCTCCAGATAATCTTCTGATTGCTCGCATGCTTATTAAATGTGAAGCTGACGTGGACAAACCGGATTTGCATGGCCGGACTTCCCTGATGCTTGCTCAACATGATGACTGTGAAGACGGCAAGGACAGGTTAGCAATGTGTCAGGTGTTGTTGGAAGCACGTGCAGCTGTGAACCGGATCGATCGCTCGGGTTGGTCGCCTTTGCACTGGGCAGCCTTCTGTGACAATGTGAATTTGCTTCGGTTTTTGGTTCAGAACCGCGCCGATGGCAACTTGTATGCAAGTGACTGTGGCAACAAAACACCATTGTGGGTTGCGGCCAACGCAGGTTATTTGGAAAACATTCGTTTTTTGCTCCAGGAGTGCAACGCAGACGTTAACCATGCAGATGCTAACGGGTGTACACCACTGATGACCGCGATTTTGGAGCACGTTCCGTCACATGATATCTTTGATAATCGTTCCAGTGTGCAACTGCTCCTTGAATACAGGGCTGACATGGACCAAATGGATACCGGTGGGCGGACTCCTTTGAAGATGGCTGTCGAGCGAGATCTTTGGGATATTCAAACCACGTTGATTGAAAATGGTGCGAAAATTGGGCACTCGCTGCGTCCAAAGAGATCGCGTGCAGAAGAGATCGAAGAAGCGCAAGGATCCGCAATGGAACGTTGACAGTCAAACCGATGTTGTATTTCTGTGTTCAGTGGAATCCGAAGGTGTCCACCGTGTACAGTGCGTGTCATAGGAGCGTGTCATCGGAGCACGAGTGAGCAGGCCTTGTGAACTAGTGCTCCGACAGATTGTAAGTAGTTGTGTTTGGTTTCTGTCTATCGGGTTGTGTGCCCCATTTGCAAAGTAATTGCATCTTTTAGATGTGTTAGGGGTGGTTGCGGGCATGGTGCTGTGATCGCACCGTTATTTGTCCGCGACATAAGAGTCGGGGGCTTGCTTTATCCGAACCTATCTCGCCTGGACGTGGTTTTATCTTCATCGTCACCACCCGTGAACCTGATTGTGTTTGATATGTTAGTTGATCAGTGTGGACATTCGCAATAGTTTATTATTCATATTGATGCGTTGATGAGATCGGCAAGCCGGCTCACTCATGTGATGGTAGGCGGGTGCACCGAGGTGGCTTGAGCGCCGCGGCTATTATGAAACCAAAGAATATCCGGAACGGTTCGTGATCTTCAATTCCACTGCGCGGTGAAGGCCAAGAAATCCACTAGGTGTCCTGTAATCCTTTCTAATTTCTGAACATGGGTTGAACTGAATGAAGGACTGTTTGCCGCGCTGAAGGTGTAGTGATTGAAAAGCAAACAATGATCCAGAATCATTGATCAGACAGGCAAGTTCCTAGCCCAGATTTGATCGATTGCCAGAAGGGGGTGTCTTTGCCATGGCTCAAGCAGCAGCAGCAGCAGCGAATATGATGTTATGTATCAAGAAGAGTAAAATTAACAGAAATGAAAACAGACAGCGACAGTATAAGCCACGATGTCGCGGGGTGACATGTTGTTCATCACAAATGTTGCGTTGTGGTGCGGAAACGAGGAATGTTGTTCTCTTTTCTTTGTTTCTGATCTCAATCCGATCATTCTGTTGCACGATTTTCCTGCCCGGCCATCATGCCGCTGAACTTTCTACGAGATAAGACAGCCATAGAATGGCAACGAACATTGGCCAACTTGACCACACTGCCTGTTGAGGTCCACGGATGTGGCCCATGCAGGGCACATCTTTTCCTACTCCGTGCTGTGCCTGGTGGACGAGTACCTGGTGGAAGAGACTTTGCCTCCTCGACCAGGTACTCCTCATCAGAGTTTCTGTTTGCGACGAGGCAAGCGGGCAGCAATGGCAACAAGTTGGACACGGTTGGTGTATGGAGCCGAAGGAGATCATACGCTTCCCTTTTGAATTCTTGGCCAATTCGATGCCAAGTTTCCTTTTCGTGGATACTCTTCGGGATCGAAATCGTCCCGGGTGTGAAGATTCCATCCAGGGCACGTGCATCTCCATCAGTACGATTGAATCGTACTGATTCAGATGGACGAACCCTGGATGACCGGATCCTTGTCCCCGGCGCTGGTGTCTTCAATGAGCAGCCATTGGCGACATGGGGTGCCTTAGTTGAGCATCGCCTTCAAAGTTGTGTCAATGGTGATGCGGCGAGGATTTCTTGTGGATTTCCACCTTGCACGCTCTCAAGGTTCTCTAACTGAAAGATGGTGAGCTCGCCTTTTCTTCACATACTCTCGTCTGTCCATCTCTCGGGTTTTTTTTTCAGTCAGTGTCTGAAAACCGCGGACAAACCACGAGACACTGGCTGAAAAAAAAAACTCAGATGGACAGATGAGAGCGTGTGAAGAAAAGGTGAGCAAGGACAGCAAATCAACGACACAGGCTCTCATCCGAGTGAACGATCCGGCTGCCACTCGTCGACGGGCCGGGGCAATCAGGGTGAAAACAGGACAGCTGCTATTTGGTTCCGGGGTTGTAGGTAGGAGTAGGATAAATGTGTTGGCGGGACCACGGTTTAGGTTTGTAGTCATATTTTGTTTTGTTTTTGGCGCTGGTTGCTTCTCTGTTGATGGCTTGGTTATTGACCAGAGGCCATGATGGCATTAAGTGTAGCCAAATGTTCAGCAAATGCACACCTTCAGGCTTTTTTTTGTTTTGGGAATTCACGTGCGTGCCATATGTAGTGTGAAGTTGATGCATTGACTTTGGTAAGAGAAGTTTTGCATTGACGTTGGTAAGAGAAGTTTTGACAAATTGTGCTTATGCGGATGCACGAGCTCTGGATGGCTGGATCTTTACTTCAATTTGTCCAACCATTGGCGGCATGGGGTGTCTTAATTGAGCATTGTCTTCTCGTTTAGCGTTGTGGCTCCAAGGGTTATTTTTTTCTGGGAAAGAGACGGCCTGTTGATTTTCCAGACCTTGCCGAGTCTTGAGCGGTCTTGATTGGGTCAAATTCTTCCGGGAATGTCCGAGGAAAATTTGATCTTAGTCAAGGTGACATTTGTAGTACTGATCGAATCATTACGACTGAAACTTAATCAGTGCCACATGATCGGAACAGATGTGAATTTGGTTTGGGTAGATTCATTCTTTGAAACATGTCAGAAGAACTTCGTTTGCCGCACAGCCATGGAGCGACTCTGATGCCGCCCATGACTCATGTTTGGGTGTCTGGTTTGTTTTCGCAACGAGACGACGGCTCGGTGAACTATGATGTCCAGCAGGACGATGTTATCCCAACTTTGCCGCCTGTCTGAACGCTATTCAAACGTAGGTTGAACCATTGATCTAACTTTTTCTTTTGGCTTGATTGTTTGTCTGGTGCCTCAGGATTGAACGTGGAAGCATGTATGAGGCATACGCTGAATGGTATCGCCACCGAAGATTCGTGATGGAGGAAAAGTTTGTGTGGCAAGGAAGGGACCTGTTCAAACAGCACATGCCGCCCATCTTCCATACGATACCAGCCGAAGAGACCGACGTGGGCAGATGTGTCCTAATCAGAAGTTTTGTTTATGATTTGGTGGACAAAGGACACCGCATGATTTTAATGCTACCAAATGACGCTCCACCAGAGAGAAATGTTTCTTTCTGCACAGCAGTTGGGTGAAGCCATCACCGGGACTGTCCGTGCGTTCCTTCGCTGGTTGTAACCGTTGCAAAGATACAGGCTTGTAGGCAAAAATATTGTTTTCGGTTGCCGGAGGTACGTTGCAAGAAATCAACTTGAAAGTATTTCATGGCCTCGAACAATTGTTCTTTCGACATGTCATCGCGCTTAGCGGTTCCTATATTGCTGTATGATATGTGAACAAAGTGATATTACATTGTTAGAGAGTGATCTGCCAAGGTTTTGGCGGACATGGTAGAATCCGCACGTGGTGGAAAAGGCCTGGGCTTCGATGTGTCTGGACTTCTAATCGCATCAGGAAAGTTATTAGATCTACTGCAGGGTTTGAACAACAGCAGCATCTGCTGGCAAAAATCGACGTCGTGTCGCAATGTTTTGGTTCGAATGTCATAGCGATCCAAGGTGCGCCCAACAGGGATTGCGGTTTTTTTTTTCGTAGTTGGGAACCTGTTATGTTTGGATCCACCGTCGAGAAGATCAACGAAGCGGGCTGCGGCCTGGGATCGGAGGGAGCCGCGCAGGCAGACAACATTTTTCCGATGGTCGTCAATTTCTGCCTGCTGACACGACCATCGTGAAGCGAGAGCACGTGCCACGGTGGGTGTTCGAGCCGCGGAGACTTGTGGAACACCCATTGCAATGCAGCAGTCTCGTGGGGCGACTTGGAGGAGGTACCTTCGAACGCGCGTGCTTTTGCCGGCTCCATGTCTTTGCTTCAACGTCAACGATGACCAAGACATCGCCGGCCTCCGACGACGTCGTGGTCATGTGCTTGATGTGACAAGGAAATTTTCTCATGAGCTACATCACCTTGCATTGTCTGTTTGTCAAAGAATCGTTGACTGTGAGCCTGGGCTGCGACGCCGAGAGGCAACTCAGAACCTAATGTTAACTGGAACGCAATGGTAGATGGTAGCCCCTTTGGTTCTACCGGAGGGGCTACCAGCTTCTATTGCGCTGCTGTTGATACAGCAATGCCTCTACCCGTTGACTCATCGAGATCGACATTGCCCTGGCTGCGACGATTCCATCCAGGGCACGCGCATCTCCATCAGTACAAATTGTACTGATGCGGCTGTACGAACCCTGGATGGCTGGATCCTTATTTCAATTTGACCGGCCATTGGCAACATGGGGTTCTTTAGTTGAGCACTGCCTTCGCGTTTAGCGTTGTGGCTATGAGGTTTTTTTTTCTGGGAATGAGACGGCCTGTTGATTTTCCAGACGTTGCCGAGTCCTGAGCGGTCTTGACTAGAAGATGTTTGTTTCAACAAGTGTGGCAACCGCGCATCAACGGGCAGCTACTGTCTCATATGCATTCCGAGGCCGTGTTCACCAGTTTGCCGAGATCTGCAACCTGCTGGACAAAGTCTTGGTCGCACTGTGATGAGCTGGAGTTGGCTAGAAATCGATGCCAGCTGTCAAGGAGTTTGTCTCAGGTCCTGCACTCTGATTCTGGATCACTTTTAACAGTTGCCGTAAAGTATTGCACATGACTAGGCAATTTATCTCAGGGCTTGACTTTGCGAGCGAGTGTCAGGTTGCAGTGAGACATCATTGTCGTTATGTGGGACTGTTGGGATGCGAGCTGACGAGTTGCCGAATTCGATTCGACAATTCGCCAGCTTGGATCCAGATACTCCCAACGAGATGGGTCACGGTTATCTCTTTGGAGTTGGATCAACAGTGAGAAGATGACAGCACGGGCTGCGGCCTGGGAATGGAGGGAACCGTGAAGAGTGTGAAGTCTATAATGGCTACCGCACAGAACGAGCGCCGATTCGCGCTATCACAGACCCAGACAGGACTCTGTATCGACGTCTCCCGACGGTGTCTTATCGTGGCACCCTTGGCACCGCTTCGATTCAGGCAAGACATGCACATCCGGATGTGTAACACACAGTCACGTCCTGGGTCGCTCTCGACGTGGCGAGGTGTTATCTATCTCAGTGCCAAATTACTTTCAACGGCATCCACATTGCAACCAGGTGACCGTGGTCTTGGAACTTCAAGGGCTCTATTAACTTGGTTGCGAAATGTATACTGTTGGGCTGTTGCAACCGATTCTGAACTTCGGTCCATCGTACAAATTGTTAATTTGTACAATTTGTAAGAGGGATCAAGGTGCACATCTCAGGATGCAAAAAACAGTGTGGCGGTGCCGTGATGTTGCATCCTGATTGTATTTGTGTTCCTTACTCAATCAGATGTGTAAATGGATGCGTTGATTCGGCTGGGTGTGGGTGGTTGAAATGGATTGATTGGAATTGATGAGCTGATATGCATTCGAACCGATCATCGATGTCGTATGGGTGCATTGCATCAAAACGGAAATTGCTTGATGAATCGCGCATGATCTATACGATCAGGTTGCAGGTTCACGGAGCTGATGGTGGAAGATCGGGAAAGGAAAACGATATCGGATACTGGATGTGTTGAACAGATGTAAAAGGATGGAGAATAAATAGAGTGTATCTTCAAACCAGAACTTCTGGGAACCCAGCTAAAAAAAAAAAGGGGAACAGTGTGGACTCGAACTAACACTTAAGATGTACGGCGCTTACGTTTTTGTCAGTGTTTGGCTCACAGCTTTACGCACCGTTCGTATCGAATCATGGAGAAACATCATATCATGCTGAGTACATTCCGGGACTCAGAACAATGGATCCTCTTCCAAGGAAGGGACTTGGGACGATTAGCGGCTGTCAGTAAACAATGGCAGCTGGCGATCGTCGATACCAGATGGTATCATCACGAACGACGACGGATCAGGTGTAACAGAATCAATTTGAGAGGGCCTGCAATTCCCCTGGACCGGCAATGGTATGAGAATGACACCGATAGTGGATCTTGATCAAGGTTTCTTTGTGCGATGCAAAAAAAAAGAGTGCCGATGCAGTACATTGCTGTGATGATTTGATTGGCTCTGAGTGAGTGAATTGGATTGAATTGGTTGATATCGATTCGTGATTCCCATTCGAATTGATCATCAATATCCCATGGGTATTCCGCATCAAACAAGTAATTGTTTGATCGATTGTGTGTGATCTTTACGATCACGATGCCAGCACAGGGAGCTGATGGTGGAAGACTGGGAAGGGAAATCGACATCGTATACTGGATGTGTTGAACGGATGTAAAAGGATGGAGAATAGATAAAATTTATCTTCAAACCAGAACTTCTGCACATCCGAAGCATGTAACCAAATGAGCGTGGTTTACAAAAGAAAAGTTACTTGATCCCGTTTAACCCGGTGTGTCTATGTTACTAAATGTTACTTGATCCCGTGTAGTTTGTGTCGTGGCCGTTGCATCTGTTGCCATTTGGATCCTTTGCGGAATTGTGGTGAGGTGGTCGGAAAAAACGCGGCCTGCGAATTTTCTGGCTCGTAGAACGTGAGCAGTGTCGTGAATGGAAGTTCGGTCGCATGTTTCCAGTGAACTGCTGTGCGTGCTTCAGGCTGACTATGATAATGAATGCGGACGCACTGGCCTGGAAATCAAACGCCTAATTCATGAGCAAATCGGAATTTCTAGATTTCAGCAGCGCTTATTCTATGAAGCAGGAACGGCGGAGATCCCCAATGGTGAACTTGTTCCTCCGTCGGTTTCGCGGATCCATGTGCTTATTTGCATGTTCCTACGTGATTATGGCAGCAGAATCTATTCTGCGTGTGTGAAAGGTTTCCTTGTTGAAACGGAAAAACTACTCTCGATGCCGGTACATCCAGATGATCCCAATCCGCACGGTTCATTTGTGTCCAGTATGAAGACACCATTGCTAATGGCCGTGGCTCATGGACACGATGACGTTGTTTCCCTGCTGCTTGAAGCTGATGCCGATGCGAACAGGTCCAGTGCGGAGGGCGATGTTCCTTTACATGTGGCAATGCGCCGAGGGCGTGGAACGATAGCTCGCATGTTACTGGACGCCCAGGCGGATGTGAACCAGATCGACCATTCGGGTTCTGGGCCGCTGTGTTTTGGAGCCACTTCAGACGATGTGGATTTGCTTCGGTTGTTGGTTCAAAAGAAAGCCAATGTGAATATGTGCACACCGTGCGGGTCTTCCGCTTTCACAATTGCAGCTGCGCACGGTTGGCTGGCTTCTACAACATTTTTCCTTCTTGAATGTCGCGTTGACGTTGACTGTGTAGATAATGAAGGTCAGACAACACTGATGCATGTGGTCGAGAAGCACGGGTTGCCATATGGTCCGGATAATCTTCTGATTGCACGGCTGCTTATTACATGTGGAGCCGACGTGAACAAACCAGATTTTAATGGTCGGACTTCCCTGATGCTGGCTCAACATGATTTCTTTGCAGATGGCAAGGACAGGTTAGCGATGTGTCAGGTGTTGCTGGAAGCACGTGCATCTGTGCATGAGGTCGATCGATGGGGCTGGTCACCTCTGCACTGGGCAGCCGAGACTGACGATGTGGATATGGTTCGGATTTTGATTCAGAACCGCGCCGATGCGAACTTATGCCAGCGCGAAGGTGGATACAAATCACCATTGTGTGTCGCGGCCACGGAAGGTCAGTTGGACAATGTTCGCTTTTTGCTTGAGGAGTGCAACGTGAATGTTAACCATGCAGATGCTGACGGGCGTACATCATTGATGCGTGCGATTTTGGGGAGTCGTGGCTCGGATACATTTGCCGTTGTCAAAGTGCTTATTGAATATAGGGCTGACATGGACAAAATGGATACAGATGGCGAGAATTCTTTGAGTATGGCCGTTGACCGAGAGTTTTGTGATATTAAGAGTCTGTTGATTGAAGCTGGCGCGAAGCTTAGGCATTCGCCTTGTTGAAAAAAAATACAGACAAAAAAATCTATGATGACATGGTCACTGGCACGGTTGAAATGCGTCGATCCGTTCATGTTGATCCCCCTGGAAAGCGGAATGTTGCAGTACCTGTTTACGTGAACGAGCCGGCCTGGTGATTTCACTACCCGTTGCTTTATCCGAATTTTGAGATCTGTTTGCATGAATGCCTGGTCTTAGTGATGATGCAAAGTGTTGGCTTTGTGTTTTATGAATAATTAACTTCAAACTTTATTTGGTGCACCGCCGGGACCATTCATGCATGGCGCGGATCATTGAGAGGAAATCATGCCCCGGACCAGCAACAGAATGCGGGTGTGATGACATCCCTTTTGTGGATGCTATCATCTTCGGAGAAAATACACGATGGTGCTAGGGTGTTGCCATTGTCCAGCTAGCATTCAGTTACAGATCCGAATCAGAGGGAACTGATGCGTATCGCATGTGCGATGTGTTTGTTGAACCCGGGACACCTTCGTATACATGAAATGGATAAGTACGGGAGGCCTAATGGCCTTCAAAAAAAAAATGAAAATGATTAGTTTCTGACGAATCACGGGCAAGTGGCATTGGGCTCGGGAATGGGGAAGGGAGTGATGCGCATGGTCATGCGAGGTCAATCGATGGGCGGAGCATATGTCAGTGGAAATGGCGTGGTGGTGGTCCCATTGTTTGTCCGCGACATGAGAGTGACGGATTTGGTTTATTCTAATTTATCTTGTCTGAACCCAGTTTCATCTCCATCGCAACCACCCGTGAACTTGATTGTGTTGGATATGTTTGGTGATTGGTGTGTTCATTCGGACTAGTCTATCATTGGTATCGATGCGCTGATGAGATCACCAGGCCGGCTCACTCATCTCATGGTAGGTGGAATGGCTGCATGTATACAACAAACATTTTGCTGCGGGGATCGATGGAGTATGGATTCCAGACATCGGGTCGAGCTCGGGAGTCCAGGTGCCTATCTTGGATTCGGATATGAATTTGTATCTAGTGAACGGTTTATAATATAAATGTGCGTGGGAAACATGTTAGTGACTGTTAGTGGCATTCACTGATACAACAAATGACCCGTTAAGGTTCGGGATGCTACTTGCCTAGACTGGGTGAAGTTAAGTGGATTCGACATCATCATCATCATCAACATCAACATTATCAACATGTTTTTCGTGTCTGTTTAGTCGGTGATTCAGTTGTTCATTGTCAATACATCATGAAACCGCCTGGAAGCATTTGGTTCAAACAAGACGGGTACTCGAGACATGCTTATCTCCGCTGCTGGCATTTTGCTTTTCAGATGGGTCAATGTGTAGTCCGAGCACTTTGGAGCTTAGCG
>VSDK01024294.1:195776-282523 GCA_009767595.1 Symbiodinium kawagutii
TGTTGTTGTTGTTGTTGTTGTTGTTGTTGTTGTTGTTGTTGTTGTTGTTGTTGTTGTTGTTGTTGTTGTTGTTGTTGTTGTTGTATTTGCATCTGCCAGAGCAAAGGACCAGAGAACCACAGAACCAGAGGGCCAAAGGACCTAGGGACCAGAGGACCAGAGGACCAAGGGACCAAGAGGACCAAAGGACCAAGGGACCAATGGACCAGAGGACCAAGGGACCAGAGGACTAGAGGAATAGATCCTAAATTCTTTTTTGAGGGTTCAGAATTTTTTTTTGAGGGTCCCTAAATTTGTTTTTGAGGAATCCTAAATTTTTTTTTGAGGGGCATCCCAAACAGTGTTGCCGATCATAGCTGAGACGTAGTGTGTCTCGCAATGCCAGATAACATCCATGCATCAACGATATATTAACCATCATTCACCATACCTTAGCCATCAAGTAATCAACCAAATGAGGACCACACCAACCATCAATCAATCATATCAACCAGTCATCAACCATTTTAACCACCGATCAACCACATCTTCACCACAGCTGCACATCCATTTGTTGCTCTCCAGGTCGTTACGGGCACCTTCCCCGCTCCGCTCCCCGTTCACCACAGCTGCCGTCGCCCGGTCTCCTCTGACCATGTGGATGCTTTCCTCCATCTGGGCCTCAAGCTCAGTAGCCGATTCAATGATATACAGGGCGGACCATCGATGATGGCGATTGATGATGGTTCATGATTGATGGTTGACAAATGATAACAGAATGATGCTGCTGCTGCTGCTGATGATGATGATGATGATGATGATGGTGATGATGATGGATTGCTGTTTCATGATGTTTCATGATGTTTCATGATGTTTCATGATGTTTCATGATGCTTCATGACGGTACATATATATAAATATATATACATGTTTATATATGCTCATGGCATGAACATAGCTGTACTAACATAAACTTGTACAGTTTTGTTCCTGCCTCCCAGTGTTGGATCAGCCACAAATGTGGAGCCGGCGCGGGCGCATGACCGGCGGTCTCTCGGAGACGCCGTCTGAGGTCTGCACTTGTTGGGCCCAGCCTGCAGTGGGCCATGAGGCAGCACCTGGCACAGCAAGCCGAGCCGGCCGCAGGCCGTCATAGGCCGTCCACAACCAAGGAAGACTGGTTGGTGGTAATATTTATTCCCTCTGCGCAGAGAACGTCTCTCTACATCCATTGCTTCAGGATTCCGGAAGCGAATGGGCTAAGTCAGAGAACAAAGTGATCAAGGCCAACTGCGGGCCAAGTCACGACTGTGGCGGATGTGACGTGTGCACGTCCACCCTGCCAATCTGTGCTGCATCCGAAGCGAAACATCAGATGTCAAAGAAAAGTTGGTGCCATCCAGTGGCAAAACAATGCCAAGTTCCGGACGAGCAACCGGAAACCAAGATTTGGAGATCGCAAAACATTGCAAAACCGACTCAAACAAATACTTGAAAGTATCCAAATGAGAAGCAAGAGTTCGTGGCTGTTGCGATCTCAAATCAGTAGCCCAGACCTTCCGTGAATGTTGGGTACCAACAAGCAAAGGCAATCTAACATCATGACTGGATTCAAAAGCAACAAAAATTTCAAGAAGGGTCATGGGTCGAGAAACTGTGGATTGCCGTTCTTGGTCCAAAAGCCAAGTGACAAACAAAATTGCAGTTGCTGAGCCAAAAGCCGCTATGGCGGGATCAGCAGTGAGGGTAGTACCAAAATTGATTGGAATTAAATCCTCCCATTCAAAAGGGTTAGCAGCAAAACCAGAAACACTAACAACTTCTTCTTCAGGCTCACAAAAACTTTGAATGGGGGAAGCCATATCTGATTGTAAGTCAACTTCACCTAAGGCAATCAGGAATTGCTGGCATCGCACTGACCAGTAGGATTGCCAAGAATGTACACTCAAAAGACTGGCATGTGTTTCCCGCAACTGTACACCCGCAAACGTAGCAGCTGCCAGCTTGGCATTTCGATCCGCAACTTCGTTCCAGTATCGCAACCAAGAGTCATAAGCAGTCAAAGGGTCCTCAGTCTGATGGGCTTTGACCTTGACAATGTCAAAGTCAGTTCGCAGCATGACCAACGTCTGCAAGAGGAGATCCCACAAGTCCTGATGCCGCCATTCCACCGGAACGCTTGGAGATCGCAGAAGATGGGTCAAACCTGCATAGACATAGCCAGAATCAGTGTATACTGTACCATGGCAATTGACCGAAATCAACCACCGGATAGCTTGGATCACAGCAAACAGTTCTGCTCGATTGATCGTTTGAAAGAAGCCTGGCAAGATACCAGAAGCCAATGGTGCTTGCTGTGTAGCATTGACCACTGTCCAACTGGCCAATGAATGCTCCGGAATTTCGGGAAAAATACAGGATCCATCTGTAAACAGATGTTGCCGCACTGTCAAAGTGGGCAGCACCGGCCAGTCAGGCTCATCAACTGGGATCTGCTGGAGAAGTGCCCAGTAACGTTGTTGAAACGGATTCTCAGGACAAAGACCATGTTGCACCATACAGTCTGGCAAGCTATGCCACATTTGGACGACATCCTGAAAAGAAGATCTCTGAGCAGCAAACCGAGGACAATCCAAAGCACGGTGGGAGAGAGTGTCAACAGCAAGTCCGCAAGGACAAAGAGGTGAGTGAGTATGATCAAATTTGGCTTTCAAACTGCGAAGAAAGAAAGTACCATCCTTGGCACAATTCAACAAAGAAACCTGGGATCCAGAAAGATCTGGCAGATGAGAGAAACAAGCAAGGCGGTTCAGCCCAACAAGGTCCTCAAAGCCAACCCGTTGATTGACAGCATAAGTGAGCTGTTGACTCCACAGGTATCGGAAAAGGCGACGGAAGCTACGCAGATCGATGAAGGACAAGGAAATGGTAAAACCAAAACCAAGATTCAACACATCGCCAGAAGTCAAAGTCCAGCCAAGCTGCTCCAGGACCCGTAAAAAGCAAGCGAAGGGACCAAAGGTGGAACGAACACCCCGTGACTCAAGGTAGGCAAACCACTGAGAGCGAAACCAACCATTGCGTTGAAAGAAGGTCACAAAGTCCCGAAACACCTGCCAGGCCACAAAGTAAGATGGTTCGGTGTCAAGGTCGTTGATGAAACCAAGTCGAATCACTGGGCTAGCTCCGGCTCGGTCAGTGCCAAGGGCACGCATGATGGCAGTACGAAGCTTGCTGATCCAGTGATGACCAAGAGTCACATGGGAACAACCATGGAGAGCCCGAGGGAGCAAGGCAAGTTGAACCGCTAAGCGCTTGTGCCAAGAGGAGACACGCAAACGCCGAAGTTTCTGCCAGTAAGGTCCAAGAGATTTGATACGCTGCTGCAAAACCCGATTTCGATGACCAGAGCAATATTGCATAGGAGCTCCAAGATCAAGGCCAGCCTCGACAACGGTGAAACCCATGCGCCGAAGTATCCGACGGTCGTCAGGAGATAGAGCCCAGAAAGTGGTTTTGCCAGGGTCAAGGGTGAGCCGAAACATATCTGCCCAAGCAGATAAGGTAAGGAACGCAGCAGCAACTTGTGAAGGAGAACGACCGATAAGCTCTAAGTTGTCCACGTAACTAAGTTCGCAAACAGAGGGCTGGAAGTGACGAAGGTAAAAGTGGAAAGAAAAATCCAGCAGAACCATTCCGACACATGACATCGCGTCGCCTTCTGGAAGGCCAGTGTCAGACCACAAATCTGCGCTGGGACAGCCATGAATCACAAAGGACCGACGCATCAAGGCAAGAAAATTGCTCCAAGCAGTGATGATACCCTGAGGGATACCCAACCATCGAGCCAACATCATGATGGGAACCCTTGGAATCAAATTGAAGCATTTCTCAATGTCACTGAGGACACCACAGCAAGCATCACCTTGAATCAAGGCATTTTCAATGGTACTCTGAAGGGCATAAGTCAAATCCTGACAGCCACGGCCAGTGAGAAAACCAAAGGCAGGCAAATCAAAGAGTGACGCCAGCTGGCTAAGAAGGAATCGAGACCTTAAACATCCCCAGAGACGATACCAAAGAGAAAACACCACGATAGGTCGGTAATTGGACGCAGCAAACTGATCAGGTTTCTTCTGGAGACAGTACACATGTCCACGGACTACCTGTGTCGGCCAATCAGCACCAGCTTCAACACGCTGAAAAAGGCGAACTCCATCCGAAAGGATAGGCAGGGGAAGGGATTTGATATCCTGACGTCTCCATCCATCAGGTCCACCAGTGCGAAGGCCCCCTGACTTACAAAGAGCTGCACGAGCAGCTTGCACTGAAAGGTCCGGCAGAACAAGGCTCTGCGAAGGAATGAAGGCCGTGACAAAGTTGACAATCCGAGTCCAATCCACCTCAGGAACACGATGAAGCGCTTGCCACCCAGGGAGCCACACATTGCTGAGTTCCTCATGGATGTCAGTGGGTGCTGTGACCGCAATGGTCTGTTGCAAGGATTGGCCAGGAATCGGCAAGATGTCTGAATCAAAGTGGCACCATTGACGAGGATTCCCAGAGGCATCAGGACTGACCTCGCGAAAAATCCAAGGGTGTGCCAAGGGCAACAGAACCAGACAGCGAGTCCACAGCAACAATCAACGAGGAGTGAGTGCGAGTCACAAAATCCAACGGCTCCGGACCATCAGGTTTCAAGGAACGAAAAAGAGCTTTGGTATCAGTTTCTTGTTTCAAAAACGTGAAGCTTCAACCTGCGTGAGCCGACCCAGGACTCATAAGAGCGATAGTTAAGACGAAAGTCCTCATAGATAGATTCCAGGCAAGGCAATGAAGGAAGTCCAGCCAAAGAAGCAGGAGAAGACTGAAGCTGAATGTTACGGCCAGTCCACCAAACAGCAAACGAAGGCTTGAATCCACGAGCACGAAGAATCGAAGACCAACAAAGAGACTGGTAAGCCTGGGAGTCAAGGGAAGGTGAAGCACGACGACACGCATGCAGCAAACTTTGCAATCTGCGAAGCTGCTTGTACCAAAGCATCAAGGGGCGATTCGGAAATTCAATCTCCAGAGGTTCTTCACCAGGGCGATGAGTACGCAGCTGAAAAGGAGTCCTAGTACACTTAGTACTTTCAAGATGTTGACCACGACCACGAACACCAGGGGGCAATCCACCAGCAGGAGTGCAAGTGAAAGGATCAAGGGAAGCTTCCACAGCAGCAGACCAACGAGCAAAATCCTTTGTAGTTTCCTGTGTCCACGTGAACGGCACCCATTCTGTTTCAACAGCACCCCAGGCACACACGTTCACAGAGTCCCATGGGATTGGCTTCGGCAGAGGCCAATATCTGTCCATAGCAACATGGGTAGGAAACCGAAAGAAGCCACACAAAGCAGAGTGGTCAGGAAAAACATCATGATAGACAGCAGTCGATTCAAGGAAGACCAGAAGCTCAGGGGAACACCACACAAAATCTCGAGTAGAAACCCGTTTACAAGTGTGTTGGGGGACAATCCCCCAACGCTCAAGGGCAGCAATTTGCAATTCACGCCAGCCAAGCGAGTGCCAACGATGCATCAAAGGAAATTCCATCAAAGAGACATTGAAATCTCCAAGAACGCAACGGGGGCCACGACAGTTCTCAACCACAGTGTGATGAGCTACCTGCAGCAAAGAATGAGTGATTTGCAACGGGTCCCGAAAAGTAGGTGATTGAGCAGCGCCATACACAACAGCACTGGTGAGCGAAAAGGTCCCCACAAAGTGAGTAGCAACATGGATGCGACTGCTATCAAAGGACTCCTCAGTGGAACGGAGAGGGACAGAGACAGCAGGGAAGTCAGCAACGGTGCACACACCAGTCCAAGTACCCGCGGTGGAATGCACTGAACGACAGGGAGCAGGGCCACCAAAGAGACAACGTAGCTTCCGATTGACAGCAGCACCATCTCTTCCAATGACTCGGCGAGCAACAGGGATCTGATCAGCAGTCAAGTGAGTTTCGGTGTATGCCCAAATGCCAGGAGGCATAGAAGCAGCAAGACAAAGCTTATTGTTGAAACCAGCGACATTGGCAGTACCAAGACAGAACGCAAAACTATCAGGGGAATCAACATCCACTGGACCAGGATTGGTGGCTTCACCATAACGAAACCCCGCCGCCACAGGACACCACAACGATCCAAAAATCCAGAGGACAAAAAGAAACATCGAGCTCAGGGTAGAACGCCCCAGTCCACACCCCGCTCGTGCTAGTCAATGCTTAGCACGTTTCTCAATCAAAGCTTCCAGTCGACTGGTTTGCTTCTCCAAAGTGTTCTGGAGTTCTTGATGAAAGGTCTGCTGCAAAACACCAAAATCAGCCTGAAGCCTCTGGTTGCTCAGGGTCTGTTGCTGAACAACTGTCTGCATCTCTTCCAAACGAGAATTCTGAGACTGCAATTGATCATCCAAGCCAGTGAAGCGACTGCCAATATCAGTGAACCACGTTTGGAATTTCTCCTGCTGTTCACGAAGCTCAGTGAGTTCAGCAGCAACTTCCGGGGGAACATCAACCTGCATAGGTGCAAGACCTGGAGGGGGGTGATCAGGCAACCGAGCTTCGATTTGGGCCATCAATTTTGTTTCAAGATCATCCCACTTCTTGCGAGCAGGCTTGTCTTTGGGCTGTGGCGCATCAAGAAACACGACCTCGGTGGGATCTTTGGGCACGGCTTGATCAGTCGGAACATAACCTTTCCATGGATCAGAAGTGAGCCAGGGATCGGCAGAACCACATGCCTGGGAACTCTCTTTGGGCGAGGTTTTCTGCATCAAATGCTTGCGGGTACGAACCGAAGCCTGAATCTGAGGAGTGACTGCTGACCCCGCCTGCTTCTCCTGCTTCACGGTGACAATAACTGAACCATGATCTGTGTGAAGAATTGCCGCCGGGGGAGACGCGGAAGTACCAATGTCCCAAAACTGACCCTCTTGAGAAGAACGCTGGGGACGGAGGGGTTTGGCAATCCAATTCCAAGCACTAAGCAGGGTAGCAACCTGCTCATGTGTCAATCCATATGGAAGAGGTCCCACTTCATAGATCATCGACACCTGGCACAAGGCAATTTCACGACCAGGATAGACCAACTCATGAAGGATCTTCTCATGTTTCTTCAAGCAGCGCAATCCAAGCTTAGCATCCGAGCCAGGCCAACGATTACTTCATGCTTCCTCTTGAGAGCCATCGCATCATCAATGGTAACGGAACGATTGAGCCAAATAACCGCGAAACCACTGTGAGGACCTTGCTTAGACGCGGGTCGAGGCTCCACAAAGATTCCATGCCAACCACTGAGCGAAAGGACATCAGTCAAGGCTGAGGCAGGGATCCGAAGAAAAACTGAAAACTGCGCCGCTTGAGTCATCGGCACAATTTTGTTATCCAGAGTGGACCAACGCCACGCCCAGACATCCAAGACTGGATTCTTGACCTCCTCATCACAAGCAGGGTGAAAGTTGCGGCAATTTCCAGGGCAGTCGTCAACTTTACAAGGCTGCAGGACCGAAAGCAAAATGACCAAGTGTTTCACAGGACCCTTTTGCATGGTAGCCCAATCTTTGTCAAACATGTGTTTGAAGACTGTCAATCGAATCACTTCAGTGGACAACATGGTCACTGCTGGAGCATCCTCGACCTTGGCCATAGAAACAGCAACATCACCAAGGTTCATCAGGCAGCCCTTGACAAGGACTGGTTCCATGGTAGGTGTGTACAAAGCAGGCCACAGCAGACTAGAAAAATTCTTCTGCGGATGGGAAATCTCACCGATGGTGACGACGGCCAAAGGACCTGGACTCAGACTGACATCTGATTGCAACAATTGACCTGCTTGTTCAAGAGTGACAGCACAGACACCCTCACCATTTGCAACCACATCAGAGAAAGCAATTGGCAGTACGGGTTCATCATGATCATCCACAAAAGTGGTGGGATACAAGGTCAAAGTATCTGGAGACAATGCCAAGCTTGGGGATGAGCGCTTGTTCTTCGGCCGAGGCTTGTCAGCTTTCTGAGAGCGAAACTTGTGGGTTTCCCTGGCAGCGATATGGTCTCGCAACTCTTCATAGGTTACCCACTGAAAAGGTTTGCCCAACTGGTTACCTGCACTCTTCAGGGCACGCCACGGATCAGGTTGCTGAATGGCATGCTGAACGCGTGTCAATCCAAGTTTCTGGATGGCTTGACGAGCACGATCACCAGCAAGTTCCACCGAAACTCCTTTACTGGGCAAGAAGTTTTCCAACCAAGCAACAACAGCATCATCCGACGACGGTCCATAACCCACAGCGTCCCCAGGAGCACAAAGTTGCAAATGGAAATCAATTGCAAACTGCTCATCACAAGGATGCATCAAGCCAAGCAACTGCGAAAGCACAAGCAGAGCAATGGAACCACAGTGACTACCACCTGTCTGTGGGATGAGACATTCGGAGCGGAGTGTCAGAGTAGACATCCCCCAGGCTACCTGAAACAAGTGCCCCAAAGTACGCAAAGGAGCAGAATGATCACTTGGCAACCCATCAAAGTCACAAATAACCACCGCTTGGTCTGAGACAAAGAGACAAAAGGCAACCCAGTGAGCACGGCACAGGAGGAATCCAAAGTATTCCAGATCAGCAGGTAGCTCTCTCAACTGCGCAATGGCTTGATCAGGCCACATGGAGAAGAGTGAGTCCACAAAGGCTGAAGGTAGGAACTGAGAGTCCAAAAGACCAGTCAAACGAAACAGGGAAAGTCCATAGCAGTCCATGGCAGCCATGCAAAGTCCAGGAATACCAGAGTCGAAATCCACCAAAGGACCAAAGCCAGCAGGTGAAAGCACCATAACCGAAGACGTTTCAATCCAATCCAACGCAGACAGGAATCGGTCACCATCAAAGACCACCAAGCCAACAGACGCAGAAAGTTGCGCTTCAGCCTGAAGAAAGTCAGACCGGAGAAGCCCAAAGGTTTTGATGCTGAGCAACATGACTCTCCACAAAAGACTGATGCAAGGCAGGCAAGTCAGCAAAGTCCAGGGTACCAAGAGCAGCTTGAAGGTGCTGAAGGAGCCAATGCGCCTGAATCGGGGAGGCCAATTGACCAAGTTGACACAGAGCAGCACGCATGTCGACCCCGAGATCATATTCCACCGGTAAACCCAAAAGAAGAGCAGCTTCTTTCGGGTGAAGATGGCGTTGTCCAAGATCCTCCCACTGTGATTCCACCAACACGCCATGCAGTCCCTGTGAAGCAAATGCATGAGGCGACAAAGGACCACGACATCCGCAGGGACAGGGAAAGATTTGGTTCCCCATCGAATGAAGAAGGGTAGGGCAACAACCCTGCATGTCAAGCTGACGATCTGACGTCCTGTACGCCGGATTACTGAAGGCAATCTGCTCTTCAGTAGTAAGAGCCAACTGTTCTTCCTCATGGTGAGGCCACTGGGGCCAGCGAGGAAACAAAGACGAAACAGTGGCAAATTGAGCCAAGACAGGCAGATCCGAAAGGGTAAAGTCAGGCAACCAAGAAAGAACCAACAGGCACCACCAACGAGTCCTGTAACAAGGAAGAGCACGATTCAGATGTAAAACGATAGGTTTCCAGACAAATCCACGCGCAGAACAGAAAGAAGTCAAAGTTTCTTGAACAAGCTTGTGAGTTCCAGCGCCAACCACACATTCAAGAAGAACAAGAACAGCCTGAATCAGATAAGCAGCATTCAAAACACCAAAGAAAGTCTGAGCCCGAGAGTCCAAGAACGCAGCCTGTCGACCCAAGGTACTGAAGGGCTGACAAGGAAATCCTGACAAAAGCCCACATCGAGCAGCAGCATGAGCAGCATGAAAGTGACCCACATCAGCAAGGTCATTGACATCGCCTTCAATCACACAAGGATGCTGATTGAGCCTCAATAAAGAGCAAGCCAAGGGCGACGAGTCCATAGCAACACACGGGGCAAGTCCACAGCGAATGGCACCAGAGGAAATACCACCAAGACCAGAACAAACCTCCGAAAAGCGAAAGAAGTCACCAGCAGTAGGATCAGTGATGGATACCACACGAGAGGTAGGAGTAGAAGCCAAAGTCCCGACATGATCATGAACAGAGACTAACATCCAATCATGAAGTGCAGCCATACCATCCGAAAGCTGGAAGTCACCACAGATTTGCTGTTGAGAGCCCACCAGGTGGGTCCATCCATTGTGTGTCATCACCACACATGATACCTTTGCACCCACATCATCCAGCTGCAAAGGGTTCCACACCAAACGAGTACGTCCCATGGCAGCCCAACCCTCAAACGTTCAGCTGGACAGGATGACCTCTGGAAGGAAATTTGAGCCCCAAACTACTGGTTGGTGGTAATAATTAGTGGTTAATAGTGGGTAATAATGGTTAATATATCAGGATTCTTAGTGGCTCTTGTCATGATTTTGGTGGTTGGTGGTTGAATCAGCAATGGTTAACTAGTGGTTAATAATGGTTAATTAATGGTTAATTAATGGTTATAATGGGTAATAATGATCATTACTGGTTGGTGGTGCGAACAGCCACCCCGTCATGAAAAATATGGGCAAGTCAACCAACCAACTGTTGATGAATACGTTTGGGAAAATAAAAAATGTTTGAAACCACCAACCAGAAGAAGATGGAAACCAAGATCTGGGAAAAGAAAAAACATGCACAAAGATTGGACTGAGAAGGCTGTTTCCGGCAGCCATGATAGATACCCCCATCATCCCGCAGCCCAGCCAAGTATCGTACTTGTTGGTTGAGAGGGATTCCCCCAATCGATAAGTCAATAAACCCTGTCGAACTATTTCTATCAGCCAACCCGCTTTTTCCTTGGCCAGAGCTGTGCTGGTTGAAACACAAAAATGTCATTCACAGCTCTGGCTGAGCCTCCACGAGGGTCTGCAAGTACTGGCTCAAGTCAGGCGTTTCCTTAGTAGAAATGAGCTAGAGCACCTCACCATGAGCTATCAACAAGCAGCTGGTCCTCTTAAAGGCAAGGGATGTGTGCAGTTGTGTATGTGTACACTCTGGTGAATTAACCTGGCAATGGAAAATCCACCATTTATAGCCGATTTCCTAGGGTTGTCCTAACAAAATGGTGGTTTTTCCATTGCCATGTTAGTTTAGCAGAGGGTATACATGTATTTGCATACATACCTCTCTGAAGGACTATGCACACATATGCATATGTCAATATGTTTATGTACAATAAGGAATTGTGATACGTTGTGAGCTCTTTCGTTTCTCTCCTTCTACAGACACTGCACTCATCCCCGTGTCTCCTTCGAATGCCAACTGAACTGCCCCTGAGATATCCAGGCCAATAAATCATCGCGATCCTTTTGGCCTGGCGAAGTGAATGACGTGACGCACAAATGGGATAATGGGATAGTTTACCCATGTTTACCCACCTAAGAAGCATCACCTTTGGATAGGCACATCGTTGATGTGAAAATGATCATATCGGAGATGCGTTGACTCAACTCGCATGTTCTTGGGTTACAGTGGTTACAGTAGAACCTGGTGAGCTTTGCACGCTTTGGTGGGTACATCAGCAGTGCATATTTTTGATCCTTCGATACTCGTTTCGGGGACATGGAAAAGGTTGGGTAACTCATGGAACACATCCTCCAATGAACAGTGGTTTTCTAGCATGATCATGTTGGCAACTGGATTCGCCAATTCTACCAGCCAATTGCCATTGATGTGGCCAATACTGAACAAGTATCACAGCTGAGTATGATTGGTTGTGGTTGATGCGGCCATTCAAAAGGTACAATTACAATTGTCCTGCTCTATGCATTCAAGTGTTGCCAGTTTACACGGGTTCAACTGATGAAAAAATCCACGATGGCACCATCAATTGTGCGATTTTGTAGGATTTCCCATGCTGGAAGAGAACAACACCGGCCGCAATCCATCTACAGGAGGTATCATATTGTATGCTGCAATTGTGAAAATTGACAGGCAACACAATTACCGCATATGCTGGATCTGTAATGATCATCAAGACGAACCAACATCATCCACATTGCTTGACTACAAACTGCCATGAACTTACAATGATATAGTGCCTATACACCTAGGGGCTAACAATGATAGTACAAGCTTCCAGGCATGGGATTGAATCCGGGGTTCCACTGTGTCCTCTATCAATATCCAGCATTGCCACACAGCCAGCCATCAGGCACCATTGCTGAAGCGTCAATTACCAGCAATCATCAACCAGGTGTTGCACATCATAAGCATTACCCGAGCCATTTTCAACGAGCCATCATCCACCATGAAGCATCCTAAACCCATCGTGCCATGGTCAGGTCAGCCAGGCTGTTGCCATGGATCCGAGTCATTGCGAGGGGGAATCAGCTGGTTACATGGCTATGGGTCAAAACCCTGGTACCATCATCAGCCGCTGTTTTCCCTATGATTGTTTGTTACTATCCCAAAAAAACATGATGCCTCACTGCTTGACTCATAGCCTCAACTAGGGGTGGTTCCTTCGGACAAACCCCCTCATAGCCATAGCTGGTATATCCCCAATTATTCTGACTAACCACTATCCATATTACCCAGCTAGTCAACCATTACCCAGCTAGACAGCTAGTCAACCAGCTGAATTCACCGTTGATCATTGCTGGTTGACTGCTTGACCCAGCTCGCCACATGGAACCAGCAGCTACGACCGTTACCGCTTCGACTGCGCCGCCTCGATGCTTCGATCCCACGCCTGGTGCAACGAACAAATGTCCACAATGCGAAAGTGAAATCCATGAGCTTCGCCATACGTGGCTAACCAACAATGGTTAACTAGCTGGTTAATGGTTAATAATAGGGTATAATAACCAACAATAATAGTGGATATACCAGCTATATATGGCTATGGGTCAAGCAGTTAATCAACCAACGTTCATGGATGATTTCCACCAACAATCATAAGGGAAACACTGGTTAATCATAGGGGAACCAGGGGGACTAAGGGTGAACTGACCCACAGCCAAGTGGCAAAGAGAAGGCATGATGAGTTGAGCTTCGCCAACTTATTGAAAGGTGTTTCTCAAAATAGGGCTACCCCCAAATCATCCATTATTAACCATTTAGATCCATTTAGAGTAATAAACCAACCATTTTGGGGGATCCCTATTTTAAGAAACCACCATTTACCTCAATGTGATAAGCTTGGTATGGTCAATGTTACAAGCTTGTCATGATCGATGTGAGAAGCTTGGTATAGTCAATGTGGGAAGCTTGGTATAGTATGGTCTAGTCAATGTGATAAGCTTGGTATAATCAATGTTAAAAGCTAGTACTGATCGATG
The DNA here is from genome assembly GCA_009767595.1 of Symbiodinium kawagutii. Taxonomy (NCBI): domain Eukaryota; class Dinophyceae; order Suessiales; family Symbiodiniaceae; genus Symbiodinium; species Symbiodinium kawagutii. Next base: position 209,119 of record VSDK01024294.1, read on the forward strand.
TGAGAAGCTTGGTACAGTCAATGTGGTAAGCTTGGTATAGTATTGTATAGTCAATGTCATAAGCTTGTAATGATCATTCTTAGTCTATAATTACTTCAACCAACTTGGAACAGGCTACTGACCTCTACGCATTTGGCACTGCCAGCGCTACATCTTCCATGGCTAACTGGGAGGTCACATGGGCTGCCCATCCACCACAGTCCTTTGGTCCGCAGTGGTTGATGCATCGCAAACCAAGCGGTTTCGGGCAGTGATGGCTGCAACCCAGATTTCATGAGACAATTTACAGGAACCAAATCGGTTGTAACTTATAACTTATGGCTAATGATAAATGACTCATGATTTAATTAAATGCTTAAACTATAATCCATTGATATTGGTGATTCATCATGAATCGTTCCCAGAAATCATCTTTACAGAAACCAGGAAGCAGAGAATTCAAGGTAGGTTTCTATGAAATTCCTGGTTTCTATGAAATCTGAGATAGGTTTCTATGATTCATGGATTTTGTAGAAAACTCCAGGCATTCCATCGAAAACCCCAGGAATTTTGTAGAAAGATCCAGGAATTTTGTAGAAAACCCCAGGTTTCCTGCAAAGGTTTCTCTGACTCCAGCCTCAGCAACCCATGTTATGACCACTCCGCCTGGCTCGTTCCACTCTTCCCACCACGATGCTGGACACAATGCCTGGTCACGTTCGGCCATGGAGAGTTGGTTGTGCTCCAGTGATCAATGGTTCAATAAATGATTTATCAACCATGAATGATCAATTGATTTAATTAATAAATGGCTGATTGTTATAGATGGTTCGAATGAATGACGAATGGTAAATACATGGTTGATGGTTATAGACTAGATGGTTCATGGTTATCAATGAACAACTGCCAATTGCATATGGTTGACGGTTACAAATGGTTGCTTGAGGTCAAACAATGATTGTTGATGGCAATTTTGGTGATACATTGTTGTTTATGGTATAGATGATTAATGATTAGTGGTTGCTTATAAATGCCTAGTGATTACAGTAACGGATCATGGTCGACCATGACTAGTCAACTATTTGCATGATTAATGCACAACTATACTATACAATTATATACAGTATACATATATATATAACCATGTTCACATGATGAATGCTTATACGACGTGATAAATGTTCATACTGTTGCTCTATCCCAACAAGCGTTGTTTGTATTGTTATTGTTGGTTCCCAATTGTCGTGTTCATCCCTGCGTTGGGACGGAGCATTCATAGTTGTATCCCTCTCCTTGTTGGTTGTATCTGCATCATTGAATATGTCCCTTTCATTGTTGCTTGTATCCGAGCATACATTGACACATTCCTATCATCACTGGTTGCAGTGGATGAATCGCCACCTGGTCAACGATGGCCGCCCAGATTCCAGTCGTATCCCTATCTGGCCATAGCCTTGCCGGCTCGTAGTGTAGCTTATCATGACCCTACGGTTGTTGCTACGGTGAACCTCTCGTGACCAAACTACTGCCAGGTGAGTAGTGGACGCATGGTCACTGATAAAATCGACCTGGGAACCCCCTAGAATGGGTGGTTCAAACCATGGGAAATCCATAGGGAACCACAGGAAACCATAGGAAATCCATAGGAAACCTATACGAAACCTATAGGAAACTCCTGGAATTGGTGATTAAACCAGGCTTTCCAACGTAGACTTTCCCATCAACCGTTTCTGGGATCCATAAGCTTAAGGCAATCCTTTGCTACGCACCATCCATGAGAGCAACAGCCACAAACTAACAACAGCTGCTTCTGACATAATCATTCCTGAAAGATCTGAAAGTGAGTAATCTCAATATCAACCTTAGTGTCGGATATCAAAAGATCAACTCCAACCAATCTCAAAAAGTCGTGGCTTCCAACTTCTCAACACTTCGCAGCTTGTCCATCAACACTAACCCCCTCCAATTCCATGGCTTTCCCACACCTTTCCCACGGCTTTCCCACACCTTTCCACCACGGATCCACCACCAACCCATGGCTCCCCGGCTGCCGCACCGGCGCACCATCCGCCTCCTGCAACTGCGCTCGGAGTTCGTTGATGGCTTCCAGCACCTCTGGAGCCTTGAGCCATGGGAGGATCCCCAACCGGCCACCAGCAACAGGAATGTTCCACGTAGGGGTTTACAACCTCCCACTGATATACTGTATAGCAATATATTGTATTAACTACTCCCAGTAGATCAAATATCAAAGTTCAGAAATCAACTGATAGTAGATAGTCTGATAGATATCACTCACTTCAGAAATAGTCATCACTAGATTCCATGGTTTAGAACCTCGACAGTTAATAGAACCACACCCAGATTCCAAGAACTTGTGAACCACAACTTCTATCTTTGGTGAACTGCAACTTCTATCTTTGAACCTATTGCAGTAAAGTCATTCTACTACAGTATGTCTTTGAACTATGTTCACAAGTTCATTAATCGATTCCAAGAACTTGTGAACCACAACTTCTATCTTTGGTGAACTGCAACTTCTATCTTTGAACCTATTGCAGTAAAGTCATTCTATAACAGTATGTCTTTGAACTATGTTCACAAGTTCATTAATTGATTCCAAGAACTTGTGAACCACAACTTCTATCTTTGGAAACGACCCGCGTGACCTAAAAAGTACCTTTAAGGTACAACTCTATCGTCATGCGACATTACGATCAATAATAATCAATAACAATCGCTTTACCCTCACTAACAAGCGTCTCATCACCATTCAACCAGCCATTCTCCACCTACCCTTACAGAGTGGTACTCCCTACTTAGCTAACTTAGTTTAGTTCACAAGGGTAACTACGTACCATTCATGGTAGATATAGCTATACTTCGGTGGCTCATGTTCACCATCTTCTAGCTCTTGGCTTACCACTCTGTATGAGTGCTTCACCATTATCACTACCTCTATATCAGTGGTTAACCATTGATGATAGTGGTTTAAACTCACTCTCTGTAGAAAAACAACCACCATTGCCCTCACGAGTTGCACGACTTCATCGCCGGGATCTTGGGCAACCAGACCAATGTTTTCGCTGGGAGATTCAGAAGTTCGTGGTGCAGGATCCGGACACCCTTCACCTGTGCTCGGCCACACGCGTCACACATTGGGGGCTGAACGATGGGAGTAGGGGAAACACATGCGGCTGATGATGGGACAAAATGGTAGTTGATCATGGTTAGATGGTGAATAATGGTTTAGAATGCTGGCTCATGATGGCAAATAATGAGTGGGAAGTGCTAAAATAGGCGATAACGATAAATGAGGGTTGATAAACGCTGGTGTATGATGACAAAAGGAGCGGTTGCCACAGATGCGAATGAAGAGGTTGGGGTCAGTAACCACCAGGAACGAAGGGTTTCCCGCGAACAGCCTCGTGGTAATTAGTGGGCTTGGGAGAAGATGTCACAAATGTCCATGAAACTCATAACACACACATTGCAGCACCGACAGTTTTGCAATCCAGAAATGTTTGAATTTCAAACAGGTAAACGCATTAGTGAATAGTTTTCAACGAGTTTCAAGCCGTTTGGCACACCTCGTTGAAGTGAACATGGGCACCATAGCGACGGGGCTGGCAAGGTGACCGCACCTCACCCGAGTTATCAAAAGCCCACGACAAAGACCATCTTTCTGGGCAGAGAGTCGTCAACAGCAAGGGCCTAAGGTGCGGGAGCAAACTGCCGCAAAGCTGGAGTTCTGAAATCATCTTATACAGAATGCGCATATGGCACGAGAATTTGTATAATCATATAATATATTATATATACTGTACATATATAACTATATATATACTACAACATAGATAGAACATCGAAATACAATATAATACCACCAGAATGTTTCCATGTATCCCCTGTGGATGTGTCCTTGTTTTGCTTTGAACTTCCCGCACTGAGAAAAAGACTTGATGATATCCCGGCTGCAGTCTCAGAAACTCTAAGCATCTCTAAGCCAAGGGCAGAAACTTCAATGGCAGGACAGTCGTCCCTGCAACGAAGGCCTGCACTCAGAGCATCTGCTCCGAACGAATCACTTGATTTACCCAACTTTTTGGCCATCAATTAGCCATTGTTGACCACGAATAAAATGGTAAATTAATAGCGAACAACGGCCCATTGCCCAAGTTGTTGCTGCCAGCGTATGAATCGGATCCGTGAGCAGTCTTTACTCTACCTACTATGGGGACGCTTACATACAGTCTGCTGTGGCCAAACGTGGCGACTGCACAGCAAGATTTTATACCGTCTCCAAAAAGCGAACAGAAATTGTTGAGACATGGTATCTTCAGAAGCTTTGAGTCAAAAGTCTCAGAAATTGCAGAGCAGCACTGGTTGGTGGTTTCAACCCCTATGAAAAATATTGTTATTACTCCCTTGTGATGAGCCTCTGCCCGGCCGCGCACAGCGGCGTTGCAGAGACTCTTTTGCGAGTCCAAAGGTAACGAAGCTCAACTGGCTTTGTACCAGGAGCTAATCCTGCCTGTTCTGTCTGCTGATCCTCGCCAAACGCATCGCTGCATTGCTGTGTTTCACTCTCGTCTGCCAATCACCAAGCAAAATGGCCTGCTCAAGGCCATCCAGTTCCAAATCTGGGAGCCACTCCAGAGATTGACTGGTGGATGAAAACCTTTCGTGAAGAATCCTTGTGACCCCTGCCTGCTCAGGGAGAACAGGACGGGAAATGATGCCATTGACATACTTCTTGTGGCCCTGCACATAGAGTGCAGGGATCTTTTTCCGAGCCACCTTGGGCCACAAGGGCTCGGGTTGCAACGCGATGGTGTTCTCCAGAAGAAATCTGAAATTCGTGGCTTGCTCTGCGATCGTGACTCCTTGGTCGACAGCCTCTTCCATCGAAGAAACTTGAAAAATCCTTAGGGAGCCAGTTGCATCGTTCCGCTTGATTGGGACCAGCGCTCGATGAAGAAGAATGTAACTCAACACCATTTCCACCCAGCTGGTTCCTGTTTCCTGCTGAAGCGGACCTGAACGAAAATCTTCTGGGGGCCACTGCAATCGTGTCAACCAAGACTGCATGAGCGCTGCGGAAGCAGCACCCCAAGCACAACTATCTAAAAATGGAACCCAGGGGGGCATAGTGTACCTCGTAGACTCCGCCAGCTGCCAGTTAGAAAAGGCCTGCAGGATGTCATCTTGGGTACGTTGTGGTGCCCTGTCAGTCGTCTGTGTCATCTTGGCTGCTTCAACTCTGGTGGGTTGCATTACCAGGTGCAGTTGGAGCAGCTTGCGAAGGAACTCTTGTTGCTGCTCATAGTGGTCATGGAGTTGTCCCCATTCCTTGGTGAAGTCCTCATGAAGAGTTTGCATGGCAGCTTTCGCCTTACTGTCAGCATACGCATTACCCCACTGCAGATACCTCTGAAGCGGAGGAAGGGTGCGATCCGCCTCCTGGTGTGAACGCAGCTTGCGTAGTTCCACTTTTGCATCATGCCGCATCTTCCATGCACGCAGAAGAAGATCAGAATGCTCAAGGTGCATGAGGCTCTGCCAATGTGTTGCTTGCAATGCCTGAGAAAGGGATCGCAAGGCAATTTGACTGTCTAAATAAATGATACCATATCTTGCTTGCTCTATGATACACACAACTGCGAAAATTTCGGATCTAAGGATATCCTGTTCCCCAGTGGCGCGGGCAACTGCAACACAGGCAAAACATGGGAGGTCCTCATGAAAATCGACATGTTGCATGACATATTGAATCCGTTGCTGGTCGTCCGTGGCTAAATCTAACACAATTGAGTAGGCTCCAAGTTTGGTGACCGGGGCCCGAGGAAATTTGCAAGATCCATCAGTGAACCATTGGATGGGACGGCAATCTGCTCTGCTGTCTTGCACAAATTGGAGAATGGCCTGAGGAATGACAGCCTCAGGGAGCCGGAAGTTCAAGGCTTGGTAGGCTTCAAAGAAAGGATGAATGGTGACGTGAGTAAACTCAGCCATGTTTGATCCTTCCTCGGAATAAAGATTAACAAAGTCCTCCAATGGGGCTCGGAGGTCAGATCCTGCTGGGCAAAACATCAACCTATGAGTGCGAGTGTCCAGCTCAGTGCAGTGAACACAAACATGCTCGTCCTGGCTGCTTGCATGTGCACGTTCAACACCATCTAAGGTTGCAAATGACATGTGTTTGATCAATCCGGGAAGTTGTGGTTCCTGAAACTTACGAAGAACAGCAACGGTGTTTTGCCTACAAATATCACCGCTATGAAAATGCCTGGTTCGATCGCTTCTAGCCATAATCAACCCTGACATCCATGTTTGTTCCAAAAATCGCCGGAGTCGCTTGCGGCTGCAAGTGAAAATGGAAATGCTGGTGAAGGCTCCTACTTGGATTTCCCCTTCTATGTTGAGTCTCCAATCTAATTCAGCAAGTACATATCCAAATGTAGCAGCCGGACCGTGTACCTGGGAAATGGTGCCTCGGAAGTTAGTGGCTTCCTGGAGGAATCCCAAAATGTCCCAGTCGCTAGCATGGTGCAAGAAACGACGTACTTGAAGCAAGATGCGCCAAAACATCTGAAATTCCGGATCTAAAATCTGGGTGACCGTGATGGCAAGTGCGATGCATGGGGTGAGGTTGGTTCCGGTCCCAAACAAAGCTCTAGCAAACTTGCTGCGAATTGTGTCCAAGGTGTCATGAGCTAATGGTCTGATTTCCACTCCATGAAGAATGGTAGGGAGGATGCTGGATTGAATCATGTGCTCTTTGATGAGATGGGAGTGCGGCATGGCTTGCAAGCGCTCACAACGCTTGAGTCCCTTTGCTGTGCGCTCCTGGGCAAGGGTGGTCAGGGTGCGTCCTGAGTAGTGCAACTGCAATCCTAAATCTGCAGCTGTGTGTTTCCTAGCAGACTGGCAGCTACCTACTTCACTGGCTATAAATGCGGCAACCTGGTCGGCATCATCAGCACAAAAAGCCCAATACCACGTTTTGTCCCAGTCAATAGGGGGTCCCGCCTCACGTGAGATTGAAACCGTAACTTGGAGACCTTGCTGGTGATGACTAACTTCCTGTGATGACCATGACCAATTGTCGGCATATGCACTAATGGTTAGCGAAGGTTCATTGGGGATTGCTGCTTCCATCGACCAAACCCAATATCCTGCTACGCAGATCATTGCCATGACGCTGAAATGGTCACCTTCAGGGCAACCAACCGTGCTGGGGCCAGCATCTTGCAAACAGGATCCAAGACTCCAGTAGCGTCGCATGTTGACAAGGGATCGCATCCACTGTTTCAAGAGATGCAAGGGAATGCCACAGTGCTTCATCAAACGAAAGATTACAGGCCAACGCAAATTGTTGAAACATTTTTTCAAATCAAGAGTTATCCCAGAGCGCTGTCTCTTGTTGGCCCGAGATTGCTCAATGACATGTTGGGTTTCAAACGCTGCACTCAAAGCACCCCTGTGGGGTAAAAGACCGGTTACGCCTCTTGGCATTATATCTGAAAAGTAAGCACTCACCTTGCTAAAAATGACTTTCCCCCACAAACGGTATGTCTGGCTGAGGACCGTTATGGGCCTGGACTGGCTAGGTGCAGGGGTGGTGTCACTGTCACATTTGAAAAGCGCACAAACAAAACCAATCATATACCAAGAAGGAAACCCATGTTCGTATTGCTGCATGGTGGCCGAGAGATCCTTAATGATGACCTCCGGCATATCTTTGAGTTCCTGGGCGCTAACACCATCTGGGCCTCTTGCTGAGGCGCTTTTCAATGCAGCAATGGCAGATTGCCACAGGGAAAGATCTGTGAGATCGATATGCAAATGTTCAGGCACTGGTGGAATGTGTCGATGCCCTTGAACCGTATCATCATCTTCAAGAAAACCAATATCCAAAGGAGCCGCTTGCCAAATTGGCTGCCAATATTCATTAAGTTTTCCTGAAACTTCCTGTGTGGTGATATGATGCTGTCGTTGCTTACAAAGACATTCACCTTCCACTTGGACAGCAGGGTCATGAAGGCGGCATAACACTGAGTAGTCCAAGAGTTTGTCTATGGTAGCGGGGTAATCCTGGAGAAACAAAGGGAATTCCTGGGAAAGCTTCGCAACAAAAGGCTCGGACAAGAAAACTTCGACTCCATGTTCATGTGGTACTACGATACCAAGTTCTTCCATATCGGTAGACAAGGACTGAATCATGGGTTGACTTGGTCCCCGAACAGCAGCAAAAGCTTGTCGACTATTGGCATGAGATCGGTCCAGTTTTCTTTGATAACTTTGCAAAGCTTTTCTATGCAGAAGGTCCTGTTGCAACCTGGCTTGCACAACATGCTTCGTGTACTGTTGGACCTGGATGATCCACCCCAAATGTGGCAGAGGAAACTCAGGATATCCGGCTTCAGGAAGGTTGGTAGCTATCCAATGAAGGAAAGGTTCTCCAAAAGAAGTGGATCGGGCAATTGCAGCCCACTCAGCCTTCAAACCATCAAACCGCAATTGGTGAAAGGGTTTCTCAACAAAGTTACGAAGTTGCTTACCAAAAGAAACAATCCTACGGTGCTGCTTTACTTGTCTCTGGGCAGGCATGCTGGTGACCTCACAACTGGGCTCATAATCCCCTGGTCGACCATGGCGAGTTTGGTCAGCAACCGGTGATTTGATGATCTTTCGAGGCTGGCATCTACTTCGAAAAGCCCTGGGCATTGCAGTCTCACTGGGGAGACTAGATTTTCCCCCAGCAACTGCTGTCGCAGCAACTGTCTCAAAACGTTTACCCCATTCCTCCAGAGTTGTGGCCGGCTGCTCTGGATATCCTTTCGCCTCAATGGCCCAGTGTAGTCCTTCCTGATCTAGGGCGATGGTGGGGAGTTGCCTAGGAAGAATCATGTGTTGCTTGAAGTTCTGATCTCTGTCGAAACGCAAAGTACAAATCACAGGACGGTGTGTCGCTACCCATGTCGGAGCAGCAACCTGAATTCCTATGACTCGTCCTGCTAGCTGTGGGCTAAGGATGGCATTGTCTGGGGAGGTTACCTCTTGGCAAGTAGCAGGGTACTCAGTGCCATACAACCTAGGGAACAAGGTACCTAGATGCTGATGTCCGCTAAGTTGTAGGTTAGTCCAACAGGAAAAGGACTCAACACTTCGATTGAAATCCCCACAAATCAGGTAAGGCAACGGTGACAACTGTGCTTGGTCAATGGCAAATTGCATAAGGCTATCGTTGAATGCGGTGGCTCCTGGCAGTGACATGTTCTTACAATAGAGAGCAATTACTTGGATGGCAGTACCAGCAAAACGAATGACAGAATGAACAAAACGAGTGCTACACTCCCATTCGGTGGGAAGAGGGTTCCTGTGCGGTCTGATGGGCTGTTTGGAAACAATTGCAACTCCCGAGGGCTGACCTCGGTGATGTTCCTGGGCAGTCACTGTATTCCGAATTGGTTCAACCGGGGGCGACCAAACAACAGAACACTTTCTTTTGCGCATGAAATTCTGGAATACAGTCTGTGTTTTCCTAGTTGCAGCGGTTTCCGAAAGTGTGAGCAAATCACATTGGTAGTGATCCATCAAATTGCAAATTGTATCTTCCTTGGAATGTAGCACTGTTGGATTACAAATTCCAATGGTAAAATCCGATTGTTGAGGGGCCAGGCTTGGTCCTGGATGCGTGGCTTCTCCAAAACGAAACCCATTGGAAGGACTGGTTCGGAACTCAATGAAAGGTGGATTTGCAAACGGGAACTGTAAGTGACAAACCATGCCAAAATGGCAATGACGACATTGAAAAAACGTACCCCATATGCCCAGCATATGTATTCCCCTTGCGCACAGATGGAAAAATGGAAAAAGGCACAACAAACAAACATAGAGAATTTTCCATATGTGCAAATTGTCTATCTGTCACATCTCTTGATCTTCTGGTTGCTCAGGAGTTTTCCTCTTGGTCGCCAATTGCAAGTGCTTAATCTCCTGCAAACTGGTATCAAAACGATTGCTCTGTTGTTTCAAAGCTTCAGCAAATCCCACATCAAGTTCTTTCTTCAGGTCCTGGATTGTGTGATCCAAATGTTGTCGAAGATTGGCGTCTTGCTTGGCCATGTCATTCTGAACAGTCTGAAGGCCCTGTTGCGTACCCTCGCTGTGCAGTTTGAGTTGAGACAGGCTCTCTTCCAGTCGGGTGAATCTGTCTTCATGTTCCTGAAAGCGTTGATCTGTGGGTCCTGGCGCTGCAACCACCGGTGGAGGGGCGACTGGAGGTCCTGATGACGTCGTACCTTGGAACCTGGCCCAGGGATCTGAAGTCAACGGTGGAGGCATGAGTGGTCGATGATGAGAAGGCTTTGGCCCTGCTACGATGACCTCCTGTTTCTCCTGCAATCGAGGCTTGACATACCTTGCAAGAATTGGACTACCATTGAAAGAAAACTGTTCCTTCTTGGGATGGTCGGGCGATCCTATGAGCCACCCCTTGGGACCAAGGGCTCTGATAGGCTTCACCGCCCATCCTTGGTGTCGGGCCCACTCTGTGATGGCAGCTGCAGTGGTGCCAAATGGCAAGCTATCTAATCTATAGAGATGGTCTGTGGCGACCTGGGATGGCATGGCTGTGTCAGGGTTCATGGTTTGCCATGCCTTCTCATATCCTGCTTGCATGACACGGATAGCAATTCGGTTACCACTACGAGCTAAACCACATGTCTGGTTCAATTTGGCCGCTTGGATTTTGGCTCTTTCCAAGTCAGATTCAGCAGGCATCCAAAGCAACTTGTATTTGGGACATGGCTTGCCATCTTCAGTTTTTGGGGTACACCAAATGTGATTATACCCAGATTCCCGCAACATGGCTGGTACTGCTTCTTCTTTGATTGAGCAGTGGATTTGCATGGACAAAGCTTCTGTCGGGCTGGTGGCTCGTTTTCCATCACGAAAGCTCTTGCCCCACATGGTGACGATGTTGGTGCCCATCCCCAGTTGCTGTTTCAGGAAAGCAAACGGGTTGTCGCAGATAGCCTGCCACTGCCCCTCCCATTCATTTCTCCATAGAGTAATTGCCATGAGAGCAGTAGCATCCTGATGAATGTTCTGGTTCTCCCACTTGCATGCTTTGATGGATTTCTCCCCCAGCTGAAACATCGAAAAGGAAACAAGCACTGAACGGTGCTGGTCATCCCAGCAGGGAAGTGTAATCCGTTGACCATGAGTCTTGTCAAACCACGGTGGAGTCCCAAAAACGAGGAGAGCTACCTCATCCGAAGCAGTCTTTGTTCCGGCTTGAATCCATGGCCATGCTTCGGATTGAGTGGCTATGTAAAAACCTCTCTCTTGTCCTGAAAACTTGGTCAACTGTTTGGCTTCCGTTTCATCTTCACAAAGAAGGCATCCTGACTGTACCTGATAGTTCCTGGGGTCAGGTGGTGCAATTGCTCGCTTCTTGGCTTTTTGCTGCATGGCATGTGCTGATGATAGCTTTGGCTGAATTTGCGGCACTTCAATTCCAGCCTGATCGAAAAGCTGTCGAATTGCCTGCATTTTGGCAACACCCTGGGGCATGCTTGTCATTGGCAAAAGAGGTTTCATACCAGCATGCTTGACCAAGGAATCAACCGCCTTTCCAACCCAAGTCAAATCAAAGCCTTCTTGAAGGAGGGTGCTTGCTACTGAGTTCTTGACTTGGATGAGGGTCGCCTGTTTGGTGGTGGTTTGTGGCCCACCTCCCTGACTGGCTCGCACGATGTTGATTTTGATCACCTGTTGTTGGTTTCCCCTTGGAATGTCAGCAACAGTAGTTTCATTCATGATAGCACGGCCTGAACTCACCAATCTCCAAATCCGCTGGATGTTGTGGTGATCATCAAACTGTTGAACTGACAAAGGTGCCGACGCGATTCTCAAACAGGTGATAAGCACTTGCATCTTGCAACTTGGATCCAGTTTTCCTTGCCACATGGTTCTAGAAATCCATCTGATACAAACTTCATCCGAGGCGGTTGACAAAACCATTGGTGCCATAAGGAATCGAAATGCATGAACCATGAGCAAAACACGCAAAGCAGGTGTGGGATATGAGCATGTTCCCTCAACATGTCGGAATGTGACCATATGTTTGTCATGGGTGATGGAAACACACACTTCAAGTCGCAACATGTCCTGGGCAGGTGGCGAAAGAAGGTGGCTCCAAAACTGGGCACATGATGCTCGTTCGAGAAAGTGACCGTGGAAAACCATGCATAGTTCTCCTTTCGCAGTGAGAGTTGTATGCGTGTCACATCCCAAATCAGCTGGCAGTACAAATTGTGGCAGTGGCATGTCGTGTTCATCTGCACCTGGGATATCCTGCAAAGTCGCAATCAACGTGGAAGGAGCTTGGAAGGATGGGATTGCCCCAAACTGATCTCTCAAAATTTCATCACCATGCATGGAAGCAGCTTGTCTTGATTCTTCATTGTCGTTGTAAATGGTCAAAGACCCTTCATGATACACGATCAGAACACCATCTTGTACCTTTTCATCTTCCTGGGAATCAACCGAAGGGAGAAATTGTCATCAGGAGACTGGTGGACATCAACCTGGTACAAGCCTGCCCAAACTGAAAGAATGGAGGTGATGGGAACATCTGCAGCGAACCAAAAAACCAACATTCCATCGCTTCGCATGATCTGACCTCTGGCAACCGGGACGAAGTTTTGGGTTGCTGACAGCTGGATTTCGGTGGTGGCACAAGATGCTGGCGTGAGCTCAGTGATTTCTGGATCTTCTTGGGCTGGTGGGATAACCGTCTCCATAGGTGGTGACAAAACATTCTGAAAACCACGATCAACTCTCCATTGGGTGTTGGCTGGCAATGCTCCTTGGAGTGTGGCATCATCAAAATCAGCAATACTAGTCTCAAAAAAGAACATCTCATGTCCAGGCATCGCTACTCTTACTCCATGAGAACATGTTGTTTCACTAAGCTTGCCAATCTGAAACCTTTCTTCATGCAGGGATTGCATCACGTCAGTCATTTCCAACGTGCCAACACGATGCTTGAGAACTCGGTATGCATTGACCATCAGCAAAAGAGCATGAGGTACCGCTATGTGATTCCCAATGAGCAACCATGTTTCTCGTGTTTCAGCTGGCAAAAAGATTGCCCCACAAAAGGCATGCAAAGCCAAGGCTTCTTTGGGGTCCCACTGTCGAGGCGCATGCAAATTGATTGGGTCCCAAACAAAATGCGACAACAAGCCTTTCTTTTGCAAGTATTCTCTCTTGATGTTGTGTTGGGTACCATGTGAAGCCATGAAGCATGGAGCAACCTGGTCTGGTGTCGAACATCTCGATTCGAGGACCTGCTGCGGATTCATTCTCTTGCGTTTGGCTGGCGGCAGAAGGCGATAATCCTCTGCCATTTCTTTTGCTTCAGGTGGGATCTCAAGATTCTTGTCATGGTTGGCTGGTGAAGACAAAACAGCATCGAAAGTGCGTGGTGTGTGCTTTGGTTGGTCCCCCCAAAGTTGAATGCCTGGGAAAGTGAGCTTCTCATTGCAAATTCTGATGGCTAGAGCAAGCCACCTATTTCGTTTCACCGGGCAACAATTCTGAAGCTCAATGGTTTTGCTCCACTTGATGGAAAAACCAGCCCAACGAATCTGTCGAAGGATGAACTCGGCATGTGGATGTTGTGGAAAAGCTCCTGCATTTTCGAGTAGTAGGATGTTCGGCCTCAATAGCTTGACAACTCCCAAACCTTCAGCAAACAAACCGCCCTGATTGCAGTCTAGCCCTAAGCTGCCCCCTGCATTGCTCCATGGCGGACAGGGAGCAGACATGACAACAATGTCTGGTCCCCACTGGGCAATTGCCGGCACCCAGCGCTTGTCAGCGATATGCCCCAAAATCACGTAGTCTTCAGTGGAATGCTCGAAGAATTGCATGGGGATTGGACGAAACCCATCAACGATGCTAGCTCCATGCGAAAGTGAGTAGCATTTGGCAGCCATCACTTCATTATCTAAGGCTATCGTTTGTGCTTTTATGCCATGCTTGGTTTCCATGAGTTTGGCAGCTGCTTTCCATCCAGCTACCCCACCCGAAAAAAGTTCCAAGATTCTGATAGGACCTTCGCCATCGCTCTTGTCTTTCACAGGGATGATCGTGGTCTTGTCATCCACAATGAATTCAGCATTGCCAAAGAAGTTGTCTTTGACACCCCAAAGAAAGGCTTTCTGGGGCACTGGTGTTTCCTGTTCCCAAATGAAACTCACAGAATCCGTTCGGGTGTCCCCATTCATCATCATAATGTCTCGCAAGAGACATGCACAACTCTGACCTTCTGGGTTCAACAAGTCAGCTTCGTAGATGCCATCAGCACGTTTCCTGGGATTCTCAAAGAGGAGGTTTGCTCTGTCAAAAGAAGGCAATGAACCCTGGGAGCCCAGATGATCATACCTCCAGACGATTTCTTGCCACAAGCTTGCCATGGCTCTGTCTGACCTCTGTCAGTGAGGCACGGCAATCGCCGCTGGAAGGCCAGAGCCTAGACGCCTATGAAAAATATTGCTCAGCCAACCGTTTGTTAATAACTACAAGGGAAAATATTAAAACCACCAACCAGAATAATCTTATTTATATATTACCTAAATATTGTCTTTATTACCAACCATGTTGGGGTACCCCAATGTTGAAAACCACCAACCAGTCCCAGACTACCCAGCTATGATTGGCAGACGTATGCGCTGGCTTTCCAGAACGGCGCGGGAGGCGCGATCCAGCCTGAGCTCCTCCTTCCAAACCTCAGGGGTGCACCACCAGCGCAGGGTGGGTGATATACCAATTTTGGGGTCCAAAAATGGTGACTATTTGGAACCATGTTACAGGGATTGGACCCCAAAATTATGCACAGGTTGCGGGGTATTCCCGATCCTGTCTTATTTTTCATTCAGTCATAGCTTTCCTACAGTTGTTTACCCACACCTGCCATACAGTAACACATTACGGTCCATGTTGCCAAGAAGGATGACAACAATGCGGATGACACCAATCATCAAAATCATCAAGAATCACAAGCTGCCCCAAAAGAATTGAACAAACCAACTCACCAACGAATCAACTCATCACCCAACTCATGACCCAACCAACTCACCAAGTAACCAACGAATCAATTAACCCACCAACTAACCAACCACCTGACCACGTGGCAAACCAACCAACTCACCAACCATACCTTGGCTCTCCTGCCTTGCACGGATGCACAGCCTGGGCGCAAGCGGGTCCATCATGGTTTGGATAGTGCTCAATCAGGGTTGATCAATGATTCAATGGTAAATTAGTTGAAAGGGTTTACCAGGGTCAATGATAAACCTTTAAATAAATCAGTAGAAAGGTTTTTTTTTATGGTTTACCATGGTAAACCCTCATTAGAAAAATTGGTGCTTTACCAGTTATGGTCATTTTGCAATTAGCAAAAGAGAATGGTAAATTAGTAGACAGGGTTTTTCAGGGTTTACCATGCTAAACCCTAATTAGCAAACATGGTATCAGTTATGACCATTTTGTGATTGGTAAAAAATAATGGTAAATCATGGTTGATCCATGATAGATGGCGAATAATGGTAAATAATGGTTGAGCAATGACTGATGGGAAACGATTGATGGTACCGTAACGTTACATGACTAGCGTGATAAAATGATTGCTTACTGGTTGATTAATGATGGTTCAGTAGTGCGTACGAATGGCGTGGTTCGAATTTGGAAATTAACAACAGTAATGGTAAATGATGGCAAATACTTAATGATTCATATATAATGGTTTGTAACGTTAAATGATGGCAAATGATTAATGGCTGATACTGGATAATCTATGTTTTAGATGACAAAATATTGGTTAGGAGTCTGGTAGTCAACAAGGGTTATGTTTGATAGTATGCACCAATGATAAATCGTGGATGGACTTCTTGTGTAAAACAAGTGGTATGTATGATACATGGGTGTATATGTGTTTGTAGCTGTGGAATGACTACGTGAATAAGGGCTTAATGTACATGCCTGTGCATGCATATTAGTATCAGTTATCACAGATTACTACCGATAGACTTGCGACAACTCTGCTAGCAATTGCCAAGCAAGTGGGGAGTTCTCAGAATAGGGGACCCCTAAATCATCTAATATTAGTCATTGCTAATAAGAAACCACCCATTTTGGAGGGTTCCCAATGGCTTGAGAAAGCCCCAAGTAGCCAGCTATAACACGCTTCAACGCAACGTGGTCTTCATGCTTGAGCACCAGCTTTTGGAGCTCACGGGGGCCGTGCAACTTGATTGGGGTGTTGAAATATGGCTATGGGTCAAGCAGTTCAACAACCAACTAATGGGGGATTTCCACCAACAATAATAGGGAAAACAATGGTTAACAGGGGGGAACTAGGGGTACGGGGTTTTGACCCAGTGCCATATCTAGGATCTCCATGGATCTCCATTTTCCGCTATTATCCATGATCTTGACTTTGACAGTTTGAGCAACTGTCAGCTGTGATGTCAACATGTGATCGTCTCTCATCATGATCAAGAGGACATAAACCGTTGAGTAAGAGAGCCACTGACATTATGATACTGGTAACTCCCTATTGAGGGAGGATGATCTAGTGGTGAATCATCAACGTATGGCAAATCGCGTGATTGGCTCCCTTCAAAGAACAGCCGTGTCCAATGATGATTCACTAAGCAGCCAGTGACTCACCCAACAAGCCAAACAGCTTGGTCATTAGTGAACCATTACAATTTGGTTAGCAACTCAATTTAGTTTCCGAAGCATTCCAGTTGCTCAAAAAAAGGCATCAGCAACTTGTTAAAGGCAATCAACATTGGTTAATTGCTATAGAACCAGCAATAAGTTGAGCTATTACCGTAGTCATGCACTACAGCACTATAAACTGGCAAACCAATGTTTTAATAGTCAACAATCATTAAGAATATTACTACAGAAACATATCATTCTGAACGATTGGTTAATTGCCGTATGCCCATTTATTGATTTTTATATAACCATTGGTCAATTACAATATCACCATTCAGAATAACTACTGTATACAACCATTGTGAATATTGTACCCATCCATTAGCCATTTAAACATTGGTTAATTAGTTGACTATTGCTTCAGCAACCAATCTATTCAGTGAACAATTGGCCATCTCAAACATTGGTTAACTCCGTTAATTACTAATTTTCACTAATTATCAATTAGTTTGGTCAAAGGACATATTATTCGTAATTAGCAATTTGGGCACATTAACCCTAATTAATTGGTTTCGTTGCGAATTCAAGCTGACCAATTAAACACCATATTAGCCATTTGGGTGTTTCTCAAGCCATAGGGGTATCCCCAAATCATCCATTATCAACCATTTATAGCAATAAACCAACCATTTTTTTGGGCTCCCAATTTTGAGAAACCACCATATATCTGAGTTAGTTGACCATTAGCCATGTTTATCATGTTTAGTTGACCATAGTTAGCCAATGTTTACTGGTGATGGCCAATTAGTCATTTAGTGATGGCCAATGCCTTGTTCGGTTGCTGACCTTCACTGCGATCGTCCAAGGTACAGCCCACGAACTCCGCGGGAGGCATGGAATCGTCCACGTGGCAAGCGAAACCTGGCGCCGCGAAGGCCGCGACGAGGCCGCTGGTGGTTGCCAGTAGGGGTCATGGTTGGGTGGTTGGTTGGTTGGGTGGTTGGTTGGTTGGTTGGGTTATATAAGAGGATTAGGAATTAGGGTTCATGACCAATCATCATGATTAGGGTTTATAAGGGTTAGCAACATTGAATGAACTAAGCAAATGCTTAGTTACACTCAGCCGGGTGTATAGGGCTTAGGGATGGTGGTTGGGAATGGTGGTTGATTAATAATCGATGGATATGACGAATGATGTCGAAGTGGCAACTAATGGATAGTAATGGTCGATGATGGTTAAAGTGGTTCTGGCTAGTACTGATCACTGTGTGTGTAGAAAATGCTTAATGGTAACAAAGGGATACGGTCAGGATCAAAGTGATACACAGAATTTTGCAATGACAAGAAGAATACGGTAACTACCATTTGGTTCGGGCACTCCAGCTCGCTCCGTTGCTGCCCCTTTCAAGTGATGTATGAATACCCCTGGCTCTTTTGCTTCCTCCCAACCACCGGCCAGGCAATAAGGATGTCCCATGTCATTCTTCATCAAAAGAACGAGCGCCTCAAAGCACTCCAATGGTAGTGGTAACTACTGATGACTCCCATTAGCCATACTGCAAATCAGTAGTTCCATAAAATCATTAATTTAATCAGTAGTAATGACTGATCAGTCAGTGGTAACTACTATTAATGATGACTGTAGTAATGATACGCGTAATGATACTACTACCAAAAATAATGATGACTGTAGTAATGATGACTGTAGGTAGCTACTTCTAGTAATGATGACTGTAGTAATGATACTGCAAATGTTCCAATGATGGCACAGCAGTTACCACTGCGATTGGATACATAATGATACATAATGATACACGATGATACTATCCGTGTAGTTATTTCTATGTAACTGCTGTTGATAAATGCTCCAATGGTGATACAATCTTTTGACAATGATAGTGGATCAAGCCCGTATCCCCACCCAACATCAGTATGGAATCCCAATAGTTGTGTCCAAAAAGTTGTCATCTTGACCAGTGATAACCATTAGTGACATCATGCCGACCATCAAATATCCACTTTTATCCACTAGCGATCAGTGTAAATCTTGACTTATCTGGTCTGTTCTCAGCGACCTTGGTCTCGGACTTTTAGCAAGTATACACTTGGCTATGGGTCAAGCAGTTAACCAACCAGTAATGGCTTGTAGTGACCAACCAATCATAAGGAAAACAAGCCGGTGAATGATAGGGGAACCAGGGGGACTAAGGGTTTTGACCCACTGCCACTTAGCATAATCATCCCCAAAAATGCTGAAAACCAAAGGGGTTGGCTGGGAACAGCCATGTTATGATTACTCAACCATGATCTGCCACCCAAAGTGCACATGCTCCGCACCTAGTGGGTTCCGCCAGTCGCACATGCCCTTGACGGTCATGGGCTTCTTCTTGCTGTTTGCACCTACACAGCAGGACTTAAACCAGCTGGCACGGCATCAGGCTTCAATTTTGCAATCCACAGTATACATGCTCCAAGATGAAACTGGAAACTCGCATAGACTTGGTGGATAATAGTTCACAAAAGTTTTTTCCTGCTGGTTGTAAAGAATAGTTGATTGTTGTTTCCCCTTGGTAGCACAATTGTGATAATAGTTAGTTGTTGGTAATCTGCCAATTGTTACCCTATTGTTGTCAATGGTAAATTGGTAGATCAACAACAACAATAGGTAATCTATCTACCAATGGCAATTATTGGTGGATTAATTGGTAGGTTGGTAGATAACCGATTGGTAATTACTGGTATTATCTATTGTCTACCCTATTAATTGTTTATTCCGTACTATTATTGTCAATGGGGATTGGTTATTAATTGGTTATTAATTGTTTCCCCTTTAATGGTTAATGGTTAATGTACCCTGTTAATGGTTAATTGGTTATTACTTGTTTCCCCTGGTATTGCGTGAGAATTGGCAGAACTGTTGCCTCGGAAGCCGTCCTTTCTCAACGTCTAAGCATCCCTGCTGTCTCCCGGATGAGTCAGAACGTCCCATTGCCTGCAGCAAAGAAAACAGGGTGCCGCCTTCAATCACAAAGGTTCGTATACTCTGAAGGTAGAGCTATGATCATATCAATCAATGAGCACATTTGAGATCCAGATCTGGATTAAACCAGATTGATCAGCGATTTGATGATAAATCATCAGCTATTTGATGGTCAATCAGGTCTTTGATGGTAGATCTCAATAACAAATAACCCCTACATGTATATTTCAGGGTAAATCATCAGCTAGCAATTCATGGGGACTACGAATTCTCTACCAGTGCAAGTTACACCTCAGTTGGTGGTACAACCCCCTCAGTGCTGATATAAATCGCTGATAGAACTGGTTGATACTGGCTGCTGATGATAGATTTTGATTTATACTGGCATGTTTCTTTTAACCATGTGTCTTTAATGAGGCTTTCTCAATCCATAGGGGACCCCGGAACTGGTTGGTTTATTACTACCAAGGGTCATTGTTGGATGATCTGGGGGTACCCGCATTTTGGGAAACCACCATGTATCCAAGGATTCTGATACCCTCTGCGTTGTCAGATTCTAAATGTGGTGGCGAATACTGCCCTATATTACACTATACTACTATACGCCGTAGTGTCAACATCCATCAAATTTCCAACAGCACTAGTACCACTCAGCAGTGGCTAGTCGATCTCCTACTACAAATATCACATCCACCAACCAACAGACATCCCACGGAACCATCTACCAGACCAGTCGTTGGCCCTGCAACCCCCAGGTCTGAGCAATGGGACAGCATGAAAGGATGGATCGGCTTGAAGAGTTCGCAGGGCTCCTGTAACGACGAAGGGCCCAATGGACGGCTGGATCCCCGGTCACTTGGGGCGAAAAGTCGTGGTTAAGAAACTGAGCGGGTGATAATGGTTGATAGTGGTTATCATGGTGCTTAGTGGTTAGTTGATCATAGCACATCTGCTTGGTGGTTGAACCACCCCTATGAAAGATATCAGTCAACCAACCAATGGTTAATAATTACTAGGGAAAAAAAACAGGTTAAAACCACCAGCCAGTAGTGGTCAAGAATGATCAAAAGTGGCGATAGTGGCTCATGAAGATGATCAAGGGTTACTGATACAATGTCTTGGGCTGGATGGTTTCTCAAAATAGGGTAACCTCCCAGATCATCCTTTATATTCACCACTATTATCATTAGCTTCAATAAACCCATTATTTTTTGGAGGTCCTCTATTTCGAGAAACACCCAATTGGTCTTGAATTATTCGGGCAAACATTTGGCTGTGGGTCAAAACGTGCGGTGAACATCCCATAAATGACCAGTTACTGCTCTTCGTTGGGATGTTCACCTATCAATGTGTTGATTTCTGCCTGGTGGTTGAATCACATTAGTCAACCAACCATCTGTTAACAACTACATTTGGGAAAACAAAACGCTTAAAACCACCAATCAGAGGATTGTTGGGCTATGCAAAAACCTATTCCCCCTCTCAAACTGATACTTCTATGTACTTTTGGTGGTTACAATCGTTGTTGGTCCATTTGTTTATGTACTTTTGGTGATTTCATGTTTCTGGTTGGTGGTTTTATGCTATTCCCATACATACATTTGGTTGTTTCTTAAAATGCGGTACCCATTAATCATCCAATCATTGATCATTTATAGCAATAAACCAGCCATGTTTTGGGGTCCCTATTTTGAGAAACCCCCATTTGTCCACCCATATAGTTGGTATATCCCCTAGTATTGTTGGTTACTATCTCCTATTGTTAACCATTAACCAGCTATAAATCACCAGCCAGGTTGGTTCACCTGCCCACTTTTTTGGGGTTCCTACCCACCTCGCCATGGGGTTCACCCCAGCTGCTAGTCGCCTTCTCTTCCCTCTCCACGAAGAAGCGATAACGGCCTGGGCAAAACGATGCGGAAAACAGTTGAACGGCCGAACCCCTAACCGACGTTGCCGAGTCGGTGCCTCTGGTTGGGGGGTTCTTAGAATAGGGGACCCCCAAACTGGTTGGTTTGATGCGCAAAATGACTTACAATTGGATGATTTAGTAGTGATTACTTACATTGGATGATTTAGTAGTACCCTTTTTTGACAAACACCCAGTTCAAAAATGACCATACTCGTAAAGTAGATGTCTTTTCGACAAACAAGGCACAAAGAAGGTGACAAGCCAACCATGAATCATCGATAATCAAACCATTATTATACTTATCATCAATGAGAAAAACATGAGTAGCATCATTGAACCGCCACTATGAACTGGTTGCTGGTTCGTTTCGTCATCCCAAAAATATGCTCTTTGATCAATCTGCCATCTCAAATACTAGGGATAATAAAAACTGACAAACCACCAACTAGCTACCGAATTGGTTTAAAACACCATACCTTACCACTATATGGCTGTGGGCCAAAACCCTCTACTGTTGGTTCCCTTGTCATTAACCAATGTTTTCCCACTATTATTGTTGTTTTTATCCACCATTATTGCTGGTTGATATTGACACATAGCCATATAGTTGGCATATATCCCCTATAATTGTTAGTTATAATCCCCGATAATGAACCATTAATCAAGCTATCATTGGTTGGTTAACTGCTTGACCCATAGTATGGTTGATTATGATCCCCTAGTATTAACCACTATTAATTAACCACTACATACTGTACCACTAAAAAACGTCAAGTAACCATTGGTTTGACACCATACCTTACCACTATAGCATCTTCTGCACCACTCTCCCCACTTCTTTCGTTGGACCTTCCGACTTCCTAAGCTCTTTGCCGGATCCAAACATGTGAAGTCGGTGGATGGAAGACGGCACGTCCCACCTCGGCGCAGGGCGGAGCTGGGCCGAGTGGGACCCCCCTCGTTAGTTCACGTAGCTTATAGGGTGACTACCATGCTAATGGTAGATATATGGCGAGCTGGGTCAAGCACTTAACCAACCAATAGTGGAGGATAATGACCAACAAAACTATAGGGAAACAATGGTTAATGATATATGTGAGGGTTTCTTGAGAATTGGGGACCCCCCAAAATGGTTAGTTTATTATTAGAACTGGTTAATAACTATAGATGATTTGGAGGCAGCCCTATTTTGAGAAACACCCATTTGTAGATAACCAACTTATAACTAGGGGGTGCCACTCTGTAGTATGGGATGGTCACTCCCAAACATTACAAGTTGGTTTATAACCGAGCATTCAGTAATGTGTAATGATGAAATGGGGGGGGGGGGGAGGTTAGGTTATTCACTAGTCTATATCCGTTGGTACTGGATCTTAGTCTCAGTACCCGGTTTTAGTCAGCTAAAACCTAAGGTTTTATCCAGGCAGTAGCATCGGGTATAGTAGTCTGAATCAGGATTGTTGGCGGGTTGCCCAAACTGTTTATCACCGTCATATCCATCTCGTGGTACACATTACCCTCTAGGCTGAGCCTAACCAATCAAATGCGCCAGTAACAAGTTGCTCCAGCTCCAAACACGTAATTTCTGGCAACAAACACTCTATCAACGACACTCAGATATATGGTGGTTTCTCAAAATAGGGACCTCCAAAAATGGCTGGTTTATTAATATGAATAGTTAATAACGGATGATTTGGGGGTACGCCTATTTTGAGAAACACCCATATGTGCAAATGTCAAGAGCGTCCACATTACAGGTGTTTCATCTACTATTGGCAAATATGAACCATAGAGAAACACGGATTTGGGACACAATATCCCACCATGAAGTGGAAACAAATATAGGGTGATATCACCGCTTTTTTGACAAATATGAAACACCAAGGTGATTAGTGAATTCTTCACCATCCCCTTAACCTCTATAAGCCATTATAATCAAGTAAATCATGGTTCTTGGCAATCTGTCCGATCCGAAACAAATGGTGATATGGCTGCGGGTCAAAACCCTGTACCCCTGGTTCCCCTATCATTAGCCATTCTTTTCCCTATGATTGGTTGGTTAGAACCCTTTACTATTGGTTGGTTAACTGCTTGACCCAGCTCGCCATATATAGCTGGCATATCCCCTACTATTGTTGCTTATTATCCCCTATTATTAACCATTAACCAGCTATAAATCACCGTTGGTTGGTTCACCATAGCCATCTAAGCTCCATATCATAACTGCCTCCGAGGGACAGCAGCACATCATCGTGGTGCAACGCATCCTTTTCGGTGGTGTGCCTCAGCCGATGTTGAAAAGCCACCAGGGATTTTCCGTGATGGAAAAATCAGGGAAAATCGACCTGGGAAACCTCTGCAAAGGATACTATAGTTGATGGGGATAGGAAAATTTTGTATTTTTTCGTTCCAATGAATCAACCGATCCAGTTCTCTGGAAAACATGGCATCCTTGAGGTTCATCTGCACAATAAACTCCCCAAAAAAGGCAACAAAGCATCAAAATGTAGGATGTGCCAGACCCGGAGAACGTACTGTTTTCCTGGCCGGATGTCATTGTGAATTCTCTTGGTTTTTCAATCACCCAGTGGAATGGGTGTGCTTTGTTGGCCGTATGCTTCCAGTTACCATTATTGTAGGTAACTAGCTGGTTTCTACCAGTTGTTGTAGCTGCGGTTGGTTACGCACTATTTCATGGTAACTGGAAGCATAGGGTGGGTGTAAGAATCACATACATCTCCAAAGAAAGTCGATGGACCTTTTTGATCGAAGCTGCAACAGCGAGAAGAAACGATAAATTGGTGGCCGCCCAAGGGCTACAAAATCACCTTGTTTGACTGGCCAGTACTTAAGCTGTGAAACAAACCACGAATTTGGAAGCAAACGAAAATTGGCATCAACAAATGGGCCATTTCAATGGGTGTTTCCATTTTCTACACCGGATTTGTTGGAAATCATTGCTGTAGTTTACACAAATCAAAACGAAGCCAGTTTAGAAAGAATTTCCACCCTAGTTGGAGTTTTTCCACCCTAGTTGGAGTTGTTGAAACAACTGGGTGTTCCTTTCCGGGCTCCCTTCTGCGTCTGGGCCCAAGGACTCGAAAGAGACCAGAGCCATTTTGGCCTTGGAGATCTCAGGCTGGGCGTGGATTGTGATGCACTGTCGAACCCACCACAAGAACAGCCCAGCCTGGCAGTAATCGATAATGGTTGATGAACTGTGGATGATAATGTTGGAATGTTAGATGATCCTGTTGATGGTGGATGGTTATGTTGATGAATGGTTGATGGTTAGGTTGATTGATGGTTGATGATTGTGTTGGAATGGTTAAAGATGGTTGCAAATTGTTTTAACGGCAATCAATAGTCAATGAATGGTTGATCGTGGTTGATTGATAATGATGGCTAATGCTGGTTGCCGTGTCAGTGTATAACGGCTAGCAATGAGTGATAGGCTATCGATAGGCATGATCACCAACAATGATGGACATAATCATCATAATAATATTGACAAAAACCAACAGTAATGGCTATTTCTAATGGTAAATATGATTCATGACGGCCGATTAATCATGATCAATTTATGCTTCACTGAGGTATCGGTTGGAGACCACCACCAAAATCAAACAGCCATGTCGGACAAATGACTCCATGCTGATAAGATGTGAACCAAGCCAAAACTTAGCTATAATAGTTAACGGTTGATATCCACCCTTAGTCACCACCAATAACTAACTACAGTCAAAAACCATGGGAAGCAAACGAAACTGCGATGACAAGCAATCTCAAGGACCAGCTCCAAACTGCTACGGTCGGCCACCCCGAGGCACCCGGGGCCTTCTCAATAACCAGCACTTGCTCAGGCTCTTCCCCGCACCTCGGGGAACGCCGCTGGTTGTCTTGGCTGCAAGTGGTCGCTTGGTTGGTGGTTGGTTGGTAGTTGGTTGTTGTGGTGGTTGTTGTTGTCGTTGCTGAAGCTGTTGTGGTTGTTAATCACTATTAATCACCAGTATCAATCCTTTCAAACACTTTTCAAGCCTTATCGCCTTCTGAACCCTTATTAAGCCTTATTATCAAGTCTTATTACGCACAATTAGTCATTCACCCCACCTGTTGTTGTGGTGGTTGCCGCTGTTGTCACTGCCCTACGCGCGTTGACGTTATGGCGGCAGCGCGGCGGCAACGGTGCCGTGCACCCTTTCGACTCGAGGAGCCGCACATCGCTGCAGCGAGCTCCGTGATGCTCTCCTGGCGGTCGGATCGACCAGTGGCTGCAGTGATACTTGGATCTGCAGGTGAGGGGTTATATCCATGGTTACAAGCCTTATAAGGTGGCGGTTCACTAACCCGTAAAAAACATGGTTACGGACCACTTATTAAGTGGGGGTGCACATCCAAGTAGGATATAATGATGGGTATAGTGGGTATGGTAATTATATAATGGCTGTAGTGGCTATGTTTATGGGTATAATGATGGTTATAATGGGTACCACTCTGTAGGATATAATGATGGGCATGTTAACGGATACAAAGATGGTAAAGATGGGTATAATAATAGCTATTAATGATTATTGACCATGGTGAACTAGGGTTTATTGAGGGTTATAAACACTAGTAGCGATTAATTGTGTATTAATGGTTACAATGGTTAGTAATGGCTAATAATGGTGGCTTCATGGGTATAGTAATGTTTGTAATGGGTATCACAATGAATGTAATGATGGGTAGGATAAAACTTTTAACTTTAGCTGACTGCGAAAACTTGGATCTTTAATGGCTAATTGTGTTTCTCAAGCCATACGGAATCCCCCCAGTTCTCACCAAATTGATTAAGCTTTTGTATCTTTTGTAAAGTAAACCAACCAGTTTCGGGGTTCCTATTGTAAGAAACCACCATATGGTAAACCCATCTAATCCCAAATCAATAAAGATTATCTAAAAAACTAAGTCACCCCGTGATGCTTGTTGTGAGCATGGGTGGTTTCTTAAAGAAGGGAACCCCAAAGTCATGGTTGGTTTACTACTATAAATTGTCAATATGGGATGATAACTGGGGATATGCCTGTTACAAGAAACACCCAGTTTCAGCAAAACAGCAAAGTGGAGTCGCCTCGTCCTCTCCGGTCGGCACGAAAATGCCAACCTCGTGCCGCTGTCAGAAGCAAATCAGCTGATTGAATCGATGTAAAACCCTCGTGCCGCTACAGGTTTTGCGTTGGCTGTTCTGCAGCATGGCACAGCTAAGGCCCAGGACGGTGTTGTGGGGATCCAAGTCGTTCTTCAGCATGAGCTCGTACAACTGTCAGCAGCTGCTGTCACCAGAGGGGTGGGCCCAGGTGTTGCGCTCCCTCGCGCTACCTGCCTGTTCCTCCTGCTTCTTCTTGGTGCCACCGCACGCCCAGCGCGGGTTCAGGTGCAGTAGCATCTGGCGGATCAACAAGCGCAAATGATTGGAAGAGATGTGTCGAGATTTTTGGTGAGAATCACATACCACCTCCAATTCAAGTAGCAAGTACGCAACGAAACAAACTAGAAACATCTAGAAACTTTGCACGACTACATCACAACATGTTCATTTTGTGGCTCCATCGTGCGGTCACTCAGTTGGCAATGTTGCTACTCCAAAGAGCTCCCTTCCAGCAGCTCCCTCCCCAGCGCCTGATCACTAAAGGCCATAGCCACCAGAGAGCGGAGCTTATCAACATCTCCTGAGGCTCATGTGTTCATTTTGAATCTAAGAGGAGCCACCGGGACATGTTGCATGTTGGAAGCCGAGTCGGATGAGAAGCTCAGGGCTCTAGGCCATCGAACCTTTCGAAAAAGGACAGACCAAAGGGACCATACCCAGCTCTTCTCAAAAACAGTTGGCCCTTCGCAAGGAAGAGAGGTGGCCTGGGCCTTTGCGTTGACAAAACGTGGTACCTACAATCACCACCCAGCCGTTACCATCAGAGCCATCCAAAACTGTCGTAGAAAATCAACCAAACTGGCTTGGCGGAGAGTACAGTAACTCCCTAAGCAAATGCCAATGGAACAAGCTCTTTCGAAGTCTCAGCGACTCGGCTGCTCCTGTGAAGATTCTTTCAGGCCTACCCCTTCCACCCACGCGAAGTACATCCTGAGTCGGCCGTGATGATGATGTGAGATGCCACCCACATTGGCCTAGCTTGACAGCCCTTAGAATGTGATGCTTCTCCACACATAATAAACAACTACTATGAATTGTCAGATGTACTGCTTTCCAACTTTGCAAAATCACGGCTTCCAAACAACATCCCCCATGAATCAGGTAGCCTGTGAACATACAAGAACCCGATGGAATCGGTCAAGAGATGAGGTGGTACCCGTGCCAATTCAATGGCATGATTTGAGGACTTCGGGCTGATCGTTGACATGGAGAGCTTTGGCAAACCAAAGGGTGGTGCCAAAGCGACCCATCATGTGGATTTCAGAGGTTCATTTGATAGTATCTATCCATTGTTTTCTTGTGAATTGGGTCAGGGCCAAGTGTTGAGGTTTCTGGCTGCCATTCGAACTTCCTTGTGGTAGACAATCCTTGGCTAAAACTTTAACTTCTTGGTGGGTGTAGTAATCGCATCTAATCCCATCTAACCCCAAGAACATGGACAATCTAAGTTAGTGGCTGTAAGCCAGCCAGAAACTATCCCACCAGCTCAAGGGAGCAGCTCCAAAGTATGCAGACTCTTCCTGTTTCGGAATCAGGAAAGTTCTTACCCTTTATACTACAGTATATATCATATGCAAGATTATATCAAATGAAAGGTTATATCATATGTAAGATTGTACTATCTGTAAGATTCTGGTAGTGCGTATAAGTCACATTCTATAGATGTCAAATATCAATGTATATACATGGTACGATACTGTTAAAAATTGGTATGTCTATATATTGCTGTATCAATATTTATATATATATATGCATTTATGTGTATACAAACTCGAACATTCAAAAAATCACTGGTTTGGTCATTCAGGGGATGTTGATGAAGGGTACAGGATATTGACCCACGAGCAATGATGGGGTCTTTAGATAGTGCAAAGCTGCGGCATAGTGCTATAGTGGAAAACTATTAATCTTGGATGATTCGTACTATTCCTACCTCAGTTTGGTGTTTCTCGAAATATGGGTTCCCCCCAAATCACCCAATATCAACGACTTGTGTGCTTTGGTGACCCATATCACCTACTATTCACCAATATGAACCCATCCACTAGTGACCATTTATGGCACTAAATTCCAACCATTTTTGGAGTCCCCAAACTGGCGACTGAGAAACCAACATACGATCACTTGATGTTGGCGGCAAACGGTCCCCCTATGGCGCAATGCTGGTGTGAGACTAGCCATGGTCACTAACCATCACTGACCAACACTAGCCATCACTTACCAACACTAACCATCACTAACACACACACACACACACTAGCCATTACCAACCATGGTTATAACTGGGACGACTATGTGAGGCATGAAACCTCCAGGTTTCATCTGCGGCGAAGTCTTTTCATCGCTGGCGGATGAGCGGTGAGGGATCGGATACGGGCCTCGTGGCTGATTACCCCGAGAACTTCGCGTCAAAGCCCACGTTTCTCACTGAGTTTGATGACAAATCTTTGACCTTAAAACAGATCCTGAAATTTTGGTTGATCAATAAATACTGAGTTTGATGACACATCTTTGACCTTGCACAAAAAATCTTGAAACTTTGGATAATTCATTTCTGAGTTTGATGACAAAATTTCGTTCAATATTTATCGAATCTTAGAGTAAGCAACAAGGGCTCTGAAGATCTGACTACAAATATGGGGTGTCCATCAACGGTGCTCTGATCATAGTGTTGGATGGTTCTACCCTCATGTTCCAACCATGTATGGACGATCCCATGTGTGGCAGCACTCTCTCTGCACTTTGGCGAGTGAACCGTTCGCAGCTTCTACGCGCAACACAAGCGCCGACCCGCGCCCGGTTGTGGCTTTCCATCTCCACTGGTGGTGGATCCAGCGTTGGATGTCACTTGCAGACCCCGTTGCTGAGGTACAAATGGTTCATCTGGGAGCAGTTCGGCAACACCTTCCTGAGGCGCTGGTTAGTGACACGTGTGGGCAACCCCAAAGGCCAGGTGGTTTCGACCGTTCGCCAGTGACTGGGGACCCCAAAAAAATGGTTGGAGTTTATTAGTATTGATTAATATTGAATGATTTGGGCGACTATTTTGAGAAACCTCCACATGATTCCATTGAAGGCTGCCAGTGTCAACGAATGTCAAGGGAGTTTCAACCAAGTTGCTGGCTGTGAACCAGGCTCTTACAGAAGTGTTTTTCGATTCCCATCCCTGGTGATGAAATGTTGGGCTTCCAGTGGGGTAGGGGTCGCTTGAATTTAATCAGCGATCTGTCCATGTTGGGCTCCCTATGTCAGGAGAAATGCAAAATATTTATAGGGAGGTTCTTGATCAACTATGACCGCCAACAATCATCAGTAATTGCTATAATTGCCGGTGACATGCTGGCTAATACTCCCATCATGATACACTTCCGTGGTAAAGCCTAGTATGTAATGACATCAACCACCAACACCACCAGCACCACCACAGCCACATACTGCGGACCTGTAAATCTATGTGATTGATGTTCAGTATCGAAATGGGTGTCCACCAATTATGTACCCCCAAAGCTGGTGGCTTCCCTAATAATGATGGCTCTTGTTGACTGGTTAGTCAGTACCAACATTTATGGACAAACCAGTCATCATTCATTAACCATTCTAATCACTGTAAACCATCATTAACCACCATTCAACCATGCTTAGCAAGGTATCACCAAGACTAACCCCCCAAACGTCGCGACTTCAACCAACCCCAGTTGGCTCAACCCATCGTTGGGGGCGAGCGCGCGCGAGCGGCCGACCGAGCTTCAAAGAGCCTCAAGACATTTTTGCCGCTCATGGCCGAGGTATCGAGCAAAAACCTTACCGCGCGCGGATCTTTGAGCGGATCGAGGCAGTGAGTTGATAATGTTGAGATGCCGATCAAGGGATGATGCTTGAGAATGGTCAATTTGATACAGGGATAACTATGGTCAATAATGGCATATGTCTTTGGTTAATACCCTTCACTATGCATAGGATTTACTATCCAAGGGACATAACCAAGGGATGATGCTGAAGAATGGCTAAGAATGGGTAAGAATGGTTAATAATGGGGGTGTATAATAGTTCATAATGGCTACTAATGGTTAATAATGGTGATTAATAACAGTCAATTATGGGAACTGATATAGGGGTAGCTATGGCTAGTAACGGTTGATAGTGAATAACTATGGCTAATAATGGTTAATAAAGGTCAGCAACGGTTAACAATTCTTAATAATGATTTAATGATGGCTAGTGATGGTTAATAACGGTTCATAGTGGTTAGTAATAACCAACAACAATGGTTGATGACGCTTAGCAATGGTAGATCCAGCTCTTTATAAATCATCCCCAGTTTGCCTGCTCAATGGCTGGTGACTCATTCCACATACTGGTGGATTATGAACAAGTGGATGCAACATTATTGGCATATAAGCAATGACATACCTCTGACATAACACAGGGCATCGCGTAGGGGTAAGAAAAATAATAACTAAAGGATGTTCATGTACAAACAACTCTATGATGCCGGAATACGGCCAATTCAGTTGTACTATTTATGCCATTTGCACTGATCCACACTGTTCATATTGTTCATGCACTTTGTATGCCACTAAGCACTAATGGTCTTTACACTTAAAAGAAACACCTATCTACATTTAGGCTCGTACGTGCCATCATATTCATATTCGCACTATTCACTGCTAATCAACTGTGATAAGCACATAATTTGCGAGAAACAAACTCTTGATTGTTACAATTTACCATAAATTGACTACTCATCAGCCATCAATAAACAACCTATATCCGGTAGTCAACCATTTATCAGCCATCAATAAAACCGCTTTCGATTCTTCACCAACAAAAAAAACATATCTTACCCATCCATCAATAACACCAATTTCTTCATCATCGAAAAAATCATTCCCTGGAATCCTGAAGCATCAACAAAACCAAACTTGTTCACCATTTCTTACCCCATCTTACCCTATCTTACTCCACCAAGGAATCATAAACCATTTCTTGGATTCACCTCTAATAAAACGCATTTCTTAAGCATTGATCAATGGGATTGATGGTTAGCCACTAATCTTCACCATTTGGCTGTGGGTCAAAACCCTTAGTCCCCCTGGTTCCCCTATCATTAACCATTGTTTTCCCTATAGTTTTGTTGGTGATTACCCACCATTTTTGGTTAGTTAATATTGACCCATAGCCATATAGCTGGTATATCGCCTACTATTGTTGCTTATTATCCCCTATTATGAACCATTAACCAGCTATAAATCACCATTTTTGCTTAGTTAATATTGACCCAGCTCGCCATTTCTCGCTTCACTCATACCCCCCTCTCTTTCAGCCCTCTCTCGAAGCCATCATTCACCACCCGCCCCTGGAAGCTCCTGGCACCGTTCCCCTTGGCCTTTAATGAACGATGTGGGCCCAACGGCGGCGGCCTCGCTCCCTCCCACCACCAGCTGGTGGTGGTTTCTACAAAAAACAGGTGTACTGTACCCACAAACCATCCAATATGAATCATTCTCAGTTTCAAACCAACCATTTTTGGGGGGGTTCCCAAAATTGCAAGAACCCCCCCATTTCTTGCCCCATCTACGTAGCTCTTGGATAATTTGCCATGGCAAGTTGCACCCTACTGAGGTAGCTGGCAGTGGGTCAAGACCCCGAGTCCCACTGGTTCCCCATCACTGACCAGCACGTTCCCGATGAAATTGTTGGTTAGCGTCCCCCATTATTGCTTGGTTAACTGCTTGATCCATAGCCATGCTCAGCCCATGGTTCGGACCCACAACACTTCACCGTGCCGTCGCCAAGTCACAAGCCCTCTTGCTGCGCGAAAGCCTCGGCCTTGTCCCAGGGCACTTGGCGCTTCTCCTCCATGTCGGCCTCGGCTAAGCTGGTGGTGAAAACACCGGGACGCTGGTGGGCAGAATGGATACCTGGTGGATAGGTTGATACATGGAGGTTCCTGAAGTCATAGGGGACCCCCAAAGTTATGGTTGGTTTACTACTATGAATGGTTGATATTGGATGATTTGTGGGGTCCTCTATTTTCAAAAACCACCAATAGGCTGAGTATCTTGATATGCTGCAGGTCAGCCTCAGCACCGAAACCAACCTGGTCTGATACCCGGTTGGTATATGCCGAGTATGTTGATAACCTGCAGGTTTACCGCGATGGCCAGTTGGATTGTGATATTGCGACGGCATTAGATACAGGCTTATGATGCACCATTGGTAATGAAACATTGTATTGTTAGTCAGCCTAGTCAGCTTCAAGGTTTCTCGGCCATTGTAGGGATAATAAGAATGGCTGGCTGTAGGTTGGACGTTCCCCTACCATGTTGGTCATAATTTTCTGTCTAGTACCTGGACCTGTGTAGCAGTGTGTCCGACTGCACGCATGATGATAACTGGAGCTACATGTACCTGGGGGTCAGAACCCATTTCAAATTTCATGGTGGCATGATATTTTCCGGACTTCATTATCATAGCACCTATATTCCAGCGGTTGAAAAGAATCGGCCAGTTGACAACGCTCCTCTGTGGCAGGAAGCGGCTTGACATGCACCCACCACAAAGAAAAGCCATGAACAAAAAACTATAACATGTCATGAAATAGTGGCTGGATTACGCCAAGAAACAAACAGTGACGGGATAGCCTATGTGACAACAAAAATATGGATCTATCGACGGAAGCTATCGTGATGCTTGCTTAGTCCTTGGAGGTATTTCCACAGAGACCCCCGGTCATGTACACATAGGCATATTATGACGGCATGTGCACTCTGCACAGCCTGGGGTAGCTGCAACCCAAATAACGAACTGCGGGTGGAATTATAAGATAAAGGGCCGCCCAATGCTACCCCGTGAACTTTCCCCATCGCAATATGACCCGAGGTCAAAATCAAAACAGCCAGCTCGTTATTGACCCAATCGAATTTATGGATGGCTTTGACCCATTCCAGGTGCATCAAGACGACATGAGACCCGCCACAAAAGGTAGTTTCCCTACCTGAGAGTGGCCAGGAAAGAGATGGGGCCACGCACCATGAACATTGAAATCCCCAGACTTTCGCTTCCAGTGCCGGCCCTGCCTTATTTGCTGCCAGCGCAATGACAATGTTTGGATTGGTACTGGTTGACATGACCTGCCGCACGGGTATGACTCAGCCAATGTGGAGCTATTCCCTTTCAGCGCGATGCATGCTGCAAATGCAGGGGTACATATGATAAATATGTATTCAGATATCTACATGTAAATATTGAAAAATGTTCAATCTTTATTAAACGCATGGCCATCTATCGATCGATCGATCTATGCGAAGCAGAAAAGTGAAGAGCAGGTAAAACGGGCAAAACACAACTCAACGTAAGAGCAGCCAGCGCTGCCTGTAAATGGCTGGCCGAAGAACAGATTGTCACAAATGATCTCACATGGTAGTTTCTCAAGACAGGGAACCCCAAAATGATTGGTTCATCGCTATAGATGATCAATAAACCGGATGATTTGTGGGCACCCTCATTTTGAGGAACACCTAAATGATCTCAAGTGTATACTTCAGGAAGATTGTGAGATAAAATGACAGTAAAGGACACACAACAACAGCAAAAGGGGTACCAGGACAACAACAAGAAGAACAAGGACAAAAGCATTCAAGGATTTGACCGGCAAACGATGAGGGTAGATCTTGGCTGCTGCACATACCACAGTTGGAGAACATTGATTGGCAAATGTTTGGAGTCCGGAACGTGGTACAGGCACCGGTGTGAATGGTCTAAAATGGTACCGGCAACCAGCATGTTCTATGGTATAAGCAGTAAAACCATGGAACGTTTTACAACGATCTTATTGGTAGGTACTTCATATCCCCCAGTATAGGTATTGCGGTAAGTGAACCACTAGAGTACTAGCGACTATTGAACCATGGCTGCCTTCACCACTTCGCACTTTCACTGCTGATGGAAGGAACCTTACACCACATGGATGAAAACCATATTTGACACCATCTGGATCTATATGATGGGATCATATAGGATATCTATATAGATGTATGATGGAACATCAAGAAACATGGTGGTTTCTCACAATAGGGGTGCCCCTAAATCATCCTTTATTCACCATTTACAATAGAAAACCAACCATAGCTTTGGGGTTCCCCTATGGCTAGAGAAACCACCACATGAAGAAACCGCCGGTCCAAAGCGGTTTCGCACGGATGCTCCAGGCCTGTCGCACCCACTCTTGTGCACGCTCAAAAGTCACAGCGTTGGTTTGGTCGTAGACCACCACCGCTGCAGAAGCACCCCTGGTCACAGCGTTCGCGGCGATGTTCACCGGGGTGGTGATAGCTGGTTCTATACCAAGGGCGGTTCTGCTAACTGGCTGGTTACATACCAACCGTGGTTCGAATACAACCAGGGTGGTTATAACTACACCAAGGGTTGGTTATACACCAATGGTTATGGCTGTGACTGGGGATTCACCAGCCAACTTCGAGGTTAGAATCCCCACTTCATAGCTGATTGGGCATGAAAACCATGAATTTAGGAGTTGGTTCAGCTAGCTTTTTGGTAGGTTCTGACCATGGTTCTGTCTCCGACGGTATAAACGCAGCACATCAGCTTGGTGGCTTATAGATCCCTTGCTAAAAATATATGTTTGGTGGTTATATGGTAAATCAATCATATCCCAAAAACACTAAAAACCTAAGTTAGTGGGTATAAGCCATCCAGTCAGCCAAGAGCCGATGGCGTAGCTTAAAAGGACACTTCGAGGCGATTTGTGGTGGTTTCTTAAAATAAGGAGCCTCAAAAATGGTCGGTTTCTTGCTAACAAATGGTTTGTTTATTGCTACAAATGACTAATTTTGGATGATTTGGGGGTAACCCTATTTGAGAAACAGCCATAAAGTGTAACAATTGCTTTTTTTGTTTGAACTGATACGGATAGCATAGCTCGCAAGGATTAGAACTGGCTTTCAATTCGCAATCCAAATATATTGATCACAGAATCATGAAGTGATGATAATGATGATAATGATAATGCTCATAAAAAAAATCGAACAAGATCAAGAGGGTTGCGTCCGCAATAAACAATCCCTGTTGTTCCAAAGTTCATCGCCATACATCACCAACTTACCATTGACAAATTATATCTCAATGATGCCTATACTTACGCACCACATTCCCCCAGTACTTCCGACTCACTGGTGCCACGGAAGCTGCGACCTGTAGTACATCGGCGCTAGGCTTCGAAATCGTTCCTGCCCAGCTGTATCCCAAATTTCGAATTTCACCTGGCTGCGCCAGTTGCATTTTGGCAGTGAGTATGACGGTTTCTGATCAACGCTTGGTACTGGCCATGCTTCAGCAGCATGCTGAATTGGGTTGGTGGATGATTCCTAATTCCTAGTAGTGGTAATGCTTATATACATAAAGATGGATAATAGTGGATTGCAGAGGCCATCAATAGTCAATCATGCTTTGAAACAGCGAAAGGTGGCTAAGAGTGGTGAATGACGGCTCATGGTAGCGAAAAGGAGCTAATGATGGGTAATGTGGTTAACAACGGTTCATGGTGACGGGTGTTTCGTGACTGGTTGCGAAGAACAGGTTGAGACATGTTCATGCAACAACAACAACAACAGGTGTATAGAAACGGTCAAGTATAGAAATGGTTAGGTATACCATCCCCAAAAAATAAGTTGGGTATAGAAAAGTTGTACCCCTAAAACCATCCCAAAATGATCATTTGCAGACGGGAAATCACCGATGTTGGTAAACAAATCCAACAACAAATGGGTCGAACGGCCACTCTTCACCAGCGGAAACTCGAGCCACTTCGAGTCCGACGCGGCTTGCCAATCAGAATGCGCTCTATTCTGGAGGTGGGGGTGCTCACTGCGATGGAATCAGCCAGTGCCAACAGTCGACTGTTGCAGCTTGTTCCATCAGAGAGTTCCCCAAAAAAAGCAGCTGCTAGTAACTAGTAGCCCGGGGATCGCAACCCTTCAGCAGCCACGAACAACCATAAGATACCATTAGCATATCGCCATGCTGACTTAAACATGGTTGTCTGAATGGTGGTGCTCACCACCCCGTCATGAAAAATATGCGCAAGTCAATCAACCATTTGTGAATAATCACTAGGGAAAATAGAAAATGTCAATCAAACCACCAAGCAGAATAAGTTTATTTGCATATATCACCTCAATATTGTCCGTATAACCAACCATTAGTCTGTTGAAAAATATTACTTGGAAAAAAATATGACTGGTTGGTGGTTGAACCACCGCTATAGAAAAATATTTGTCAACCAACCATTTGTTAATGATTACTAGGAAAAAAAATCTTTGAAACCCCCAGGCAGTCAGCTATTTAACCACTATTGTAGATTATTATCCCTAATTACTAACCACTATTAACCATCATCAACCATTACTAACCATTATTAATGGTTGCTTTGTGGCTAATCTGCCTGTTGCTGATCTGGTCGTTGTATGCCAGGGCTGGTTGACCCCTGCCTGTCGGCCCCTGGACTCGATGGTCTTGGTGTTGAAGGCAGCACCAACGGTGGTTTCCTGGGAGCACAGCACAGCTATGGTTGGTAACACGGGGTTTAATGTAGCCAACAACAGTAGAGTATCTACTGGTGGAGGATGATGATGATGATGATGATGAGGAGGAGGAGGATGAGGAGGAGGAAGATGGCGTGGTGATATGGTCCGATTCCAGAAGGTTTGATGTGATGCGAGATGAAATCATACGGATGATGCCATGATCGGGGTGAACCTTTCCAGACCTGTCAAGCTATAGACACGCAACTTCGAGATTACGACTGCGAAAACGAAGAATTCGCAAAGAAGTGACAAGGCAATCTGACTAGATATTGAGATTATAGATTGCCTTATCACTCATAAGATTCATACTTCCTACATTGAAGCTTGAGTTTAAAAGTGCGAGTGTATCGCAAGAAATGTGCCACAAGTCTTCAGGTATAAAATATGAAAACACTGATAGACAAAGCATGAATCAAAAACACATGTCCCCTTAGACTGGCAAGGGAACAACGTAACATGTCCGCAGTGAGAGGGTGCAATACCGCACAAACAGCTAAAAATGGAAATGGCAGTCACTTGTCCTGCAGTCATGGTCATTGGAAGGACGGAAGGACACGTACTGTACTTCGAGCACATACAAGCGACCCCTGGTTGGATGTCTGAAAATACTGAACTCAGCATATGAACCCATGCACAGCAACCTTCCATCACTTTCCCATGTGCGGAGACCAGCATCTCACAGAAATCTGAGGTCAGCTTTCCCATGATTTCTTTCCGCTCATGGTAGCTCCTGGCCTTCCCCTTTCAAGGTCTAGGGTAACCCAACTCACTCTCGGCTCCCAGCCCCTCACCACCATGCCGTGCTAACCTGTGAACTCAGCTCAGTGGCAATTTCTTCGGAGAACTTGTTGTGCAGAAACCTCATCAAAATGCTGGACTTCCCCACCGAGGCATCCCCCAGCAGGACCAGCTTAAAGCCCTTCCGCGGCAACGTGCGGGCAGCGGCGGCATCGCTAAACGACATGGCAAACTGAGCACCGGAAGTGACGGGAAAGAAGCGTTGATGCTGATCCCATGAAGCTGACTATGAAGCGATGGGAAGACCAGGTAGTAGAAGGATTTATGATGTATGGTTCATGGTTATGAATACCTGATTTGTAGGATTCATGATTTTTTGGTTATACAATATTTACTTGTAATGTATGATGTAGTCATGTATGATACCAGGTATGATGTCTAGTATGAGTCAGTATGATGCCCTACCATGCTGCAATCATCCCTTGGGCGCTCCGAGTTCACTTGAGAAGAAAAAACATGGAGCCATCTCAACTAAAATACCACTCTTCTGATATGGCCATGGGTCAATATTAACCAACCAATAATGGGGGATAATGACCAACCAAACCATAGGGAAAACAATGGTTAATAATGGGGAACCAGGGGTACAGGGTTTTGACCCACAGCCATATGTTCTGATCATGTTCAATGAGGGCTCTGAAAGAGGGTGCTGCGTATCTTCCTGGAGACGCTTTGGCTGCAGAATGTTCTGTTTTGTCTTCAACTTGCATCCTCTCTGAACTGTACAGCATTGAGTCAGCAGCGACACACGCGTATGGTGCGAATCGTATGTGAGCAACATAGAGTTTCCATTTGCTGATTGCCGGAAAATGAAATTGCGAGCATCTACATGCCCACAACATCCCGTAGCTATTGCCTTCAAATGGCCCAGCTCTTTATAATTGAGTTTCACTGTGTTTTTTCCTCGCCTTGCTTTGCTTAAAAAATGCTTCCTCCTCTTTATCCCCGATATCCCCAAGTCCACTCTCATTAAGACCAAAGGAGTCTTGCACGGTTGAAAGACCCGAGCCTCCAGAGTAATTGCGTAACGATTGAATGATTCAGCCACGATTGAACGCAATCAACACACAGTGTTAGAGGAATGGTTGAATCCTTTGTTTCTCGATCCATGTATCATACCTAAAGTGCTTCTACCATGATTCATAGGGGCTGGAAACCAAGCCCAGTTGCAACTATACTGGTTGGTGTTGCTTCACCACCCCTATGAAAAATATGCGCAAGTCAACCAACCATTTGTTGATGATTACTTGGGGAAAAAAAGTCAATCAAACCACCAAGCAGAATAAGTTTATTTATATATCACCTCAATATAGTCTGTATAACCAACCATTAGTATGTTGAAAAATATTACTTGGGAAAAATATTACTGGTTGGTGGTTGAACCACCGCTATTAAAAAATATTTGTCAACCAACCATTTGTTAATGATTACTAGGAAAAAAATCTTTGAAACCCCCAGCCAGTATAACTGGAAGCACTGCGGGCCAGGCCTCGCCGATAATCTGAGCTTCCAACGTCCCCTCGATCGATCTTGTGATGCATCGCGGCCAGAAGCTCCTGGCGGGGCTCAGCGCCATGGCGAGGCGGGCCATGGCGAAACGCAACGAGCCATGGCCGGCGAGTTGGATACCCCTGGCGAGTTGGATCAATGGTTAACTAGCTGGTTATATAGTGGTTATATAGTGGTTAGTACTAGGGATCATAATCAATCATACTATGGGTCAAGCAGTCAACCAACCAATGATAGGTGGTTAATATGCTTAATGATAGGGGATGATGACTAAGAATTATACGGGATATATGCCAACTATATGGCGAGTTGGATCAATATTGACCAACCAATTTCATGGGGGGATAATAACCAGTTATAGTAGGGAAAACGTGCTGGTTCATGATGGGGGAACCAGGAAAACTAAGGGTGAACTGACCCATACCCACGTGGATTAACAATGATCAACATGGCCCATTAGCTGATTACTCAAATGTTCACAATGCATAACAATAGGGGAACATAACTAACAATCGTGGTTGAACAGCTAGTATGAGTGTTTCTTAAGTAGGGGCACCCCTCGAGATACGGTTGGTTTACCGCTATGAGCGACTGATAAACATCAATAAACTAGATGAATCCCCTGTTTTAAGAAACCACTACATGTATCATAACATTGCACACTCTGGATGATGGTAATTATCATCGCCGATAGCAAGATCAACAACCACTATTTACCAGCAAATCAAGTAGCCAGGATGGAGTTGGCTATCGTAGAACTAGTTCCTGTGGTGGTACTACCCCCAGTTCCCCGCCCTTGAGAAACCTTGTACCCAAGACTTGGGGTCCCTCCAGAGGCTTGCCCCAAGGTTTCCGTCACTTTTGGCTTGGCGATTGGCTTCCTCAAAAAAGTTGATGCATAATTTTCACTATTAAATTAAAATTGTTTATATAATAAAATAACTGGCGACTAATTTTAAGTTGCCAGTTTAATAACATAACATAACCATTCCTCAATTGGTCGCTACTGGGGGTACCGCCTACCATGAGCCAAACACCATCTGGTTATGTCCACCACGCCGTGACTTGACACGATCAACGTGACCGTCAACTCATCAGGGTTCCACATCCCAGCGAGAGGTGGACGGTGTCCCTCAACATTTGAAAACCCACATGGGGGGGATTCTGAAACCATGGGAAACCTATGATAAACTTTGGTTGGTTGAATAACTGGGTATAACTGGATATAACTTTGGTTGGTTGAATAAATAGGGAAACCTATAATAAACTTTGGTTGGTTGATGACTACTTATGGATATAACTGGGTATTAAACTGAATGATTTGGGGGTCCCCGATTTTGAGAAACCATCCCATCAGTTGAGCACGCTTGGTGCTGGAGACGGTCGGCTGTGGATCAAGGGCCAATGTGAATCTCCCACCAATGACCAGTCAAGTGTGAACAACCATATGGTGGTCTCTCAAAACAGGGATCCCCATAATTGGTTGCTTGATTGCCTATAAATTGTTGATCATTAACTAGATTATGTGGGGGTACCCCTATGGCTTGAGAAACATCCATAGAATTGTTGATTTACGGTCAATCCTTGATGTTTTTTGGGAGCCGCCTCCCCCAGGGTCGTCTCCTCCAAATTACTGCGAGCAGCGCTGGGTTTCAGAAGTTTCAGAAAGCGAACCTCAAGGGACGATGGGACGATAGGACGATATGGGAGGTACGTGGGCGCAACGCAGGCTTTGAACGTACCAACAATCAAAACTATAGGGACGATGCTAAACCTCCAGGAATCCCTCCTCAACCTGACCATCAATGACAACTAGGTTGGTACCAGGGACAATGACAAAACTCCAACCAACAACATGTGGTTGTGTGTCCCTGGTACCCTGATGAACATCCCGGAGATGACCAGTCCCTAGCCTTGGTGGGATGTTCACCTACTACCCCTCTTGGGACCGTTGGTTTTGATCACTGTGTCGCCTGCTGATGGCGCCGCCAGAGCCACAGGACGTGTGGTCTTAGGCAATGGGGGGTTGGTTCCGCCATGGTGGTACCTACAATCACCATCCAGCTGTTCAGTTTGCGAAAAGCATTTCTGGGTACACCATGGCGAACTGGACAAAGACACTGCTTGGCGCTTGTTTCAGTCCTGCCTAGTGGAAATGGGAAACCAATCTGCTGTATCTTAAGGTAAACCACCTCCCTCAATACCAGCTCAATGGTTGTTGACCATATGGGGTACCCCTAAATCATCCTTTATAAGGCCTTTGCAATAATGAACCATCCATTGTGGGGGTTCCCTATGGCTTGAGAAATCCCCATGTCAGAAATGGATCTATGGATCTCTCATTGCCACGATGGCACTGGTCTGCTCTCAGCAACTGACTGGTAGAAATCGAACTTTTGGCAGGTATACATTAATTAATGCCAACCACGGATGAAGCTAAACCCCTGCTTGATTAATAGGGGGTATCCCCCATCCCCCAAAAGATTTGGTTTCTCTTTAAAATCATATCATCATATCCCCTGAATAAGTAAACCTTTAGAATTTATTAATCCCAGGTGAATTTTCACCATTATCATTGCCAAAAATACTAAAATTCATTCTGGGCCTTGCTGGGAAGAGCCATCACAAGTGATCCCCAACGAGCCAACAAAGGTAGGCCACCGCAGCTCAGCAGTCAAATGTCCAACAGCTCAAGCGCAACCCTGGGGGCTCTAGCAACAAGGTCGGTAGCATCGGTTGTGAGGGACTCGAACTTCTTGGGAATGATGGACCTGCAGTGTCAGAGAGAGACGACCTTTTGGATTGGCCGATGTCCAGCGCAAAAATTGCGATGTAGCGAGACAGTTGCTTGGTCCATTGGATGCTTCGTTTGATTTGACAAATGGTTTTGTCACGTGGTGGTTTCTCAAAATAGGGGTACCCCCAAATCATCCAATATTGACCATTTACAGAAATAAATCGTCTATTCTTTTTGGGGGGTCCTTTTTTGAAACAGCCACATGTTCACCAAGTGATTGAACTTGAACACCATGTGCCCTGACCCTGTGCAACCTGCGAATCATTTTGCAACACGAAAGGGCCGGGATAGGCAAGATGCGAACAATAATATTGGCCAAGCCGAATCCAACCTATCAAGCGAGCACGCAAGTTTGCAGCACTGACTTTGCAAAAGTGGTGAAACGCCGAGCCATGGTGACAGCGACAAGATCGGGGGTCCCTGTCATCAACAATGGTTGGACGCAGCTGAATTCATCCTTTCGATATCCAACCATCAGCCACTGTTGGATGACCATCTCCCAATCTTCCACCATCTTGTCTTCCACCATCTTTCCACAGCACACCCACCCCTCCGAACTGGTTGAATTCCCGACGAAAAACCAGGCTTTACCCATGCCATCCATGGTGACACAGCTGCCAAGCTGCCAATCCCTGGTGAAGGCTCCCAAGGCTTTGGCCCCGCGAGGGGCACCTGCACCTCAGAAGTGACGGTGCACACCTGCAAATTGCCAAGGAGAAGTCATCGATCCATTTAGACATAGAAAATTTCCATGTTTGCATTGTTTGTCCCTGAAATCTAGCGTGGAAATCCCTGAATCATCGTCCCACTATGCTGGAAAACGCCCAGAAACCTTGCCATGTACGAACAAACTGGACCAATCGCAAGAACCTGCCGCTTACCACGAGCCGACAACGACTGGGACTCCGACGAATCCACTCGACGAAAAGCGAATGCATCATGATGGGCTCTGAAAAGGTCCTGCGGTGAAGCAACGACTTGGCACTGACGAAGCCGACTGACGCTGTTTGTGCAAGGAGGGATCCGGGCAGCTAGGGGATGACAGCATGTCAATCCATTACCAGGTGGCTTCTTGAAATAGGCAACCTCCAAGTCATTGATGGTTAATTACTGTAAATGCTTAAAGGATGATCTGGGGGTCCCCTTTGACTTGAGAAACACCCACATGGCAGTGGGAGATACATGGAAGTACATATTAGTAAACCACCCTCAATTTTGCCATCAATTCGTGATCTACCATCAAACATAGG
Source organism: Symbiodinium kawagutii (assembly GCA_009767595.1). Lineage (NCBI taxonomy): Eukaryota > Dinophyceae > Suessiales > Symbiodiniaceae > Symbiodinium > Symbiodinium kawagutii. The sequence continues at coordinate 252,882 of VSDK01024294.1, forward strand.
GGTTTGTTGATATGGATCTACCAAAGCATGCGGCAGTTCACCCTAAGATTAGCAGTGAGAAAGCAATAGGACTGCTCGAACTTGAAGGCCATAAACGGTTTAGCCCATGTATATCCATGAGCCTTGTAACTTCACAACAACAACAACAACAACAACAACAACAACAACAACAACAACAACAACAACAACAACAACAACAACAACAACAACCACAACAACAATAACAACAACGACAACGACAAGGACAACAAAAGGAAACACACATACAAACGACAAGAATCGACAAGAACACTCAAACAATTGCAACAAATAGCCACAATAACAGCAGCAGCGACAACAACTGCCACAACTACAGCAGCACAGCCTGATTGCTGGAAAAAAAAAAAAAACATCCGCAAGGTGAACCGGTCCCGTGATCGCACCACCGACGGGCAGCAAAGGAACGATCCAACTTTTGTACGTACTCCTTCTGGTCCTGAGCACCAAGGTTCCAGCAATGATGACTAACAATGACCAATAGGCCAAGGATGGCTAGTCTACGATAAGCTAAGGATGGCTAGTCTACAATAAGCCAAGGATGGCTAAGGATAATGGCCGCTAATGGCTAATGACAATGACCAATAGGCTAAGGATTGATAAATATGGCAAAAAAGGAACGGCTAATAAGGTTAAGTAAAGAGGGTGATAATGCCTAACGATGACGGCCAATGATGGCTAATGATAATGACTACCAATGGGCTAATAACAATAAAAATGATTCATAAGGGTTGACAATGGTTCATCGTGTCTAAGAATGGCTTACAATGATTGGCAATTGTCTGTGGTGTGTGAACAATTGTCGAGATAGATTTATGATTCTTGATGATGATTATGGGGCTTAATGTTTGCTACCAATGGTTATGACCAATGTCATGGTCAATGATGGTTGTTAACGGCTAATGAGGTTTGATAGTGGTTGCTGTTGCCGGGTCCACAGCCACTGGAGTACCCTGTGGCTTACCATGCTGACCTGGGGAAGCATCGTTACATGGACAAACAGGACCTGAGATTTCGAACCAAACTCCACAAGGTGGATTCCTTGCCTAAAGGGTTCATTGGAAAATATTGGAAAATATGATTCAATTTATCTATTGCGCTGATCAATTTCTGAAACTGAGGAGAAACGATGAGAAAAGCTTAGGAATTGATCAATTTCTGATGAAAAACCTGAGAAAGTATCTGAAAATTAAAATGAGGCATTAAATTTGGAGTTCGATAGATCTGTTTACTTTTCGGTCGTGCCTTTCGAGGTTGCATCTCAAACGTCAGGGGTCCAAATCCCCATTATCATGAGCGGGGATTTAATCGTCTAGCCAAAAAATGTCTGAATGTTCTAAACGTGGAATCAATTGATTATGGCGACGCAAAACGTGGAGCAAAAACGTTGAGCAAAAACATTAAGCAAGTGAACGTAGTGCTATGCACCCCCGTATTGGTTGGTATCCGATTGTCAAATCAGTGGTTCACCAGTTTAGCATCTGCAAGCCGCAGCTATGGTGCTTGATCCACAGCGCTTTGTTGGTCAATCATTGGAACCGCTTCTGAATATGTGTGAAGGCTTGAACCAACCAATTTCATGGGGGATAATCACCAAACATTTCACATGGGGGATAATAATATGGGTCAATATGAACCAACCAATTTCATGATTATCCCCCATGAAATTGGTAATCACCAAAAAAATCGTAGGGCAAACCATGGTTTTCACGACCACTGCCACATGGAAACAGGCGCCGCGGAGCTATCCCCAACACGAACCCACCACGACGGTGGCCTTCAACACCAACAAGGACGGCGCGCTGAAGGGATCCGGTGCCGTCAAACCGGCCGCGATGGCCAAGGCCTGTGGTGGTCATGGCCATGGCTGTTAGTAGTGGTCATGGCTGTGATTATTTAGTAGGGTGGTAACCCACAATGGGTTACCATAATGGGTGACAGTAGCATTTAGTAGTGGTCTAGAGCATCCGGTATTTGGCAAATCATGGGTGACCATTGGCAAATTGGTGAAGAAGAAACATCAACAAGAGTAGTGTTGAGTGATAATTGTTTCTACTAGTCGTCTATTGGATGTGATTGGCTATATGGGTGTTTCTGAAAATGGGGACCTCAAAAATGGTGGGTTGATTACTGTCAATGATTGGTATTGGATGATTTGGGGATGCATTTGTCTTGAGAAACCACTTTGTGGCCTTGGTGCTTACTGGTGGTTTACAAGGGTTTCAAAAATGGCCATGATTGACCATAGTGGTACATACGTATGATAGACCATAGTGCCCGCTAGTTGCTATTGGTGATTAATATTGGTTATTAAAATTTGATGGTTGATATAGTGGTCAATAACAAATGTGGTTAATTACAACCCAACGAGCGGGTGTCGCGTGACACGTCGCGCGCTTGCTCGAGAAAGGGTCGCCGGCGGCCAAATTCTAAAGTCATTTTTTCACTTTGCTTTCAAAGCATTGAGGGACAAGAGGCAGATCGAGCCCGCGGCCGGGTTGCTTGCAAGGCCAGGGACGGCACCACCAAATCAAAACGATGCCCCGCGACAATGGTCGTATTTTTCTACGCGCATCCAAAATGCTGAGGGGCTTTCAATAGCAGCGGCTACTATTCTGTTTCCGGCCTTTTTGACTACTTCTCTACTTACATGAGCTGCCGTCCGTATATTGCTGCTCGGATTTTTTAATCTTTCGAGACTTTGCTTCGATTACTACTGCTATCAATGTTTTTATTGCTCTTACTCTGACAGGACAACCATTCCTATAGTTGTGACGGTTGCTGCTCTCAGTGTTGCCGCTGCTATCACTGCTACCAAGACTCCTACCACCATGCTGCATCCACGATGGGGAGCACACGATATACGGGTAAGGTATTGCAGAGGAGACAAGGAAGCAAGTCACCCTCTTGATGGGGGGTTGAGGGTAGAAAACCAAACCCGTGAAAGGTGCAAGTTTGGATGGTTTGGGGCGGGCCTCGGTCACAAGAACCGCGCCCTCCCCTTCAACCCATCTTGGGGGGAGGCAGCCGTGGCACTATGGTATGCCCCAAACCCTAAACCAGTTGGTGGTTGAACCACCCCTATGGAAAATATGAGTCAACCAACCATTTGTTGAAATGACTATGGAAAATCATCAAAATGTTTGAAACCACCAACCAAATAGTGCTTGATGACGGCCAATCATGAACCACCCTTAACCACCCTTAACCACCATTAACCACCATTTTTTAAAACCACCATTCCCTATGAAACCAGAGTAAACCTTAACCCTAAACCATCATCAACCACAGATTCCTGCGCTGCTCTTGGGTGCCATACATCAGCTGGACCTCAGTGAAGCTAAACGACAAGCCATGGCTTTGTTACTGGCTATGCGGGTAGGGGCCAGAACCAACAATGGCCATACAAAGCTTATGTCATGATGAATGATGGTTTGTAATGGTCATTAATGATGGATCATTGATCAAGTTCTAGTTGAATCATACATTGCTATTTAATACTAATGACGAATGATGGTTATATAGCAATTTGATACTAACAATGGTTAATAGTGGTTGGTGTTCGGTTCTGGGTCAGAGCCATGCAAAAAGTGGGTAAGTAAACATCCCGATAGAGAGTAGTTTGGTCATCTATGAACAGCCCGGGGTACCGGGGGACCATTGACCAACCCACACATAGCATGATTGCTTGTTGGTGGCTGGTTACTACTTATGGGTATAACTAGTATTGCCTGATTACGACTTGCTGATCAATAGTTCATTAACACACGTCAACAACTGACAATATATTGTTGTCAACAACCAAGTGACCCTTAACGTTTGCAATTCAAACTAACCATCTATTACCATCCACTTAACTGCTTTGTAAAGCAAAAATTGCTATAATTTGACTATCGACATTGGTTATCAAGCATCAACAACTAGTCGTGGGCTATTCATGTTGATTTCACATGTTTGGTTGTCAATGGTAGATAACTAATTTTCATCATGAAGGAGCTAAAAACTGCAGCATACGAATTTGGATTGGGTACAGACCTGATGGCATGGATTCAACCATCAATCATTGATGGCTGGTGTAAAAACATCCATGAATGATTGAGGTACGCAAACACAATGGTTTCTGTTGGTCGACAGTCCTTGGCTTGGACATGCTTGGACATGAGCTATCGGCAAGTTGTAAGCATCCAAAAGTGGAATAGCTATCGAGCCTTCGTTTTAAAGGTCCGCCTTCGTTTTACAGGGTTTTCACAATAGTCGGTAGCCTTCGTTTTAAAGGACCGCCTTCGTGTTCAAAGGTTTTAGCATGTTTTAGCCTATATTCCACTTCAATACATCTACTGAGGCCATTTTTTTTTGACAGTAGCTCACATTTTGATCGGATCTGACAGCTACCCAGTTCCCATTTGTGCACAAATTGCTCCGTGGAACACGAACAAGTATCCACGCAAAGAATGATGCGCACAAGGGAGTTGCATGGAAGCTACGAACAAGTGCAGAAAGTGTCGGCTAATCCAGCCGAAGCTACTGGTGAATCAGGCAAGCTTGTTCACCACCACCATCAACCACTATATGTCGCTAAGTATGTTTGCCTCTTTTTTAGGACATGATCTCTGATGCTCATCTGGTTGGTGGTTTCAACCCCTTTGAAAAATATTAGTCAACCATTTATTCACGTCCGCGCGACGACGATCCCGGCCGCGCCCCAACTCACCCTCGGTGCGAAGGGGAAGAACAAGCAAAAAACGCGGAAGCGCATCAAAAGCATGCAGCCCACAACTCCCCAAAATCAACAGCCCATTCAGACAAGCGATGAGATCTTCCCAAAGAGGCATAGGCCAGAAGTCGAAGGGCGTTTGGATGGATCAAAGCCAAAGCCCCATCAATCAGGCCACAGCAGTGTATCTTTCCGTTAGCCTTGCACCCATTTGAAGGGGCACCCGGCGTGATTGGAGAGACACCATGCTGAACACGAGAGGCAAAACAAACACTCTTTTTGATCAAGGTGGAAATGGAAGCTGGGGTGTTGGGAACCCCATTCAAGACAAGTCCACAATCATGAAATGCAAATGCAAGTTCGAGATAAGATGTCTTCGAATGCTGGTGCTTCTTCCAACGTAGATTAAGCAAGAAATCACGGATAATCACCCAATTATCATGTGAAAGAAGGGCAGGAGGCGCCCTGGACCCTGTGTCTCTAAATTTTGAAATCCAATTGAAGGAAGTGGCAACCGGGCGCCATTCCCAAAGAGGAAAGTTTTCTTCAAAAACACGGATGGGTGAGTCTTTCATCAAGATCGGTGTAGAGGGTGGTGCAACAGCGACTTCTTCACATTCAGTTGAAGGAGAATTTTCCGACACCCAAAATGGCAAGGTTCGTCAGCCAGAGCTGCCAAGCCGAAATTTTCTCTAAAAGATCTGCACTCATAATATGTTGATCACCGGACAGCACAGATTTAGCAACAGAGTCTGCCTGCTTGTTGCGCAAAAGATGTAAACCAGTTGTATTGTGAGAGATGGCAATGTTTTCGATATCAGAAAGGCAAGTGGTATGATCGATCAAATGGGCAGGTACCCAGTGGACAGTCAAAGGGTGTGGATGAAAAGATTTTCTCTGGCGCAGTAGCTCTAGAAGATAATTCCACCAGCTAAGGTGAGACCAATGACAAGGTACATACCCAAATTTGATAACAAACCGACATTGGGAAACAATGCTGTTACAATCAGAAAAAATAATGCAGCTACTTGGGGAGGTGGCAAACGCATAGACAAGTGCCCACAATTCGGTGGAATATGGGGACAAAGCCCAGTGAAAAACACGTCCGGAAGCAACAACATTTCCATCGTGACTAATAACAGCAAAAGATCCACGAGTAGCCCAAAAGTGCTTGTGGTTGAAAACACAACCATCAGTCCAAAACTGGCAAGAGCAACCATGGTGAGGGGACCAATCAGCAACTGGAATACTACTAAGTTCGGACATAGAAAGTCTAGTGAGCATATCCTGGTGTTGGATCTCAACCAAACCGAATACCCGAAAATTAGGACCGCAGTTAGGGGGAAAAGGAGGCTGCGGAAGCTTTTCTTGGACGACCCCGCACTTGGTTAAGTGCAAGGAAGTTTCTTTTTCAAGGCCACAAAAGCGACACATGTTTGCAGTGGTTTTTTCCACCGCAGCTCTTCGGTCATTTGTGGACATGCAACCCACCACGATGGTTTCCCAGTACCTGGTTTTCTTGCTGAGGTCGTTTGTTTTGCGAAATTCCCGGGTGACCGCAGTTGAGGCATCGTAGTCAAGGTGACCAGTGACAGGCTGGATGTCTTTCCTAATGCCAATTGCGGATTGTCGATAGCAGTAGTCCCGTGACAAAGCTTGAAGCACAGTTTTCATGTCCCGAAAGCACAAGTCCAAAATGGAAATTGGTGATGATCCAAAATAAGTCAAAAAGAAACCATCATGAACCGTGATATTGAACACTCGACAAGCCTCTTTGAAACGGTTAACAAGGAGATTAGGGGAAGGGAGGGGGCGTTCCCATTGGTTCTTCCACATTCCACGAAACTCCGGAGTGGTAGCCTTCAAAAAGGTAATGGTTTCCATAATGGTGGTATAAGCACGTGCAATGGAGGGATCGATTCTCCATGGTTTGGACAGGAGTCCAAGTACCAACCATTTGGATCTCCACATAGGTCGCTTGTACCAAACTGTGTTCAAAATGGCGGATTGAATTTTCTTAAGATCATCTTGGGGAACCATATTGATTTGTGGCATAAAAGAAATCTGTGGCAACAACTTAGAAGCTACCATGTGCTGCTTTACCTCGGAAGCAGCAGGTATGGCAGCAATTGCAGTGGCTTCGCATACAATTTTCATTGTTCTATCTGGTGGCCAGGAATAGCTCTGTCGAAGAGTCGTCTGAATCCTGGAACCAAGCACATCGATGGTGTGAACCAACTGCATCTGTGGCAAATGAGTTTTCAAAGTTTTTCGACCAGCAGGGTGCGAGCTCCACATCTGGCATTTGTGGGAATTAAGGAGCTGACCCGTTAGTTGGTCCCAAAGAATGGTAACAGACACTGCCTGAAAAAGAAGCGTTTGGTTAGCCAACTTAGTCCAAAGATAGCTATCATCTATAAAACTCCTAGAGTTGATCTGCAGCTGGTTCATCATAACCGTCCATACACACATGTGACAATTCATCGCAATCAATGAAAGTGAACACCCCTGGACAACTCCATTGGGGTGAGTGCAAGGTGCTGGGGAGGTCCACTCAAGATATGATGTGAATCTAGTCATCGAAGTGTACATGCTACTGAAGAAAGTGACAATGGAGGAAGGGACCCCAAGCGCCAACATCAACATCGCAGCAATGCAAGGAACGACTCTATCGAAGGCTTTCGCTTTATCGAGTTTAAGCCCCACAACTGGGATGGACGTGTTGCGGGCCTGATCAAGAGTCAGCTGGATCTCGCCTGATATTTGAGTCATCTTACGCCCTTTAATGGCTCCAATAACCTGTGGCGGCATGACATGCTGTTGCCACCGTACAAGGTGTTTGAAACGTAAGCTGGTGTAAGCTAAAAGAAAGTTAGGGAGGAGACAAATCAGTCTCTTATCCAAGGGTGTGGATTTCCCGGACTTATCTAAAAGGACCTGCCTACCCATTGTGCAAAGCTGAGGTAGATTACGGGTTCTCAGTTCGACATCTTGGAAAAATTTTGCTATGGCGTTCCAAATTGTGATTGGTAGACACATTACCTCCGGTGTTCTCCAACCATCCAACCCTGCTGCTGCAACGATCTTGCGAGAGCAGGCCTGCTGCATCAAGTTCTCACCAGAGACTGGGGGGACTTCCCAATCTTTGCGTATTGAAGCAACATATGGCCATACGAAATGAAGGAGTTTATGTGGGTCCTGGTGGCCTGCATTAACACTAAACACATCATCCCAAGAGTGCTGAACATGCTGAATGGCCTCAAGGGGATCGGTGAAAAGGTTACCTTCATGGTCACTAATATGATTAACAGTAGCGGGTTGGGTTTTGGTTTTAATCCACTTGTAGACAGAAGCATGGACGTTCTTACTAGTGGTTCCAAGAGTCATCTTTTTGATCCAATTTTGTATGCGTTTCGTTTTCTCTTTCGCTCGTAGCTGTGTGATTTCGTTATTGACAAATCTTAGTGTGTTTGCAATGGTTTCCAATGAGCACAAATCAGAGGGGACTGGAATGTCTGCAGATTGCAAAGCGGCTATACATCTTGAAGTGAGATTCCTTGTGTTCGAGGAATCCCTTGCCCCTGATGCTGTTCTCATGGATCTCACACGCAACTCCCCGAGTTTAGAACTAAGGCTAAGTAATTGTGAAATCCTGGCAGTTAGAGCCGATCCTTCCTTGGATTGGCCAGGACAAGGTTTTCTAAAAGTGAAGCGGGGCTTTTTGGCACGTTCTGCCAGTCCTTTTTGGAATTTGGCTCCCGATTGCAAAAGAGTTTGGGATGCAAATCGATTGATTGCATCCCAGGCTTTGTCATCATCCTGGTGCTGCATGTCGTGCTGGAAATTTGAAAAAAGTTCTTGAGCAACACGGTCTACTTTAGAAAAATCGATTGAACCGTCAACAATGGGGAGTTTCGAAAGATCAAGGGGTGCAGGCTTTATCCAAACCGGTCCTTGAACACACAATGCAGGCCAGTTGAACTCGGCAACGATTGGTGCATGTTGTCTGGCCTGTTCATAGTCAACCCAAATGTTTTGAAGTGCAGCTGCAGCTACACTGTTCAAGAAGACAGCGTCAATGGATGATGTATGTTCAGTATCACTCGTAAAAACAGAATTCCTAGCATAAGTGAGAGGCCTATTGGAGGGAATGTCACATCCCTGCGATAGAGGGTCAATCCAACCTCCATGGTGAAGTGCGCTCTGGATGGATTCAATCTGCGAAGGGTTGTCTTGAACATCTCCGCACAAGGCCACAGGAATATCACCAAATTGCGACGCAATTTCCAGCAATTGTTTCAGAATGTTATTGTTTTCTGTCTTGTTCTCTTGAAGCGACCCTGAATGAAGGTAAACGTTAAAACATAACAACTTGATCTTGGGTAGCACTTGCTGCCAAACACCCATGACACGCCCAGTTTTAAACAAACCATCCCACAAATCGGTTTGATCGTCGGAAGAGACAAAAGGGGTGGCAAGATGATGTTTTGAAAGAGCGGCAACCCCTCCATGTGGAGTCTTAAGTTCACCCGTGGATGTTTTTCGAAGGTCGAGCAATTTGCCTGGAAGCAGAGTTGCGTTGTTCTGCTTGGCTTCTTTGTGAAGCTTCTTGTCATTGAAGACACTGATTCTGGTCTCCTGCAAAAGGACTAAACCACTATCCCAGGAAAAAGGGGCAGGATTTGACTGAAGCGATCCGATGTTTGCTGTCCTCAAGGACCATGGAGGTCCTTCTCCCGGAAAACCAAGGGAAGCATCAAAATCATAGATGCTAAAAAGGCAATTGAAAGGCTCGCGATAGAAGTTAGTAGGCACAAAAGGTTTCTCAAGATTGCGGGCTTCGCCGCATATCAAAGATGAATTGGATCTGCTGCGGATGGCAAAATCAACAAGGAGCAATGCTAAATTTGTAGAAGGCCTCCATGACCCCAAATCCGCTAATTTAGAGGGTGTCCCAAAAAGAGGTTTTTGGAACCCCAAGAAGGCAAAATTGGGACACCCTGTCAAAAGGGTGGCTTCAAGGATCACGGCACCTTTTGCGAATCTAACAAGGAGCAACCTCGAAGAAGGCAGCAAACTAATAAACACTAAAAGGATTATGTTCAGATGAAGGCATCTGAACAGCCAGCAAACGTCAGACTGTCAAGCAGCTTTGTGCTGCTTGGGGGGTGGAGTTTCCCCCGTTGACCCTGGCGCAGGTCTCGGCTGAATGTGGTTCAGAACCTGACGAAGCTGGCTCTGAATGGCATCGAACCCCTGGTCCAATTTCAGCTCCATGCCATCCTGCCGTTTCTCAACCGAAGCCATGCGTGCTTCGAGCACGGTAAGCCTGGAGTCGTCAGGCTTGGATGAAGCAGCTGCTTCTTTCTCAGGTTTTTTGTTGGCCTTGGACTGCTTGATCTTTTCAATCTTGGGCATTGGCAAATCTTTCTGCGCAGGTACAATGACAATCTCACATGTTGACTGGTTGAATGCAGCGGCAAACTTTTCAACTTTAGGAGGTTCTGCAAAGCCGACTGTCCAGCAAATGACACCATTGGCCCGACTGCACCTCGTGGGCACTGCACCCAATCCAGTTGCGTGGTTTAATGATTTCACGACCTCCTGGGGATTGATTCCGGGGGGCCAACCGTAACAATTGAAAACCAGCCTCGGAGCGACTGATCGGTTCAGGTCTGTCAGGCGTGGGTCATTCGGAAGAAGTGCGACTCGGACATGTTCAATGGAAGCAGAAAGTGCTCGCACTGCCAAGCCACGCTTGGTGGAAACAATGCCTGCCCATCCTTTGTTGTCAGAACATGCTCTCAAAATGGTATCCTTTCCAACTCTGCTGATCTCGAAAAAACGAGGGACGACAGATACGTCGCTTGGTGGATCTTCATCTTTCGGAATGTAGTCGCGAACCAACAATTCCCCAATGCCAGATCTCGTCAAGAACTGGAGTCGCAGTGCAGTCGGAACACGAGCAATGACCTGCAGAGTGTGCACATCTTTGGAAACAATGATCTTCCTGAAGCCATACACACTCAGGGATTTGACGGGTGGAAATTGTTCAGAAATGCGCAGCTTGAAATGTTCCAATGGGTTGCTTGCGAATCCGTTGAAGAACTCCTTTGTGGCGATACGAGAATCGACCTCGATCACAAGTTCGGACACTGGTTCAAGAGTCCCTTGGTATGATGCTGATGGCAGTTTGTATTGAGACTTTCCTGAGATTTGAATGCAGACCACTTGTCTCTTGTAGACTTGTTTCAGCTGCTGATCTTCAACCGTGATCTCAAAAGGACCTTTGATGTTGCTTGGGAGGACATGATGAAAAGCTAAATGCTTGTCATTGGATGGGATCAAAATGGCAGCTGTTGATTGTGGTGTGCAAGCGATCATGTCTGCCAAACCTGATTTGTTGACAAAAGAGATTCCACCATGTGAAGCGAGTTGCTGCTTGGGGCGGCAAGTCAATCTCTTTCCGGCTTCATCAAGGAACGGATGATCCTCCTGCAAGCGAAGGTCCTCCCATTTGGCACGTGATGGAGTCTGACCCGCATGTTTCTGCGCATGCCACGGATCATACTTAGCCCATGGATCTTCTCCCTTGGACATTTCCTGGTCCTCTCCATCGTCAGCTCCTCCAAAATGAACATCGATCTCCCAGCTTTCTGGCGAAGACACAAATTGATCTCTGGCAATGGCAGCAAAGGAACACAAAGCCTTTGATTTGAGGCTTTCCGGTGATGGGAAGATTGTCTGGGCTGGCACTTCAGTGTTGAAAGCGAAACCAACCTGAATGGCCCACCGAAAGAAAATCGCCCAACCGCACATGTTCCATGGATATGTGAAGGCAATTGTTTCCACATTGAGGTCATTCACAGTGAGAGACAAACGTGTGGCAATGTGTTGCAAAATATGTGCACGAATCCTCATCGGTTCAAGTGAAATCAATCTGACACAACAAAGCCCTTGTGAGAAACCAATCTCAAGGGCACTCCAGTGGCCTTCGATCAAGATGATGGCCTTGAAGGGGTTTGCAAAATCAGGCTTGGCATCTAGGCAACGATCGACATCGCGAAAAACCGCTGCGAAAGCTGACTCTGAATCACCTTCCAACACCGCAGTTGAAATGGAAATCCCTGCATGTTGATTCAGAATCCTTGACAACCACTTGGCTTCATCCGAAGCAAGTTGAACTCCCTTGGACTGAAAGTAGGCCGACCTGATTTGAAAGGGATCAGTGGATTGGAAGATGGTAACAACATCTCCTTCCTGGATGCTCAAATTGGATGTGAAGTCAACTTGCTGAGCATTGATGCACAGGTTCTGAATGACAAACACGTCTCTCAATGCAACACTTGGGTTCCATGACATTAGTGAAATGACGGCTTTTGAATTTCTGTTCTTCGCATCAACCATCAACACACAAACTTGGTATGTCAACAAGGGCGGATGGACAAGGAAACACTGAATGTTCGGCAAATGGATGCATTGTGATTTTGCGATGGTGATTTCATGATCTGGAAATCTGGCTTTGAGCTCGAGTTCGGCAGTGCCCGGTGCAATGGTCAACAAAAGAGGTTCTGGCTGCTGTGGCACAAACACTGCGATCTGGATAGTGTTCTCTTGGTTCATGGGCTCAGGACACAGCGAGTCTGCATGGGCGATCTGGCCAAAGAGATCGACAGGTTGCACATGTTCATGTGAGTCAGTTGCGATGATCCTCTCAACAGTGCATGGTGAATCCAAAATGGTCACAGGGGTTGCAATCTCAGTACATGTCAACCGAAACAGCATTCTTGCAACCAACAAATCTCCTCTTGAAATATCAATGGTGTGGCCAACCATGTGACTCAAAAGAGCGGTCTGGTCAAAATCAATGCAACCAAGCACGAATTTGTTGAAAAATGAAATCCACACAACTTCAAGAAATCATGGATTTTGATGTTTTGAGTGCTGAGAGATTTCTGTGATTGCGCACAAGTGACGATGATTTCTCCTTCCTCAAAAATCTGTTGCATGATATGGAAATCATCGGCAAACCGTCTGTCCGGGACGATCCAGAAAAAATCTCGTCCACATGCGATGACACTGTTGTTTGCGTTGATGTGCCTATCCCAAACCTTGAGGACCAGGTCTTTGACCGAGTGCTCATGAAAATGAACAATTGCAAGGGCAAGTGCGATTGTGAGGGCGGCATGAATGACTGAAATGCTGTTGCCAAGATGTCGGAAGCAAATGGTCATCTTGGTGGCACACGGCAATGTCATGTCAATTGTGGTACCTAACATGGAGGCAAGCAAACAAGGGTCCATGAAATGAAAGTCACCGCCTTTCGGGAGAAGAGAGGCAAAGATGCCTCTTTCTCGTAGGCGTTTCTGAGACAAACCATGTTGTGACCCATATGATGCGCACAATGTCGGGACAGCTTCAAACGGTTCAAGGCACCTGGCAATCAATGTTGAAGCCTCATCTGTGGGAAGATCTCTCTTACCGCTCGGAAACAATTGGGGGTCCCCATAAATTTTGAGGAGTTGTGGGCTGAGCTTCAATTGTTCCTCAATAAAAGTTGGCAGCACAAATGAAAAAAGATCATGAGACCATGGGATCTTGTGAATGTCTAGCAATTTAAAACTGCCATGGAAGAATTCGCTTTCGACATCCTTCCTGGCCCAAATTGCGATCCATCTTTTCCTGTACATGTTGGTCAGATCCTTCATGTCAAAAACATCTTGCCAAACTCTTTTGAATCCAAACAGTGCCAGAATCGTCTGCAGAATGGAAAAGTGAGCATGGCCCGTGATTTTGTCCGCACACTCAAGTAAAATCAAAACAGGTTGACCGTGCTGGTGCGCAACTAAACTTTCGGCAAAAGAAAGCCCATTTTCGTCTTCCAATCCTCTTCCCGCTCCGCCTCGACTCCAAGATTGACAAGGTGGTGAAGAGGTGTGAATCAAATTGAAGGAATGTTTGCACAGGTTGAGCCAACAATGCTGGCTAACCAATCCCAAAACACCTGTGTGTTTATCAGGAACATCGTGAAGGGAGACTCCTTTGCAAAAAATCTTTGCATGAAGGTCACTTGCAAAAACTGCGATCACTTCCTCATCGCAGTCGACATGGACAGCCGACTGCAAGTTCACTGCCCCGATTTGCTCCAATGATACGGCAGCTCTGTGCCATCCACAGAAAGAGCCACTGAACAGGTGAGAAAAATGGCAACCTGAATCCTTCTGAATGTCCGCAATGACCCACATCACACTATCAGGAGTTTCGTGAAAATCATTTCCAAGGATGTGGAAATTCTTGAAACCAATCTTCTGCAACGGTTTGATGTTCGTAGGCTGGCTAAGAAAAATCGTAGACAGCACATCACCTTCAGAAAAATCAGGACCATGAAATGGCTTGAAAGGCACACATCTGACAGTCATCCTAGTTCCATCCACCTGAGTCACAATGCCAAAAGTTGGCTCAAAGGCGCGAGCCAAAATGTCCTTGAGCTTCGAATCCCAGGGAGAGCTGAGTCTCTTGCAAACTGAATCAATGGTATCCATGGCGAGCAACAATCAAGAAATCGCAAAAACCAAAAGGTGGCTGCTGCACACAGCAGCTTATTAGACGGTGGACGCTCCACAACGTGTGAAGTCGCCCACCCCCGGGGGCCACCACTCCCTGAGCTGAATGGGATTTGATCCAGAACAGCTAAAATATTAGTCAACCAACCATTTGAGCGACCTCCAGAATGAAGAGACCAAAAATTGGAATATCTCACATGCTTTCGGTTTTGGGAGTCCGCCTTCGTTTTTCGGGGTTTCTTGCAAAAAAACATTGCTATTCCATCGGAATACTAGCTGTACAGCCGGACCATTTGTTAATAGTTAGTAGTAAGGAACATTTAAAAAAATGAAACCATCAACCAGATTAAACTTGATTTCACATCCCGGTTCCAATTCCCAAGGTGGAGTGGTGCCCCTCTTTTTAGATAGTCTTGAACAGATTCACAGGCAGGAACGCTCTAAAATGTCTTGAAAACGTTGCCTAAAATGAGGTACACACCCCTCTGGCCCTCCCAAGATTGGACCGCTCTAAAATGAAAATTGGAAATCAATATGCATACTGGTTTGAGTTGATCAACCTGGCACGCGGACTCGAATCAAGTGTTCTAAAATGAGATTGGGTTTGTTCGAAAATTGAAAAAAACTCAACATGACCTCACTCTAAAATGTCCATTGGAAATTCATAGATTCCAACAGGCTTGGCACATTATGGGTTTACTTGATCCAGTCAATCTAAAATGAAGGACAAAAAAACCTTGTTCTTTTTGCTTGTTCTAAAATTTTGCTCCAGACCTTGACTCAGGTCCTATCATTTTAGGTCAAAAATGCACACGGGGATGATTTCACCACATACTCTCACACTCAAAAGCCGGCGACTGGATGCTGTTCACCCAAGCTCTGGCTGGGTAACCATCCTCCAGGCTGGGCTGCCAGGCATCCGAAGAAGCAACCCAGAAGAAGTAGCCGACAAATGCGAAGATCACATGGCAAAGCCTTGGACCAAGCAAGTTAACCAACAACAATGGCAATGGGTAACTAGCTGGTTAATGGTTAATAATAGGGGATAATAGGGATAAACACCAAAGATTCGTGGCCCCCTCCGGTTGTAGGTTGGTTGATGAGCCATGTACAAACTATAACTGCTGGTGACCAATTTAGCGTAACGGCAACACATGGAGGGCTCCAAAGTATGTACTGCCGCTGTCGGCGAGCAAGAAGAAACAGCGACATCCCGAACTAACTAGCGGAATTCAATGATAGAGTACTGTACATGATGTGCCAACATGATCATCATCATCATCATCATCATCATCATCGTCGTCATCATCATCATCATCATCGTCGTCGTCGTCATCATCATCATCATCATCATCATCATCATCATCATCATCATCATCATCATCATCATCATCATCATCATCATCATCATCATCAAAACGATTTCATATTTCTCCTCCTTTCCTCAAGGTACGTAAAAATCTTGGGGTCATAAAGCCTGATTCTTCAGCGATACCATCACTGCTGGCCCTGCCGGCCTCCCAAATGCCTGGCAGACCTCGACCTGCCCTGTGGCGCCCACGGACCACCCGAGGTTCCGGCAATGGCGATTTGTCCCAGAGGAGTGATCTCCGCATCCTTCGAGCGACAGGTGCGGCACTGGTGCCGTGGGGTGCCCGTGGCGGCTTGGTAACTTGGGGCACCGGTGGGGTATCCCCACCGCCAACAAAAGAATCCACTGTTGGCTTGCAAAAGAATGACAATTCTTATACGCCATTTCTGGATCAACATCAAACTTGGTAGTTGTCAACATGTCTCCTATGTGTTGGCGATTCTTTTCGCGGAAACTGGTTGGGAGGGTGACACGGCTAAGCAAACAAGCAGTTTGCATCCCCGGAGGTTGGACCCAATCGATAAGCCAAGTATGGCGGGGTTGGTCCACATCAGAACATCATCTGGGATGATCGCGCAGCGGCTGGGCGATGAAGATCAGGTGTAACCCATGTTGCTGGTCATATTCCAAGCTCGGAATATCACTATGACCAGTGGCTGTCATCCCGTGATCCCCTATCTTCAGCCAGTATGATCCACTCGAACCATTGTAAACCACTTTTTGCCATCACTCAACCATAGATTCGACATCAAGGATCAACTCAACATCAACCAACAACAACCAATCATCGATCAACATCAGTCAAATTCAATCAAATTCAATCAACCATCTATTCAATAGTATGAAGCAATGGTGACCAGCAACTGACCGCCATGAACCGTTATAAACGACCCAACTTCCTACATCTCCAAACCACGACAGACATGAAGCAATTGCACTTTCTTCACAGCTTGTCATGCTCCGACTGCACGGTCGCAAGCGTGATAGATGGATCTGCTGTGCAAACTTTGTCTAACAGCTGCCGATCGGGCAGAACCACGCGATGCTTGAAATGCCTGAGAGCATCCACTGCAAGGTCAGATCCCATGGCCCTTAAGCGCACCACTTCCTCCCCATCCATCCCGACACACCTTAAAATCATAGCATCTCCTTCCTGCAGAAAATCCAGTTGCAAAATTCGCTCTGGTCTCTTCGCCATTAAACTCAAATCTGCAACGCATCGAAGTGATGGAGACCCAAAGCCTAACCACTCCGTCCAGGATAGTGCCAACCGTGGAATTGCACATTGTCTACAGGCGTTGCCTCCACATGCAACAGCGGAGCCATCACTTCGGAGAAGCACGGTATGATCATGGCCAGCAGAAACCTGGGTGTATGTCACTCCGTCATCTAAAGGTGGAATTGAACATTGTCTACAATTGTTGTCTCCGCGTGCAACAGCGGAGCCATCACTTCTGAGAAGCACGGTATGACAATAGCCAGCAGAAACCTGGGTGTATGTCACTCCGTCATCTAAAGGTGGAATTGAACATTGTCTGCAATTGTTGTCTCCGCATGCAACAGCGGAGCCATCACTTCGGAGAAGCACGGTATGATCATGGCCAGCAGAAACCTGGGTGTATGTCACTCCGTCATCTAAAGGTGGAATTGAACATTGTCTGCAATTGTTGTCTCCGCATGCAACAGCGGAGCCATCACTTCCGAGAAGCACGGCATGATCATGGCCAGCAGAAACCTGGGTGTATGTCACACCGTCATCTAAAGGTGGAATTGAACATTGTCTGCAATTGTTGTCCCCGCATGCAACAGCGGAGCCATCACTTTGGAGAAGCACAGTATGAAAGTAACCCGCAGAAAACATTGGTCAGAGGTTTTCAAGCTTTTCCTGCGTCACTCGGTGCTCTTTGGCAAATGAAATATCGCCACTCGTTTTTTGCCTGGTGGTGGATTGAAGCTGCAGCTGCACTGATCACTTGAGCCACAATGCCGCTGGTTTGTTAACGCCATAGGTTTGCTACGACATGCCCTTTTTACATAAGAATGGAGTTTGAAACCGAACAATCAAACTAAATATATCTAATTGTAGGATAAACGCTAAACGGACAAACGCTACGAAGCCCCCAATCTGCACGTAATTTCGAACAAAACATTGTTTTCCTATGAACATTCTTTCGGACATCAATTGTTAGCATTTGAAGAGAACATGTCCATTGTCAAGCTGGACGTTTTCTCTTGAGAAGTATGGTCACCTTCGGATCAGCGCCACAAAGCTAGCATTGCGAAGATCACCCAAAGGATGACACCCCTTAACATAAACCATGGTTGACCCAAAACACTCCGTGTACAGTGTACAGTATACCCGGATGATCCAAAGAGCATGCTTTTCTCGTCCATTTCCCGGAAAAGACTATATGCCAGAACTTGGACGGGCCAAACTGAACTTTACTGGTCCAAACTTTACTCTGTGAGTTGCGCACTCATTTTCTTCAATTCTACTTACCGAACCACGTGTGTGGGCAAAAGCCCGCAGACCACGAACAAAGAAAAGACTTACCGAACCCCTGCCGGGGACCGACCCAATGCACAAGTGCGCCTGAACCCCTTCCAGGTGCAAGCACATACAAATCCGCACAGAATATAGAAAGTTTTGACCCACATTGTTAACCATGAACTTTACCACTGTTCACCACCTAATCAACCATCATCCACGGTCACTACAACATCAAAACAGCATCAGTCAACATAATAATCATCAAACATATAAACCATCAAAAAGCCAACAGTAAGCATCATTAACCATCATTTACCATTCATCAGCCATCATTAACCATCATTCATTAATCATCACTAAACCATCAAAAAGCCACCAGTAACCATCGTGAACCACCATTGACCATCACTAACCATCATCAACCATCATTAACCAGCAATTGATCATCACTAAACCATCAAAAAACCACCAGTAACTATCATCAACCACCTGTGACCATCATCAACCATCACCACCAACCAGCAACTAATCATCACTAAACCATCAAAAAAACACCAGTAACTATCATCAACCACCAGTGACCATCATCAACCATCACCACCAACCAGCAATTAATCATCACTAAACCATCAAAAAACCACCAGTAACTATCATCAACCACCAGTGACCATCATCAACCATCACCACCAACCAGCAATTAATCATCACTAAACCATCAAAAAACCACCAGTAACTATCATCAACCACCAGTGACCATCATCAACCATCACCACCAACCAGCAATTAATCATCACTAAACCATCAAAAAACCACCAGTAACTATCATCAACCACCAGTGACCATCATCAACCATCACCACCAACCAGCAATTAATCATCACTAAACCATCAAAAAACCACCAGTAACTATCATCAACCACCAGTGACCATCATCAACCATCACAACCAACCAGCAATTAATCATCACTAAACCATCAAAAAACCACCAGTAACTATCATCAACCACCAGTGACCATCATCAACCATCACCACCAACCAGCAATTAATCATCACTAAACCATCAAAAAACCACCAGTAACTATCATCAACCACCAGTGACCATCATCAACCATCACCACCAACCAGCAATTAATCATCACTAAACCATCAAAAAACCACCAGTAACTATCATCAACCACCAGTGACCATCATCAACCATCACCACCAACCAGCAATTAATCATCACAAAACCACAAAAAAACCACCAGTAACTATCATCAACCACCAATCAACCACCACCACCAACCAGCAATTAATCATCACTAAACCATCAAAAAACCACCAGTAACTATCATCAACCACCAGTGACCATCATCAACCATCACCACCAACCAGCAATTAATCATCACTAAACCATCAAAAAACCACCAGTAACTATCATCAACCACCAGTGACCATCATCAACCATCACCACCAACCAGCAATTAATCATCACTAAACCATCAAAAAACCACCAGTAACTATCAACCATCCTCAGCCACTCCCCTCTGTTACCTCATCGGCCGTTGTGAGGCAACCGACTTGGGCCAGTTCCCAGATGGCAGCCTGAGCCGCTCGTTTCCCGCTCGTACCCGGCGTGGCAATACAGGGGACCGTCATAAATGCTTTTAGCGGGGAGTATAGTGGTTGAAACCAGTAGTGGTTAAGAATGGGAAATTTTATGAGTGGTTAAGAATCGGAAATCTCGGGGAGTTTTATCACAAGAATGAAATGAATCACAATGATGGTTGCAATTTATGATGCTGGGCTATCGTGGTTGGCAATATAGTAAAAAGAGCAACAATGATGGGATTCGACCTGAAAAGGTGGTCTCAAACATAATATTCATGATGGTTTAAGATGCATAATAAATCATAATGACGTCTTCACTGTACTGATTCAGCATTCCAAATCAAACAACAGTGATGGGAATGCAACGGTTGATTGATGGTCAATCATGGTTCACAATGCATAGAAGCGGTTCATTGTAAAATTGCGCAACAGAATACAATAAATAAGCAACAACCGATGCCAAGCAAACGATTTGGTGGTTTCTCGACTTAGGGGACCCCAGAAATGGTTTGCTTATTCCTAGAAATGGTGAATAGTGGATGATTCGGGGTACCCCTGGCGACTTGAGAAACCATCCATTCGTGTCGGCATATCCTAACTACGCAACAGGTTCCCCATGGCATCATGGCGAGATCTGCCAATGAGGGAAGGAAAGGACACCATGGCACCATGGTTTGTCCGTCAATGGTGGTACCCACCAAGCATCAAGAGTCGTTGTTAATAGGCAAACCACCAGTGACCTGGGGGTACACCATTCTTGGACGAGCCCATTCTTGTGGAATGGAAGACTTTACAAAGTGTGTTTCACAAAAAGCTCCCCAACATCTGCAACGAATGTGCGGATATCTATAAATTGATGGTTACTAGACGCCCTCCGAACCATCCAAAGAGCATAAATCTTTCACATTGAAATCACCCAACTATATAAGGAGATACACCGACGAACCCGGACCCAGATTCCACCCCAGTTCCGAGATGAGCGGAACATCGGTGGCCCTTCAAAGCTTGGTGTCACCAGAATTGAAACCTGTTTTGCCTGGATGCACCTTGAGTGAATGGTAGTCAATACATTTAAGATCTACCAAAAACTTAAGAAATCAAAGAATGCATTCATTCAATTCTTCGTAGATGTTGAATTTTGAATCAATATCTTCAATTTTCATCAAATATCATACTACCATCGATATGGTTGGTGATGATACTGAAAGGTTTGTGTTGGGTGATATATTGATCATCCACAACAAGCTCGATGTTATATATATATATATATATATATATCGATCTTCAAGCATTGCTCCTTGCTGGTTGGTTGGTAGCGACTCCGATGAGACAAGCACAGGGCCAGGCTGCCGCCATTCCCCATCCAGTGATCAAATCGCAGATGTTACTTACTCTCTGGTAGCCCTGATTCCCTGTTTGGGTGGATAATCCACCATCTCACTATGCTGGTTGACCAATCACACATGCTGATGTTTGGCTTGCAGGTAAGTTTTCCAAAGGGAAGTCCCTACTCAAGGACCTAATTCATGCTCTTTTCAGACTTGACTGGACCGTGGGTCCTTGAATTTAAAATAAATAAAACTGGTATACCCCGAGAACTTGATAGAAGCTTTGGAAGCACTGATGAGTGCAGTCCCCATTGGGTGCATGCAAATTCTGCCTATGTGCTGTTCAATCTGATGTTTGGGGCTGGTTATCTTATCCCCAAGGATCGCAACTGGTAACATTCACCAGGGTTCGTTCGGGGTTAGTTCAGCAACCTTGCTGGGTTGATTATATAACCATGGTTACACCCCAAATAAACCGTTACTACCCATCATCATCAGCCATTATCGACCATGACTAGTTAACCAACTATCAACCATCGCTTCGCTATCCCTGGCGGGCCGCCACCCTGGGCCCTGCCCATGGCAACTTGGTGCTGCCCTAGCTACGTCCAAAAGCTCCAGAGATGGAGGCTGAACCACCTGAGGCGGTCTGTTGGTCGGGACCATGCTGTGTTTGATGGTTTCATGCTGGCTGATAATGGTTATATACTGGTTATAGAGTGGTTATATAATGGTTATAGAACGGTTATATAATGCTTAAATAATGGTCAAATGACGGTTAAATAATGGTTGATAATGGATATATGATAGATAAAGTTGAATAATGGCTGATAATTGATAGTGCTTATTGATATGATGATATTTGACGATGGCTAATTGATGGTTTGTCAATGTTTGTCATGATCAATTCATTGTGGTGGAATGTGGCGGATAATGATAGATATCAACACTTCATAATGGCTCAGACTGGTTCGATGACGGAGATGTGACATGGTGCTGATGGTGGATGGTGGTGACAACGCGCTTGTGGGACATCTTGGGACACAACATCACCTCGCGAGACCCACAACTACACCGGCGGTCATTTACCATTCAGTGGTTCGTGGTTTCTCAAAATGGGGGTACCCCCAAAAGTGGTTGGTTTCTGAATATATAGGGTTAATATGGTCATATTGGATGATTTGGGGAGGGGCTATTTTGAGAAACACCCATCTAGTTATAAGTCGTAACCAGCCAGCATCGACCAGTCTCAACGGTCATACATAGCAATAAACCAGTAATATTCATGGTTGATTGCTGATCTTTGGTGGTCTTGTTTTTCCCAGTACATACCAGGCAAGCGATGAAAAAAAGGCGTCTGTAGGCATACCAACCCATGGCGTCCAAAATGTATGGCGCTATGCGGCATAGACGAGCAATGATGCAGGTTACATTTGAGAGCCTGCATGCAGCTATCCAATGTGATGATTGATAAATAGTGTACATATCGCAGTCTATCCAAACATGTGAAGTTTGATATATATATTTTGTACTCATATTAGTTGTGGGTCGATACCCTGTACCGCTGACTGTTCACATCCATAAATCACCAAACTAGTTGAGTTGTTGGGATGTGCAATCTTGGTTGGTTGGGGCTTGACCCATCAGCATGTATGGTCGGTAAACTCCGTTCTTGTTGGTTAATCACCTACTATCACTAATCAGCTAAATGGCCGTTGGTTCTAAACTGGTTGGTGGTTTCAACCCCTATGCCTATGAAAAACATTTGTGGACCAACCATTTGTTAATGATTACTAGGGAAAATATAAAATGTTTAAAACCACCAACCAGTTAGTGGAGCTGTTGGGAAGTAAACTACCTCTTTTTGAGATGGTTAAACAGTTAAACAGGGTGATGGCTAAACAGTGTGAAACCCTTGACCCATCACACAATTTCATGGGCATCCCTGTACGATGGATTCCCAGGACTTGCTGTGATGGTGTTCGGGTGCCGTGCCTCTTGCAGAAGTGCCTTCGGCGCACTCACGTCCATGCGCACATCGGGCCTGACCCGACAAGGCTACACCAGAGCGCCAGGGTTTTCGTTGTTGAAAATCATCCCAAATCTTTCAGGCAGATCATTTAAATCGAAAAAGGGTTTCATAATTCACCACCGTTCATCGCTGTTTGCCATTATTGCTGCAACCATGCGTCAATTTAGCAAATCGTTGTTGAGCATCATTCACCATCGTTGTTAACCATCCAACAATATGGCTGTGGGTCAAAACCATGTACCCCTGGTTCCCCTATCATTAACCAT
The DNA here is from genome assembly GCA_009767595.1 of Symbiodinium kawagutii. NCBI lineage: Eukaryota > Dinophyceae > Suessiales > Symbiodiniaceae > Symbiodinium > Symbiodinium kawagutii. Next base: position 276,273 of record VSDK01024294.1, read on the forward strand.
TGTTTTCCCTGAAATTGTTTGTGAACTTATCCCTCATGAAATTGCTTGGTCAACTGCTTGACCCAGCTCGCCATGCTCGGCTAATATTGACCCATAGCCGTATGTCAATCAACCAACTTGAGCATCCACATTCAAGGCCCTGAGATCAGAGCGGGAGGTGCACACGATCTGCCACTCTGCTCAAAGTGCTGCAGAGTTGCTTGGCCTTGAGACAGCAACAGGTCCGAGTTCGCATTGCCATGCTGGGTAAAAAGCTGATCATGGGAAACCATAGGAAAACCATAGGAAAACCACGGGAAACCATAGGAAAACCTGGTTGGTGGATGCAAATATTGGTTAAGCGTGCTTGATTAATGATTGATCATGGTACATAGTGGTTAAGTATGAGGGACGATAACCAACAGTCACAACTGGTTGGTGGTTGAGCAACCCCTCTGAATAATCTGAGTCAACCAACCAATCATTTGGTAATACTTTTGACTTTGAAAGCGGTCAGTGGGCAAAGCCCGCTCACAAAATCAAACATATTTGAAACCACCAACCAAACAATGATTATTGTTATTCATTGATGAAATACTGGTATGAACACCATAAAGTACAATTTACTATGCTTATTGATTGTACCGCTCATGGAGTATAATTGTGGTCATTGTAATGATCATCATTATAATACTGGTCATGATAATGATGACCATTATCTATAATGATGGTGAACTACCAAATTGATGGTTAATGACCATCATGCTAATTATTACTATCTATAACGATGATTTTAGCTGGTTTGATGTTTATACATTGATGGTTAATCTGGAAGGATTATGATGATGGTTACTATCTAGAATGACTAATGATGGGTTCTTCCAATGATAATACATTAAGTGAGGCTACTTATAGATTAGTATTCATCATATAGGGTAGTCCTCATTAGTGATTAGTGGTCACCCATGCCTGCCAAACACTAAACACTCAATAGGGATGGTTATGACCATAATGAAAAAACTACACCAGCCGATTCTCATGGACATCCAGGATTTCATCCTTTCGGTTTCTCCCCTTGCGCAGCGCTGGTGGAGCCATGGTCCATGGGGAGCTATCCAGTTCGTTGTTGCTGATATGTTCTGTCTACTTGGATGTGCACCCCCACTCAGTAAGTGATCCCTAACCATGGTTTTTAGCGGTTATAAGCTACCTGATAAGGCTTAAAACCATGGTCATAACCCCATGTGCACATCCAAATTTAGTTGGTGATTCTACAGCTATGATAGTTGGTTGTCATCTACTATGATCACTAATTGCAATCCATTCTGAACCATCATCAACCACTATTCTACATTACCAACTACTATCAACTAGCATTGGTTAATCACTGTATATATATATAATATACATACTGTATATTATATGGTGGTTTCTCAAAATAGGGGTCCCACAAATCACCTAATATGAACTATCTATAGTAATAAACCTACCATGTTTAGGGTACACCCCTCCATTTTGAGAAACACCCATACGTACTCTGCCCGTTCACGATTCTTCAGTGTCATCTATCTTTGATCAACAACCATCCATTCACCACATTCTCGGTATATCCTTCAACTGCAGCACCCATCCGTGAACAACAGGACTCTCACTGCGCCTGCAAATACAGCTTTGTGAGGGGTGCGTTGAGCATCTCCGGCGGATCGAAAAGGGGCCTGCCACGTGAACTGCGACCTGTTGTGATAGGTTGAGCTGCTGACTTGATCGCAAGTCAATCAACAAGCCAACGAACAAAAAATGCGTCAAATGATCTACAATCGCAATTAGAGGTTGCTTAGTTCCCCCCCTACAGGTTCACCCTACCCTTGGGATGATTCTACCAGGATTTTTACCACGCATAAGTTAACTTGCCAGCACTGCAGTTGCTTTTCGAAGAAGCGTCGCGGCACCAAACACACGGCTCTGCCAGGCATGGTGCGGCCTCGAGCAGGTCCAGTGACGAGACATGCAACGGAACATGTCTTTTTGATGCGTTAAATCAAGGCTTAGTAATGCTTAAACTATTGCTTGCTTGATGGTTTTCAGTGCTTAATGGATGATTTACAATGGTTAATGGTGAAACTTCCAATTGACCACAGCAATTTCAATAGTCTAAGCGCATGTTTAAGCGTTCAACCGGATGGAAATAGACCTCCAATGGGTGCTTTCAACTTCCAATTGACCAAGGGTATCCACGAAACGCATCCCCTCGTGCTCTCCACCGCGCTGCCGTGCCACCTGCTCGACCTCTTCTCTGTTTGCCTCTGGAGCCAGGAGCCACACAAGCCCCGGCTTGCCATGGTAGTGGCGACCCGCAGAATCGCGTTGAAAAATTGGCATCAACACTGAACCAACCAGTGATCATTCGAAACATATTTCAGGGATGATTTGTATTGATTTGTAATCCCCATATGTCCTTTGACAGCATTATACATCAATACTCCTTACCAAGTGGCTGTTCCTTTTTGTCCTCTATTACAGCAGCAGTCCAACAGCCAATTCTTTTTGGACCTGTTCGGTAAAGAACCACGAGTTTTGGTCGCACAACGGTGTTGTTTGGGTCATGGATGGTCCTGAAGGGTCACGGTGGGTACTACGCTAACCACAGATTTGGTCAAGCTGCCTGTTCTCATCGAGAGATAGCCAGGAAATATATACGCTGCACATACATGTGTGGTTGCCAAGAGCCAGTTAAGAAAGCGCCATGTTGAATACAGTAGGTGCAACAAAGAATAGCTGGTGTGTGCTTGTGTGGCTAACCTCTGGAAAAATGCAAATTATGCCTGTGTAGTTGTTACTGTAATTATAGCTTGCCTTGCTGTTTTGCCGATATTGTTTAACTGGTTTTTGGGTCAACAACAAGGAGGCTTGTGGGCACGCGCGTTCAGGAAACGCCCAGCCGTTGCTTGCTGGCTATATCATGCTGGTCAGTTGCACCATGCGTTGGTGAAGCTGTTCTGCTGGTAGCTCCGCTGGATTTGAGGAACTGCTCGATGTGAATCAACCATTGAACAAACCATTCATGTGAATCATCAATGGGTATACATGGGCTACATAACCATTATACAATGACTACTGTCAACCATGAATAATGCACATCAGCGCTCATATGAGCCATGGTCCTGGTTAATGGTTGTAAGTGATATATATATGTATATCTATATATATATATATGTTGAAGGAATAACCCAGCAATAACGACAATAAGTCATTAATCATTCTAGTAGTCTGTCAATGATGTTCTAGTTTAAAAAGTAACAATTGACCAGTACATTATTGCCAGCCACGGATTGATACATAGAATCGACATTAAACCACTAGTCTTTAACCACTATTAACCACCATTAAACCACAATTAACTCACATTATTATCATTATTCCTCAATTGTTCAACCAGTATATATACAATCACTATTAAACCCTCATTAAACCATTATATAAACACTATTAAACCAAATCAACTCATTAAACCATTATATAACCATCATATAATCACTATATAACCACTATTAAACCCTCATTAAACCCTCACATAAACACTATTCATCAACCTCGGTTTTTCGCCAAGCGCATTCGGCTTGCACCAGCTTGCCGACTGGCTGCAGGAGCTTTGCGAGCACCAGGTGGTCACCAGGCAGCACATCAAGCGGCGCGTGTCGTACCTGGCCACGGCTGCGGTGCTGGTTGCCATGGGATGGTTGAGATTCTGGCTGAGGATTGTGCATAAAATGGCTGTGGGTCAATATTAACCAACCAATAATGGCTTATAATAACCAACCAAACTATAGGGAAACTAATGGTTAATGATAGGGAACCAGGGGTACGGGGTTTTGACCCACAGCCATGTACGTTCACTATGGTCAACCATGGGTGATATAGTTGATAATAATCAATATTAATGTTGAAGCATATTATAATGGTTCATACATGCGCCATATATGCCAATATGATGGTTGATATTTATGGATATTACCGGGTAACGGATAGTCTAGAGTTAATATCAATGGTAAAGTATATAATTGGTTGGTGCAATATGTTGATGCAGTGGTCAATATAACGCTTCGTTCCGAGTTGGTTATATGGTTGGTGTAATGATGTTTGGTATATAGTGCTAATCAATGGTTACTATCTAAATGTGGTGTATATCATCTTGAGTGTATATTTAATCATCATCAATGGCCACGCACGATCAAGAATGATGATGGTTTGAACCTGAGGTGGTTGATGATGATAGGTTTGATGATTGATAATTCTGAATCATTAGCAACCATCATCAATCACTATTAGCCATTGATGGCCACCATCATTGTGTTTCTTGTGTACTATCCAAATTGCAAGGAAGAATCACCCTACTGCCTGCTTCATGATGAACTTATAGCCATCTCCCATCAACGTGACCATTGCTTGTGAACCATCCCTAAACATGAATTATCTACAACAATCTACAATCTAGAACCCTCTATAGCCACAACAATCATCATCAATCACCAAGCGTATAACAATCCACAATCGGTTTGAAAAACATAACCATCTATAACCATCTATAACCACCATTAACCATCATTAACCATCACTTACCATCCAACCCAACCACTGGTCATTGATCCTCGCCATTAACGCCTACGCTATACGTTGGGCCCCCGGGAACCGGGCCACGGCCCTGGCGGCACTGCACTGAACGTCTCAGGGCCAAATCCACCACCGCGCATACGTTGGGCCTGGGAAGGCGCAGCCACAGCAAGGTGGCGGAAGTCGACCAAGCTGAGCTGCGACTAACCAGGGATACGAAATGGGTGGTGAGTTCCAACCGAGGTACTAATCAAGTACCAAATGAGTTTTAGAATGGTATCAATCAAGTTAGAACTACGGTTGGATTAACAAGCATGGTATTATCTGGTGGATTCACAACCATGGTATTAACAAGTTAGAATGGCTATATCTATATAATAGCCGAGTCATGAGAAACTAAGCTAGTTAGAATGAACAACAAGCTAGTTAGTTAATTAATGGCCATGTTTAACAAGTGATCCATGTTATTGTCCGTTTTACAAGTTATTAGTTATAATGGTTTTGATTCATTAACTAACCATGGCTACGACCATGGTTGCAATGGCTATATTTAGTTTTGAATCAAAAACCAGCTAGGAATGCTTATGAATCTCTAAAACAAGTATTACGTTTTTAGAGATCTGTTCAGAGATTGACGTTTTGGAGAAAACTAATGGGCGCGAGCCATTCAGCCATGGTTATCAATCAGTTGTGATCATGGCTACAACCAGCTGAGAGGTAAGTTGCAATCATGGCAAATAAATGATGGTTGGTGGAAATCTTTGTTCATAGTGGTTAGTTCTTGATTGTGTATCAAAAAATGGTTAGTTTTTTCACGGTTACAAAGTGTCGGCAGTTTCTGTACGACTTGATGCGGGTGGACTACTGGTTAGTTGTCACTGGTATGGCTAGAAAAACAGTGATTAGTTCATCAGGACTGGCACAATGGATACTGTGATGATTAATATACATATATCTATTTGCTTATGTATGTGTGTGTGTGCATATGTAGATGTAGATGTATAATATGTATATGTAGATGCATATACTTTTTCTTGTATCTTATGGTAGATTGGTCATGATAAATGATAGATCCGAATAAAACTATTATGAAGAATTGTTAGGATTGTAGTTGTTACTTATACATATGACCAATTATGTGATGACGCTGATGCTGATCCCGATCATACCTCTCATTAACTGCAAGTGATGCTGTTATAATTACGATGGCTTGAACCAACCTGGATGTTACTTTTGTTGTATGTCATTAACATGATTGTTCATAATGGTTGGTTGCCAAAATGATGAATACTTTAATCCTCGTAGATCACAAGGTGGATGATCACCTTACATCGACCCCCCGTAGGGAAGGGAAACCGCTCGCGGAACCAAGGGACAGAGTGAGCGAGCTCTCTGCAATGTTGCTGGCCAAAACAATGTGACTACAATCCTGGAGCAGCTGTGATGGCATGGTGGTGACCGATTATGGTTCACTGATTAATGGTGAATGCATGGTGAATGAATGACTAATGAATGCTTAATGAATGCTTAATGAATGGTTTGTGGTTGTCGGATGTTTGATTGATTGTGGATAAATGGTAATTGATGCTTAGCCCCTGGTTCACTGGTGATTATTTGATGGTTGCTGAAATGTACGTTTCAGCTGCAGTAGTCGCAGGGATGGC